>OY856393.1:11891166-12386166 GCA_963693495.1 Malacosoma neustria | reverse complement strand
TAAAAAACTCATTCGGGCTGTTTAAATCAAGCGCCGGCGCGGAGACTAGCCCAGTACTCGCAGATATGCGTGTAGTCGGCACAGGTGTTAACCAAGACTCCGTGATACGTATCTTGGGCGCGGGTGCTAGCCAAGACTGGACGGTGCGGCGGTGGTAGGGTAGTTTTATTCGAAATAACCGTCAGGTGCCACAGCATCTAAACTTGCGGGTAGGCAGGGAAAAAAGGATAGAATGAGGCGCCTAACCAGGAAGCATATATACAAAAAGGCATGCTATAATGTTATCCTATGATAATATTCAGAACAGCAAAAGCTTCATAGCTTCTTAAACTTATCTGAAATATACAAACTGAAAAATATCCGATGGCGTTTTATAAAGAAGTTCAATTTCCTACGGCTTGTGACCGAAGCGTGTTTGAAAACCAATCTGACCATCTTATTATTTTTTAAATTGATTTTTCTCGACATCTTTTAAATATTATAGAAAAGTATATTTAGAATTGCATTTATTGCATCAGCTTGCTGGTTTGTTTCAAGTTGACTTACTATAATTTGAAGACGTGATAAATAAAGTCTACAGTCTACACTGTGCAAATTTATAAATAAATATTTCATAGTCACTTTATTTTGTGCAAAAAAGCACTTAAAAGCTGAAACATGGGTTTTATTTTAATGTAGAGGAGCAGCAGATAGGATGTCAGCCTACTTAATAGTAAACAGGTCTACAGAAGTTGTGTGGCTGAATTAAGCGTTTCCCGATATTGCCACTGTTTCCCGAACTTTGACAAGACAAACTTGTATATCACAACTATAACTGGTCCACAATAAAAATATTTAATTTTGGCATCACCACCCGCTAATAATTGTTTTTTTATCTTAATAAAATACAATATTATTCTCTATAAATATGTCGTGAAGAAGGTCTGTTGACCGTGAGTACTTCGCCCCAAAATGAATGATGCCCTTCTTTGTTCTAGTTTTCAGCAAAAGGAGTTCGTTAGCCGTCTAATAGAAGGGTATCTTATCAATTACATAGAGAAGTAATTGGGTATATGTCTATATTCTTATTTTAGAGAAAAAGTTATATAAACAAGTGTAGCTCTGACTATGACGAAATCACTGTACTTACGCGTCTTTTGGTTGACCTCATGAAACATGAATCTGTAGTCAAACATAAATGCAACAAATATTTATTGTAAATGGAAAAATAAATAGGATCTTATATTCTATATAGAGTTAAGGACAGTTAGATTGTGAAAAAGGACGATCAGATAGTAACTAACAGCCGCAGATAAGAAAAATGACTACTTCGATAAAGCTTATGACTGAAAGGAGTCCATACTACAATATTAAAATCAATAACCAAACAAAAACTAAATAACCTAGTGTTGTGTTCCAACATAATTGACCCATGTTACTGTTCCCATATATAGACGGCAGCGTTTAAGCGTGTCTCTGGCATCGCAAACATCCATATGCGACGATTACCGCTTTAAGTGGGCCGTAAGCCTATCTACTCTTACACATCAATAAGAACTAAAAAGTTAAAATTAAATTTTAATTAAAAAACACGGTTTTACAATTAATAAAATTAAAAAGTAAAATAATTCTTAAGACTAAAATTACTGACGAGAAAATTAATGTCACTGTTCATAAATGCGTAGGGTGCTCAATATTAATCGTTATAATTTTTTTTTTTACTAGTTTCATTCCGAAATGCAGTTAGTTTAAAAATATCGTACAAAGCTACCCAAGATGAGATGGTTGGTTAATCATGAAATGATGATGATTAACTAAGAAAGCATGTTTTTTAAATTATATTTTTTACTTTTTAATTAGATTGACTATATAAGCGTATTTCTTTTAGTTTATATATACAAATAAATAAAATTGGAGGGTCTTTTTGTAATATTAAAATAACCACTTTTTACTAAGTGCATTCGGACGTATACACGGTACATATACTAAAACAACTTTTTTTACAATTTTGTCTGTCTGTCTGTTTGTTCCGGCTAATCTCTGAAATGGCTGTACCGATTTTGACGGGACTTTCACTGCTGCATAGCTGATGTAACAAGGAGTATTTTAGGCTATTTTTATTTTAGAAAAAAAAGTCGTTCTTATTAAAAATGATAAGTTTAGGAATAATTTTTATATTCCAATTTAAGTTGACCTCAGATTTATATCATCAGTCATATGAAATAGGGTTCAGCTTAGACTGGCCTTTAGGTTTTATTTCTAATTTATGTTGACCTCACATATCGGGTTGCCTGGAAGAAATTGCTCTAAGCGATAAGGCCACCCATTGTTCAGTAGCTTGTAAGTTTATTTCATTTTCTTGTATATATATTTAAGGTAAACAATAAAGAGTTTTCATTCATTCATTCATTCATATCCAAAAAATGCTGCCCAAAGTGACTATTCTACGCGGACAGAGTCGCAGGCACAGTTAGTTTTAACTATATTTGTTGTCAATTCCCAGTCGGTAATTGTTTTTATTAATTGAACGCCATCTTCCGGCAGAAGGAAAAGAAAGCGTTAAACTGATGATCCTAATAAGAACTATGAGAGAAAATTATTAATTTGTATATTGTCATCAGGTCTTGACAAGTGTGCAATATTTTTAATTTATTTAATCGTTCAAAGTGGGTGAAAATCGAGTGCGAAAATTCCGTTACATAGATACATGACAGATAAATACAAGTCAAGTTAATAAAAGTATGGTAAAAAAGCTTAGCTTTCAAACTGGTAATATAGGTAGGATTGCCCTTGACAATGCCCCTTTTTCTCATAAATAGACATACGACTCAGGGTTGTCACAAAACAATAACCAAAACTTGGACCGACCTGCAAAGGGGCGACAGGAATTTTACTAGGGATGTTATGGATTTGATATTTCGGATCTGGATACAAATATGGATATAGGAATAAAATTATATCGGTTTCGGATAAGGTTACGGATATGCAATTATTTCGGATTATCCGTTAGTTTCGGATAGTTTCGGTTACGGATATTAGATTGAAGTAAAATATAAACACAAAATGACACAAAAATATCAAAACATGTCGTTTTATTTAAACCAGGGATATTATTGGATATGATATTTCGGATCTGGATACGGATATGGATATAGGAATAAAATTATATCGGTTTCGGATAAGGTTACGGATATGCAATTATTTCGGATATCCGACAGTTTCAGTTACGGTTACGGAGCTCCATAACATCTCTAAATTTTACTAGCCAGATACGGGCATTGGTTTCCCTCTAGAGTACTGAAGCACTGATAAAATGCAGCTTTCCCCGTATAAAAATTTGAGTCCCTTTATATGATTTCTTTTTGAGAGGATTGAGGCTGTTGGTCTCTACTGACGTATCAGCGGGGTAGTTCAGCCGTGACAGCGTGATCGGAAATACGCCTTCTGCGAGGTGCGCCTTTGACTCGGCCGCTGCATGGGTAGGGAGAACAAGATGTGAATAGCTAGAAAAGGAGGTAACATCGACCACCTCTTTGAAAGGTACATATGTAATTGGGGGAGAAGAAATGGCGAAAGAAACTCCAGCTACACGTGTTCTGCCCCCTTTATAGCAACTTTTCACTTTGTAGTGAAAAGGTAGTTATATTCTATACTAGCAGCCCGTCCCAGCTTCGCACGGGTATTTAACAAAAAATTTAAAATTAAACCCTTCTATTTTTTTCGGTCTCGGGGAAAAACCTCTCTTGACGGGTTCCCCCGGTCCGGAGGGACCGAGGGATATAAGGGACTCCGGAAAAGATGTTCGACCATCCGACTACTCACTAAAAAACCCCGCTGTTCTTCTATCGCCTACGCCCGGGCCCACGGATATATGACCTGCCGATCTCGTGGCCCGGGCCGGCGCCGGCCCACGCTTTGTCTTAAAGCGGGCCCCTTCTAAAGCGCTGGCGCCAGGGGGTCAGGGTTTCGTCCCCCCGGCGCTCTCTTGTAACAACTCTAGGAGTTGAGGGGGGCTGCGGAACAGCACGCGGCCTTCTCCTTCGCGGCAATAGTGCGGGCGGCGGATCCTCCCCCGCTTTCTACGGCGGCCGGAGATCGTTGCCCGCCTTCCGGCGCCGACGACGCGGCCTACGTTGGCGGGAGGGGAGTGCGGTGGCGGACTCCCGCTCCCGTTCCGCCGCCTCCCTTGCAGACACTACTGCCTCGCAAAAGGAGACGACGGCCGTCCATCCAGGATCGCCCCCGACCATGGACAGAACCAGGGCCGGGAGCAACAGGTCCGCGGCCAATTCCGGACGGGACTACCATCCCCGTCGCGTGCTAGTCAGGCGTGGGTACGAATACCAAACGACACTCCAGAAAAAGCAGAGCCGCCTGACGTCGTAGCCTGCCCAGCAAGACCAACCGACAGCGAGGATGCAATTCCCGCCCCGGGAACACTCTCTGTGCAGGCGCAGTCGAAATAGGCATGGTTTCGACTACCAAATCAGGTCCCATGGTAGAACCCGGGACCCCAATCAGTATTCGCAACCATCCCATCGGGGACCATGCCCCGAACAGAGAGCTAAGTTGGAAAGGATGTAGGAGGTAGACGAGAAGAAAGGTAGGACTCTGTCGCCTCGAACGGAGAGGGGAGTGAAGCGACGGATGCTCGGGCACCTCGGGTACGCACAACCGTGCACTCCTCGGACAGAGGAGCGCCCCTGAGGGCAAACCCTTCTATTTGCGTCAGGTTACTAAAAAAATAAAATTATAAAGAAAGTTTGAATATTGTTATTTCTATTTTAATGATTTTTTATTATTTCTATTTTAATGAGCTTTTATTTAATGATTTTTTTGTTATTACTTTTTATTTATTTTTCGTTATTTTTTAATAAGTATTCAAAATTTTGTAAAAACCCCAGTGACGCACGCCTACATTGCATAAGGTGCTGCCTAGCTAGCCGAACAGGGTGAGCGGCTACCACGCAACATTTTTCTAATACTTACATTTTTAAACTCGTGATATCTTTCGAATGGAATATCCGAATTGAATAATTCAAAAAGTTATGTTAAGGTATTGAAACAGTTTTGAATATGAAGTAATTTATTTTGATAAGGATTAATACCAAGATCCAAATAAAGAGCCTTTTCTAGGGGCGGCATTTC
Source organism: Malacosoma neustria (assembly GCA_963693495.1). Taxonomy (NCBI): domain Eukaryota; kingdom Metazoa; phylum Arthropoda; class Insecta; order Lepidoptera; family Lasiocampidae; genus Malacosoma; species Malacosoma neustria. Next base: position 12,381,039 of record OY856393.1, on the reverse strand, counting down.
AATTAAATTTTTAAAATAAAAGAACACTTATTGTGGCATAACTATAATAGTTAGACATATGCTGTTGCGACACTTTTTGTAAATAATGATGTGTTCTGCAAAGTTGTAGTACATTATTTTATTCTATCATCAATAGTTTTCGCAACGCACGCGATTTAAATAATATTTTAGGTAATTTTTTTACACTTTGGGTTACATTATTGGAGTTTTAGTAAGGATCCCTAATTTTTTTGAAAATATAATATAGCCTATGTTACCCGGGGATAGTGTAGCTTCCCAACAATGAAAGAATTTTTTAAATCGGGTCAGTAGTTTCGGAGCCTATTCAAAGCAAACAAACAAACAAACAAACAAACAATCAAATCTTTCCTCTTTATAATAGTAGTATAGATACGTATTACATACAGACATACATATAATCACGCCTCTTTCCCGTAGGAGTAGGCAGAGACCACTTCTTTCCACTTGCTACGATCCTTACATACTTGTTTCGCTTCGTCCACTTTCATTATTTCCTTCATACATGGCCTTCGGTTTAGGGTACTCTTGACCTGGCCTTTTTTCAAGACGTCTCTGATCTGATCTCGAAACGTCCGCCTAGGTCTACCCCTTCCAACACTTCCATTCACACTCGCCTTATACACTTTTTATACGTATTCTTTATAGATATTATAAACATGTTCCTACATTCTTAAAATAGATATCTAAAAAGGCTTCTATCGCACATATAGAAATCGTCAGGCCGACAAAAACTGCTCCTTAGTAATTCTATCACGTTCCATCGAGGGCCCAATCAAATTATATACGTCTGAGTCGATTTTCTATAGGATTTAGTGTGAAATGCCTACTTTTGCGTTTGGTATTGCTTATAATACTTACATTTTAATATAAACTATAAAAAAATTCAATAATTTGTCATTATTAATCTTTATCTGTGCAGAGGCGGAGAAAGAATACTAACCTCTGCAGCCGGGGTCAGCCTGTCGTAAAAGGCAACAAAACAACCCACCCGAGCTACGTGGTAGAGCCTTAAGCCCGTCTGAATGGCGACCACCTTTGATCTTAAGTATGCCGCCATAATAACCTTGCGTTGTGTTTCGACATAAGTGACCCAAGTTCCTGTACCCTTATGGGCAGCAGCGTGTTCGCAATGCCACTAGCGTTGGAAACACCTATAGGTGACGGTAACTGCTAAATTCTAAGCGGGCCGTCAGCCTGTCTGCTGTCCTACAGCATTAAAAAAAATATTAGCACTCAATAGCAGATATTTTTCAATATAAAATTTCACCCATTAAATGCCATGTTGGTCACAATGATCCACGCTTACTTTGTAACAATTTTCGCGTTAATAATTAAGAGTTTATAAGAGGGATGTAGGGAAACAAAATTAGGCTTTTTCGATGGTCGCGAGAAAAACTTGCACATACTCATCAAAATGTTTGGCAGTGGATGATTTAAAAATATATTTATATTTAATTTACCACTTAATAAAAATCACTGACCAGAGGATATACTATCATCTAAAAGCTTACTCCTGGTTGCATCCAAAGTTTGTCATTTGTAATCCTTTCCTTATAACAAACATAAATACTGTACCACTAACTGTTTTCTCCATACAAGGGCGGAAAGTAGAAACCCCTGCGGCCGAGATCGGCCTATCGTAAAAGGCGACAAAATAATCCTAGCTGCTAGCCTCAAGCCCATCTGAATACCTTGTGTTGTGTTCCGGTATTAGTGACCAAGGTTCCTGTATGCCTATGGGACAGCAGTGTGCTCGCGGCGGCTCTAGCGTTGCAAAAATCTATAGGCGACGGTAACTGCTTACTATTAAGTGGGTCATCAGCCTGCCTGCAGTTCCTCGGCAATAAAAAAAAAAAGAATTTTCATAGCTCCATCAACTCCCGCAACAACCAGCTGAGCACTTGGGTTATGAGTACTAAATAACTGATGCATATCCATTTCTTTTGTAAATAAATACACGTTATACATACGCAGTCGGAAATAAAATGCATGAAATGCAAAAGCCCAATGCCGTCAAGATTATTACATTACACTTCAATGAAGTCGTAATCCTTTTCGAATGAAGTCGTAAATTATAATGATTAAGTGATATCAATCTGCTGGCACGCAGGCTCAAAGGACCGTCAAGTTTTTTTTCCAAATCATGTGATCAGACGGTAACCATTTATGGAATAAAAATTCTCGTATATAAATCTGTTTTCTTGTTCGTTATATCAAAAACTTGGAAACGTAGCAACAGGAAATAAACCTTAGTATCTGCATATAACAACTAAACAGTAGACCATAAGATCCGGTTTACATCGCTCGCCATCACAATTGGTTGAGATTCGGTTAGGCGTGGGCGCCACCCACTGCTGTTCGGAGGAGCTCACTCGGCATCGCCCGTCACAGCGCTCATTTACCGAGTGCCAAAGCGCGTCGCCTATTTAACCAACAACTGGGAACGTTATTAGTTTTCTTATAATTCTTATTGTATTTCTAACGTACTTCTTATCTGTACTCTGTGCTGTATCATAAATACTCTTGAAACCTAAAAATACAGCGCGTCTAACAATAATTCTTTTTTTTCATATCAATCTTTAGTTATTTTGGATAAGGATACATAAAGTCCTCACAAAACATTGGAAGGGCGCTTAGAAATCATCTGCTTTTACAATAACACAAATTATTGAAATAGTAGATGTAATACAAACCGCTAGGCTGTCTAAGGTTTTGCTAGTAATCTTATAATACCGACTTATTGTAACTCTGTTTTCAGTCGCTGCCGCTTATTCCTTACCCCACACATACACGTAATGATAACTGGCAGACAAATCAACGCGCCTAACTTAAATAAACCTAGGTGTTCTGTAACACAATTTATGTTACACTGGCTACGTGACCCGGCTTCGGTTGGATAGCACATATATTACGGCATATACTACTTTCATTAATAGAGCTTTGTACAACTAAAAAAAATTAAACCGCCGAAAAAACTGAAAAGCAAAAAATAATAAACCTTCTTTTTATTAACCTTAATAACTAAGTTCTTGAACTAGTGTAAGTATACCGTCGGGCTGGTTTCCCCGCAGATGGAAGACGGGGAGGCTGGTCTTGATCGCGAAGGAAAGGCGCCCGGTGGACTCGCCGTCCGCCTATCAGCCCATCGTGCTACTGAACGAGGTGGGGAAGATTTTCGAGAGAATCTTCGCAGACCGCCTCGTCCGGTACCTGGAGACGCTTCGATTCGATTCGGGTTCCACCAGGGGTACTCCTCGAGGCGGGGTGCTATTGGCGGTGTCACTCGACATCGCCAACGCCTTCAACACCCTGCCAAGGAACTACATGCGGGAGGCGCTCAATTACCATCGGGTGCCACCCTACCTCCACCACGTAGGCGGGGCATATTTGGATGATCGTGCCGTCGTCTACCTGGTCCAAGGTGGGCAAAGTCAGCGAGACGTCGTATGCGGTGTTCCGAAGGGGTCAGTCCTGGGCCCCCTGCTGTGGAACATGGCATATGACTGGGTCCTGAGGGGGCTGCTCCTCCCCAGCATCGGCGTCATCTGCTACGCCGACAAGACGCTCATCATAGCGGGAGGAGTCCCCGTCAGGTGTGCCTTCTGGGCATCGCTGGGGTGGCACAAACGGTGACGAGAAACCAGTGACTCGGCCTGGAGGTGGCCTTGAACAAGACGGAGGCCCTGATATTCTACGAGCCCAGAGGCTGTCGCCGGGCCTGAGCATAACAATGGGAGGCGTCCGCATCGCCGTCAGGTCGTCCATGGAATATCTTAAACTGGTGCTAGACGGGCGATGGGACTTTGTGGCGCACTTCGAGCGCCTGGCGCCGAAGCTAATTTGGGCGACGGCGGGACTCTCCCGTACTCCCGCCTGCTGCCGAACGTCGGCTGGCCGGACGCAGTGTGCCGCAGGGTCTTTGAGGAAACCGTGTGGTCGATGGCCTTTACGAGGCCCGCGTCCTGGCGCTGTTGTACCAATGGCGCCGGGACACGGCCAAGCGTGGCTTTCGCTCCACGCCTCGCGAAGTGGGTGGAGCTACGGGACGAGGTGCTCATGGTAGAGTGGAAGGAGCGCCTCGCGTACCCCAGCGCAGGCCTTGCCACCATCGAAGCGGTGAAGCCCGTCCTGGCAGAATGGATGAAAAAGCGTCACGGCGCCCTGACCTTCCGCCTGACACAGGTCCTCTCGAGACATAGTTGCTTCGAGAGGTACCTGTGTTGCATAGGGCAGGAGATGACGTCGGGGTGCTACCACTGTGGCGCGGGTGACAAATAGGACACGGTGGACCACACTGTCGCCGTGTGCCCTGCGTGGTGCCCTCGTCGCCCAAATCGGCGCGGACCTGGTGCGACCCTGGTTCTGTCCATGGTCGAGGGTGATCCTGGATGAACGGCCGTCACCTCCTTTTGCGAGAAAATCATGTCCGCAAAGGAGGCGGCGGAACGGGAGCGGGAGTCGACTGCAGGCTACGTCCTCGGCGCCGGAGGGCAACCAACGACCTCGGCCTTCCCTCCTCCTCGGGGGAGGACTCACCGCCCGCACTATTGCCGCGAGGGAGAGGGCCGCGTGCTGTTCCGGGGCCCCTCTCAACTCCTAGAGTCATTACAGGAGAGCGCCGGGGGGACGAAACCCTGACCCCCCTGGCGCCGACACTTTAGAACAGGCCCGCCTTGAGACTAAGGGCGGGCCGGCGCCGGCCCGGGCCACAAGATCGCCAGGCCACATAACCATGGGCCCAAGCGCAGGCGATAGGAGAACAGCGGGGTTTTTTTTTCTGTGAGTATTTAAAAAAAGTGTAGTATACCTAAGCAATTTTGAGTCGGCGCCAGTGCCCTCACGTGTGTGCCTATTCGGGTTGCTGTCTCGCTGACATTAACTTCGTAAACGCTCGGCATTTTCCGGCGAAGGGGCGTGTCACACTGCGCATAAACCAAAATCCCGTAAAATATGGGATTTTGGTTTATGCGGTGGCGTGAATGAAAGTCCGTATATCTGAATCTTATATCGTATAATATATTATACGTGTAACATAAATCTTATGAATTAAACTAAAATAATTTATCGACACCATGGGGGCGTGTGTGATGCGATGCCATGGATGCGTGTGTGCCACGTGAAATGCGCGAGCCTCTTGCTAGTGTTGTCACTAGGTTATCGAGTGGCCGGCAAGAGTATGTACGCCACGACTTGACAACGAAAAATAATTATTTTTTTAATTATTTTAGTTTTACTGTATCCATAACAAGGTATATTTAGTAGATAATTTGTATAATTATATTAAAAAGAACTAACATTTGATGACCAGCGTTCTTTAGTTATTATTTTTAAATATTTCTTTGTCGAATCAAGTTGGCCATATGTTTGTAATATAAAGGAAAGACTTTTCGTGAAAAGATACAATACTTTTTTCAATCAGATCACAGCATAGAATCAGCTTAGGAAGGTATAGTGTGCGAATGGGTACCTAAAATCATGTCCACGTATATCACTCTTGAACGTCCTATGTATGTCGTTGTCGGCTCGTGTCTTGACAGTGACAGTGACAACTATATACAAACACACAAACAACATAGATATACTGTAAATGCATACCATAGAAAAAAAAACGTATGAGCTACAGATGAGTACTATCCAGAGTTCCTTACGGAATGTCCAAACAATACTCTCAAATACCCTTTAGGGTATCCTTAAGTTAGAATACGTTTAAACATGGACATATTCTGAAGTCCATTAAAAAGAATAAAAAAACATCTCATTCAAAAGTTATTGAGTAATTAAGGCGTATAAAATGAAACTCTGTGGGTTACATTTTGTCGTAGGAGTTGAATTATTCCCATTGTTGTCAGAATATTCTATAAAATGTCCCGAAGGTATTTTAGAAACGAATGTTTCAAGTATCTAAATTTATATTCTTTCAACCAATTCTTTCCGTTTTCGCTTGGGTTAATATTATTTACCTGTTACGCCTTCATAAACAGCTCTCTATAGATGATTATTTTTAATTTGAATACTTTAAATACTTTTAAATACTTTTTATATGCCGATAAAAATTTTACTACGTTAAATATCTATAAGATAAATAAATGTACTCTGAAAATTACTCTAAAAATATAAAATATTGCACAATAACTTGAACTATATATTTTTCTTCATAAAATTTTAAACTATTTGATATTACAAACTCTCGATATTTCGTAATATTTTAAGAGTCCTTCGAATTTTGAATTAATGACAGTCGACTCTATGTATAGTCCATTCGCGTTAAGAAAATTGTGAGTCATCGTTGTCCGCCGGCTTAGCCCCGCCCTCCGACCAATCAGGTTACAACAAATTAAAAACCTATGTTCACAGTGACCAGTTGATGGCAGATCATCGTTTGGAAATGACTTGATTGGTAGGAGGCGGGAATAGGCCAGCGGACAACGATGACTCACTATTTTCTTAACGCGAATGGACTATAGTATACATATTTGTTATCTAGTATCCATAACACAAGTACTATGCTACTTACTTTGGGACTCGATTGCGCTGTGTGCATTGGCCCAGTTTATTTATTAAATTATGATGAATTGATCTAGTAGGGAGCCATGTGATCCCGAAGATATACTCATCATATCATCATCATCACAAAGTACGTAACAGAGCGCTTGTGTTATGGGTACTAGACTACTGATAAGCTACTTATATACTTTTATTTTAAGATTGAGAATGAGATTCATATTGATAGAAATACCTGGTAGACAAGAAGCATCAACATTGTAAGTAGCCTTTTTGCACATCCCTTTTTTGGGCAGGGTGAGCAGTGCGTGCGGAATACTGAGGCACTTTCACCAGTATGTGTGTTTCCTGAACCGTAATACGTGGGCTGGAACTCGGAGTGGCCCTACGCGAGCAGAAGTGCCTAACCCTAAGTTACGGGTGATTCACCACCGCCTCCTTGGAAGACGTAATTTTCTCGCAGAAGAAATGGGCAACGCAAACAGGAACGAGCCCTGTGACAAGCCACCAGCCAGTTTCGATATTTACAAAATTTTATTTCGGATTTACCTTGAGCTCATTACAATTTGTACATTTTTTTTCTATATTGTGATACGAAACTAAACAACTTTTTTAAAGGTTACGCGGCATCATTCAAAGCTCCGAAGGTATATTTTGAGTTTATTTTCGAAGGAATCGATATCAAAGGATATTTAGATTCGTTCCGAGTGAATAAAAAATGTTCAATATTCATGAGGTAATTGGTTTTATTGTAAAACAAAACAGGTCCATAAAACTATTCGATTGAAAATTTTATTGGGGTTTTCATCTGAATGAAACAGAATTGTGCCGTTTTCTGGGACCACGTGACCAAAAACAGATAGGTAATCATTATAAAAATAAAATGTTTATAATTAATGGTTTTGGGATCCCAGCCAGAAATAAGAATAGGATTACCCTAAACTTGACAAGAGAGTTTTGAAAGTTTAAGAAAAAAAGCTAATCTGTGTAAGACGGCATTTATTTACTGTACATATAAAATTTGATTATATTAAATGCACATAGTTAATTTACTGCTCAATATAAACCGGTTTCCAAAATACAGGCTGTGCTTAGTTTGGTGTCGAGTAGTTAATGTTTTAATTTGTAACTGTTTATGAATAAATGACATATACAGGCTGACTTTGACAAACCCGTCCAAATTCACACAGAATAATCTTTAGTAAAAGTTATGAGAAACATGTATTTTATTTTTGTATCACATAGTACAAAAATGTTGAGTAATCAGCATCACAAAGTCATTCAAAGAACTCGCAATTTACATAATACGGCGCTAGAGTGTCAATGACCTCTCCATCTGACTTAGTAAAAGGCCGAGGACGGCGGCATTGAACCGGGCGAGCGAATACGCACTACTCATTTACGCGGGTGTGACAGAGACAGGTAATAACAGGTTAACGTACGCTGTTTGCACCACATGATTATTCTGTACGATTGAATTAATGATCCTATTAGAAATATTTTATGGTGAAAATTCAACATACAATTTTTTTTGCAAAAATGGGTTCCTTAAATGATGTTTAGTGCGTAAAAAAAATTTGGACGGGTTTGTCAAAGTCACCCTGTATATAATAAGACCATTTACACAGTCTAGTTCCAAATTAAGTAGCATTTGTGTTATGGATAGATAACTAATAAATTATATATGTACTTTTCTTTTTTTGTAAATAAATACGTATTACATACAAACACCTAGGTGCGAAAGGATTTGAAACGGCAACTTTCGCAAGCGTATCTGAAGTGCGTTAGCTGTTACGCCAAAGTTAAAAGACACGGCCGGCATCAGTGCTGCCAAACACGTCATGTCCAACGGTGATTTAGATGTACAAATGAATACAAGGATGGTTTTAGTAAACCAGCGACATGTATCGCATATTAAAATTGACTTTTGAATCTATAGCAAGGTTTTCATACCACCCTGCGCTTTACCTAAGCGGCTTGGATGCAAAAAGAGACTCGTACGGTTCTTTGTCTAGAAATAGCTTCAGATACAATAGAGATGAACATCTTCTAAGAAGAAAGAGTTTGAAATTCCGAGAACAATTTTTTCACATTTTTCCCAAGCCTTTCGTTGTAACGCAATATTCATTATTAGCTTAAATAATGAGTTTATTAATAAACTGACGGAGCAAAGCCCTATATTACATTCTTTACTTACATTATCATTAATTAATGTACAGTTAATTAAGAAACTCAATTTCATTGTTATTATATAACCAATTTATAAAGGCGTTTATCAACTGGGTGGCGCTAATAAGTACCAGTAATTTTTTATTGATATCAAAGGTTTTTGAAGCAAAATGTTCTAAATACCAATGTGAAAATTTATGACTTTTACAAATATACAATTAACGGAAACATACAAAGCTGGCAGCTGAGTGTTACCAAACTTGAGCCCCAAACTGTAGGGCAATTATTTAAATCCAGCAAGACAGTAGGCAGTATTTCTCGTCTAATATCATATTATAAGCGCTACGTACATACGGCAAAGAAAATATAGTTTTTTTTTGTTTTCTGGAATGCATGATACATATTTTTACATCAAACTACAATTACGCGATGATCAACACACACATAATAGCCCGAATATCAGCCTTCTAGCAAATGATGAGCTAGGTTAGGGCCATAAATATTGTAGTGTACCATTAATGTTTGTTAATTATATCTAATATTTTACAAAAAAAGTTTTACCAAATGCCTTTCGATATTACGACAAAAAAATAAATAATATCACTCGTCCGATTTGACGTACATAGTCATCTACAAGTTAAAATTATTTAATGCTTTAATTATTTAAATAAGTATATTTCTATATTTATCACAAGTATAAAGTGTATGAACTACTTAAGCGTTTAAATGAGCTGCCAACCTACAATATAATTGTTAACTATTATTATATAAGATAAAAAATAAAATATGGTGTTAATAAATAAATTTTCTTTTTTTCTATTTCATGTTAAATAATTTTAACATGTTGATAATTCTGTTTATTAATAGTACGTTTGTTTTATAATAAACATTGGGTCGAGGATTCCTTGAAGTGCCGTAGAAAGGCGAATGTCGGAGGCAAATGGCTCCTGAATAATCCTGAGGTCTCCTCGAGAACCGGCAGGCCCTGAATTATTCATGTCCACTCGATATAGCGCCCCACAATTGAATTGGTCCTCTTCACTTTTATTGCTACCTGATTGCCGATTCTGATATCGAATGACACATTTTTTATAAATGTACTAAAGTTTTACTGCACGGTTGGCTATTATTTTTGAAGTCCTTTATATATTTTTTATACAAAATTAAATAAAAAACGTATAAAACTGACTGAAGAAGTAATAAATTCAAACATTGCTTTATACAAAAAGAGTTCTAAACCTGTTAACCGGGGAATAAACTTTTGTTCAACTCATAAGACAATGGGGATTTCTTTCTTCATAATTATAAGTAATATCATCACTCAAGTGATAAAAGGAAATGTTTTTTAATTTATTGACTTTATTTATTATATTTCGACAAAATATTTTATAACATAACATCAAACAATTCAGAAATAAATTCAGGACAAATTTCCATGACAAAAATATCGTCGTGCCTATTACAATAGTACCTCGTAGAAGACGAAATATTTCATCATAATAGGTTAACATCAGTAACAACTAACACAAAAGATTTCTATTAATTTATTGGATTATATTCGATTTAAATATGTGCCACCACGTAATAATTACTCTTGACACGTGGCCATAATACCTCAAATTGATGTTTGCCGTAAGACATTTAGATTTTTTGCCTCTTTATAAACATATAAGATAAGACAATTTGTCTGGATTAATAAGGATTCGGCAAAATAAACAAATGTGTTGCTCTGAAAAAACAAAAAAAAAACAACATTTAAAGTCTATTAATTAGCTTGTCGATTCCATTTTGGAAAATAAAAAATTAATTTTACAGAACTGCGATGACATCTGTGGTCGCACAATGTTTCTTTATATTGAAATCAAACTATTCTTATTTTACCAAAAATCGAAGAATAAACTTAAATTAAATGGGAATTAAAGAAATTTCTTTACAAACATATTATTTCATAATTCCTGTGTTGGCAATGAAAGAAAATTTTTTGAGGAAATCCGTTCGCCAAGATCTCATTTGAGTAATCCTTAGCCAAGCGTTACTTTTCGAGATATCACACCACCTATTCGGATTTGTTGATGATTTGTTTCACCACCTATTTGTTGATTTTTAAGATAAAAAAACCGTCCAAAAATTTACTACGACTTCTTTTTACCGACCTTTGACGACTTTTATTCCCATTAAAACTGACAAGAAGTATATTTAAAATATAAATAACAAGTCAAGAAAATTCAATGTCTTTATTCAAACTCGATAAAGAAATTAGAGATGCAAAATTGTTTCCAGAAAGTTTAAGATATTTCCCAAATCACCATTTCTGTCCATTGACCGATTTAGAAATGGTAGATTATTTCAAGTTGGCTTGTTACCGGTAGTTTTGAACGGAAGTTGTGCCGTTTCCGGTTTTTATAGCAGTTTGTTATTCTGTTTTCGAGGTAATGTACCTATCTACTGGAGCGGAGGCGTGTTTGCACAAATCTACAGAAGTGTTAGTTTATTTTTTGTTTCCTGGAAAAACTCTCTCTTGACGAGTTCCTCCGGCCTGGAGGAACCGAGGGATATGTGGGACTCCAGGAAAGAGGTCCGGCTATTCGACAACCCACTAAAAACCCCACTGTTCTCCTATCGTGTACGCTCGGGCACACGGATATGTAGCCTGCTGCTCTCGGGACCCGGGCCGGCGCCGGCCCGCCCGTTATGTTGGAGCGAGCCTCTTCTATAGTGTAGGTGCCCAGGGGTCAAAGTTTCGTCCCCCCGGCGTTCTCCTGTATCTCTATCTAGCACCTGGATCTGGGCCGAAGCCCAGCCGAGCGGGAATGGCTCCGCCGCTTCTCGGGCCTCGCAATTTTTACGTCTTTTAGAGAGGACGTATTATGGCCGCGCGGAGAGAGCGTCGCTAAAATAAAAATAAGCTTGTATTCTGTTAATAGGATAGTTGAGAAGGCAAGTTACTTACGCGATGTGAACCCACCACTAACTACGAGTATAACAGTAATGCTACACGTTTTATTGGGCCTCAGGGGAAATGTTGTGCTAAACATTTTTTTCTTCCATCGCTTGTGGCTATTCTCTGTTTGTTCTATTACCCAACATTAAATAAAGGCTGTATAAATGTTGGACGTACGCAATATTTGGTTAGATTTTAATAAAAGAAAATTTTGTTCTAATATTATTGCGAGAAGACTAATTAGAACCCTCAGCTATCTAGGCTTTTATTTGTTGATCTTTGGGGGTGATATGTATTTATTCACAGAATAACTATGTGTAGTGTGATAAACTTATTTGTGTAGTGCCCACAGCATAAGTGCTACTTACTTTGAGGCTTGATGACGCTGTATGAAATGTCAAAGTACATTTATTTTTATTAATTATTATAAAAGTCACTAATTTTGTAAATTATTTTATTTCAAATTACGATATATATTTAATGTAAAGTTTAAAAAAAAGTCCGAATGGTTTAATGTTTCATTAACTATACATAGCTATTATTTTGTTTTTGTTTTTTTAATTTACTTAGGAATCAACAAACCTATTTTTTCTTTAACTTTTAAGTTCATCGATTTACTGTCACATTTTATTTAAATCTATTTAGATATTCAACTCTGTTTCAGATTAGTATCTATTTAATTCTTTTTATAGAATTTAGATGTGAGCTCCTTCTTTTCATTTCCTTTGTGACGTCACTCCATCCATGGGCCTGACGGAAGATAAGCGTGGACTTTTTATAAGCCTGCATTATGCTAAGTCAGGTCCAATTTAGATACTATAGTTTAAGTTATTTTATAAAACTTATGTTATTTATTATATTATGTTATAACATAATTTTTACACAGTATACTGTAATTGTATACAGTATACAGTATACTGTATTTGTAAATAATTGTCCTAAATAAATAATTTCTTTCTTTCTTATTATTAAGTGGATCGTTAATCTGTCTACTGTTCCACAGTAATAAATAAAAAAACGTTTGTTTTAATGGTTATAGTTATAAATTATTTACCTTAATCCGTTTACATCTTGTGGTTATCTTCAAATGTTATTCTGAACTTGCTTTGCGATGCCAATTATTCACATGAACCGCGATTTTAACTCTACTGAAAAATTGTAGACACGAGTGTGTGATGTAAATATAAATTACTTTACATTTTTTTAATGATATTTTGGAATCATATAATGATAATTTTGAATTACTATTGATGATTATTTAATTATAATTTTATTTTGTATACCATGACATGTTGGTGGTATTACTATGTAAGTATATATATATATGTAAGATCTTTAGTGTCAGTGTCATAAACAAACCCAGTCATAAAAAAAATATTTCATAACATCCTAACTAATATTATAAATGCGAAAGTGAGTTTGTTTGTTACGCTTTCACGCCTAAATCTCAGAACCAATTTTGATCCATTTCGGTATAGTCATAGAATGGACCTTGGAGAAGGACATAGGCTACTTTTTTTAAATTCATGTGGCAGAACAACGTCTGCCGGGTCAACTAGTGTTATATATTGTTTATTTACGTAAGTGGTAACCATGTGGTATTACATTGGGGGGCCAATCTAGAAATTCTGAATTCAATTACTTTATGGGAATGTACCAATACACAGTACTAGGCTAGTGTGCACTTTATAAAATAACTAGTTGATTCGGCAAACATTGTCTTACATACGAATTTTAAAACAAAAATTGCGTCAAGAATTGAATAAAAAAAAGTGTGCCTATGTCCTTCTCCATAAATTCATCAAAATTGGTTCAATGGTTTAGGCGTGAAAACGTAACAATCAAACAAACTGACCTTCGTATAATTTATAATATTAGGATTCTACGTACCGATAATGAAGGTAGAAATGTGAAGAAACCTGGATACTGAAATCACCGATAAATGTAAGCGGCCAAAACCTTGGACGTAGTGGGTATACTATTCGTTGCCTCTAGGGGAACGTCCGAGCCGAATAGCAAGACGACATGGGTATGAATGAATGAATGAATGAATGAAAACACTTTGTTCACTAAATTAAAACTATGTTCTTAAAAACTAGGTATAATAATTGTTGAACAAAGGGCGGCCTTATCGCTTAAATCGTAAAAGGGTATATTATTATTATAGGGTTAGGGTATATTAAGGGTACATTATTACTTTTGTATAATATAATATGAATGAAGTATATATCATATATATATATATATATATATATATATATATATATATATATATATATATATATATATATATATATATATATATATATATATATATATATATATATATATATATATATATATATATATATATATATATATACCTAGTCAGGTCATAAGTATTGTCACACAGTAAAAACTTTTCTTTTAGAATGCTGGCCACAAAAAAGTTTATTGAATTAGAATTTCGAATTGTTCATGAAAATAAAAATGTATAACTTTTAGAATTTTACTCATTTTTAAATATGGAGTGGACGCTTAAAGAAGACCGTGTTGCAGTTATTGCGTTGCATCGTTGCGGTTACGCGCCAATTCAAATTTTTAACATACTGAAAAATTTGAATATTACCAAAAGATTCGTTTATCGTACCATCAAACGATACAATGAAGACTCTAGTGTAGATGACAGGTCAAGAAGTGGTCGCCCTCGGTCTGTTAGGACTCCAATAGTGATAAAAGCTGTGAAGGCACGAATTCAAAGAAATCCCAAACGTAAGCAGAAACTGTTGGCCCTTCAGATGGGGTTAAGCAGAACCACGGTGAAAAGGGTGTTAAATGAAGACTTAGGGCTTCGGGCATATCGAAGAAAAACAGGACATCGTTTGAATGCTCGTCTAATGGACCTGAGACTGAAGAGATGCCGCGCTTTGTTGAAGCGGTACGCGGGAAAAAAATATCGGGAAATTCTTTTTTCGGATGAAAAAATGTTTACCGTAGAAGAGAGCTACAACAAAAAAAATGATAAGGTGTACGCACACAGTAGTGAAGAAGCGAGCAACCGTATTCCGCGTGTCCAACGAGGTCATTTTCCATCCTCGCTCATGGTATGGTTGGGAGTTTCTTATTGGGGCTTAACAGAGGTACATTTTTGTGAGAAAGGTGTAAAAACGAATGCTGTTGTGTATCAAAATACAGTCCTGACGAACCTTGTGGAACCTGTTTCTCATACCATGTTCAATAACAGGCACTGGGTATTCCAACAAGATTCGGCGCCAGCTCATAGAGCGAAGAGCACACAAGACTGGCTGGCGGCGCGTGAAATCGACTTCATCCGGCACGAAGACTGGCCCTCCTCCAGTCCAGATTTGAATCCGTTAGATTACAAGATATGGCAACACTTGGAGGAAAAGGCGTGCTCAAAGCCTCATCCCAATTTGGAGTCACTCAAGACATCCTTGATTAAGGCAGCCGCCGATATTGACATGGACCTCGTTCGTGCTGCGATAGACAACTGGCCGCGCAGATTGAAGGCTTGTATTCAAAATCACGGAGGTCATTTTGAATAAACTTTAATGTCATAAGAATCTATGTTTTGTTAAGTTCATTTTGGTATATGAATGGTTACATAATTAATGAACTTGTTACAATTATTTTACATTAAACATGTGACAGAATTTATGACCTGACTAGGTATATATATATATATATATATATATATATATATATAGGATATATCATATCAAATATTAAAGGAAATCTTTGTTTAATGAACACTTCAAAATTATAAAATGTTAATTGTACATAAAATTTTTATTTGCTTAAGTCCTCACTTTATGTAATCAAACCATATCGATCGTGTCTTACTCATTTAATTTTATATAAGAAGGTAGTTGTAAAAATTTATAATCTATTATTATAACAATAATGTTGAAGTCACTGGAAGGAACTAATACCTAAGGGACAGGCCATGCCTAGGTTAGGTGTTAGTGCTAGAATAAGTTTATAATTATGTAAAACATGTGTCAATAAAGAATTTTTTTTTTTTATTATTATTTAAATTTTTCGTAAATGGTTATAGGCGATTTATTTTTTGGATTTCATCGACCCTTTCTTATTTTTTCGATTTACTTTAGCCTGTTATTCGCTACGCTGATCTGCTAGTGATGATATACATATAAATATTAAACAATACATGTTTTCTACCATATCCTCCGTGTAGAGGCTGAGTAAGAACACTCAAAACGTAGATGGCCTGTAGTAAATGGCGACAAATAACCTAGGTCTCCAAGCTCATCTGGATGGCAACCTCTCTGGTCCCTAAGTACCTTACTACCTTATAATGACATTGTGTTAGATTGTATAAGACACCAGTTGTATAGACCACCGTGACTGCTTACTTAAGTGGACCATCAGCCTGTCTTTTTTTTATTGCTATAGAACAGCAGACAGGCTGACGGCCCGCTTAGGATTTAGCAGTTACCGTCCCCTATAGGTGTATACAACGCCAGTGGCATCGCTAACACGCTGCTGTCCCATAAGGGTACAGGAACTTGGGTCACTGATGCCGGAACACAACACAAGGTTATTATGGCGGCATACTTAAGACCAAAGGTGGTCGCCATCCAGACGGGCTTGAGGCCCTACCACGTAGCTAGGGTGGGTTGTTTTGTCGCCTTTTACGACAGGCCGACCCCGGCCGCAGAGGTTAGTATTCTTTCTCCGCCCCTGCGCGGATAAAACTCTCTGCTGTTTAATTGTAATAAAAAATCGATAATCCGTTTTCCCATAAAATACAGTTTGATGCTCTTTTCACGCGAAATATGGCCCCGTGGAGATATATGATAAAGTTAATTAGCATTTGAATGGGAGGCGCTGAGGACCCTTCGCTATCCGCCATGATTAATTGCCGCGCGAAATTGAACTGAAAATTGGTTTAAAAATGTGTTTCATTTTATCTATACATTTATTCATAAAAAATATGTGTTTTATAACATTATAGGTTGAATTTCAATTGTAAATTATTATTTTTAGTTCTTAGGCATAGCTTCTCTTTTGGTTTATAACACCACATTTTAGTACTTTTTTTAACATCAAATTCGATGTTGATATTTGACAATATTGTCTGTGTCTGATCCTTGCGAAGGACAATACAGTACAGTACAGTATAGACTGTTCAGGTTTGGATTTCCATAAATTATGTATGTAAAAAGCCTAGATAGCGCCAGGAATTTTCTTAGTAAAAAAAGTTTTCTCCTGGGACAATTCTTAATAGTTTACTTCTCCTAAATGAAGTCGTACCCCCAATAAAATGCATACAAGGATTACATATTGTTTGTGACTAAGCGCTTACATATAGTATCTAAAATGTCAAATCAAAACGTCAATGTCAACCTTTGCCACACGGAGGACGTGCACTCAGCGCGGACGATTCTCGCAATTAAGCTGAGTTAGCTTTTTTTACTTAAAATATAATGTTCACTTTATAACGGAGCTTAGTAAAACTTCTGATATAATTCTATTTTTAAATTACAAGGAAAACTTTTGGGCAACAATTTCATAAATTTCAAGAATTTTTGAGTTGCGTATTTTTCTGTAGTATTTAATTCAAAATTATAGATCAAGGTTAACTGCTGTGTGAATCTCTTTTTATTTTTTAACTGTAGTAAATATGTAGTTCATGATATTTTTTAATCAAATCAATTTACGATAGACCTAATGTCAATTCACATCCTATTTACTTTTTACGCAACGCCGTTATTATTTTTTACGCAATACATCCATCTTATCTTTGGTCTACCTCTCGTCTGGTATTTTTTTATTGCTGAAGGACAGCAAACAGGCTAACGGCCCACTTAATAGAAAGCACATGCCATCGCCTATGGATTTTTGCGACACTAGGAGCACCGCGCTGATGTCCCATAGGGGTACAGGAAGCTGGATCATTTATGCCGGAACACAACACAGGGTTATTATGACGGCATACTTATAGACCAATGGCGGTTGCCATCCAGATGGGCTGGGAACCTACCACGTAGCTAGGGTTATTTTATCGCCTTTTATGATAGGCTGAGGTCCGGTCCGCTGGGATTAGAATTCTTACTCCACCCCTGTACAGAGAAAATTTATCATTCTATCTATCCCCTGTATCTATAATTTTTCTAGCTTAAATATTAAATGTGAATGATTAAATCCGAAACCGTCACTCAATGTCCCGTACGCTTCGTATTTGATATAATTAATCGAATTTCCAATGCGCTACAGTTAAAATTTGGTACGTAATAGTTTCAATACAGCGTTCAAGACTCGCCGTGAAATAATTCATTAATTCAACCACACCGAAATTGGAATTGATTCAATTAATATTTTAAATATGGAAATATTTTTAGACAAATATTTCGATGGAATTCAATTGAATTATTAGTTTTTTTATGTTACAACAAAAGGGTAGGTTATCTTAAATATAAACCCACGTAGCCTTTTTTTAGGAGGTGGAAAATCATGAAGCACACCCCGCCCCGTGGGAACTGGCAGGGTAGTGTGGGACTCCCCGTGCAATGCGCTCGTACGTCCCCTTCTCTAGGCTAGACGTACATCGCTGGTATACTCACTAAAACCACCCTAGTATTCCCTCAAACGCCTTTAGTGCCGAAGCCGCGAAACGCCACGGATTAATCAGGCGGCGACCCCGACTGGCGTCGACCTGCTTTCGCAGGCCTCTTCAAAGCCGTGGGGTGACAACCCGCTTAGTCTTATTTAAGTTCGAAAAGTAATTGATTTATTTATCATCTTATTGTATCTATAGGCAGATAGTTCGTTTATTATCTATCGTTTTCACTACAGATGGGTTCAGATTTCGTTCGAGGTCAACCTTAATACATCCTTTCATATTTAATATGTTTATCACCTTCCAAACAAACCGTAACAATAAAAATTATGAGTGACACTTAGTTGGAGAACAAACAACCATAAATATGAGCACAAAGCCTCCCGAAACTTGCGCACAACTTTGATTAATCTCCGCAAACCCTCTTTCGTGTGTAGGCTTTTGGTAGAAATTATAATTTTTCGTTAGTCTTCGCACTTTAACGGTAGAAACAAAAACGAATTCAAAGTTAACTATATTTTTAAAATGAACAATTTCAAATGATATCTCTAAAATCTAGACATAATATTGGTAGTTTTAAATATTTTACTTTGTAGTAGTAAGGACTCTTTAGTTGGGTCTATATTTCGCCTCAAAGCTCAAATATCGGTACTGAAAACCAGCGCTGGTTTTGAGTATTTTGACACAACACCATGCTGTGTGCTTGATTTAATTTGGTGGATATACATCTATCATCAGGTGGATTGGTGGTTGTGGATCGGTCTGGCAGGTTGGAGCTTATCGGAACACTACAATTAGAAATGATCTACAAATTCAAATACCTGGGCTCTGAAATCTGCAACGATGGTTCTTCCGAGGGAGAGATTCATCGTAGGATCGGCATGATAAAAGGCACCATGTCACAATTAGAGAAGATATGGAAGAGTAGAACCATCAGCATAAAAACCAAGGACCAATCTTGTGCGATCACTGGTGTTTTCCATTTTCATATATGGCGCTGAAACATGGACTTTAAGGAAAGCCGACCGAAAACGAATCGATGCCTTCGAAATGTGGTGCTGGAGAAGGATGTTGGGCATACCTTGGACAGCACATCGAACTAATGTGTCGATCCTTAAACGGCTGGGCATTGTGACTAGGCTCTCTACCATCTGCTTGCGTAGGGTCCTAGAATACTTCGGCCACATCGCCAGAAGGGATGAAGACAACCTGGAGAGACTGATGGTAATAGGGAAGGTGGAGGGAAGAAGACCAAGAGGAAGGAGCCCCATGCGCTGGACCGATTAGATTCGCACTGCCCTTGAAACCACTGTCCACGACGCTTTACACTCTGCTTCCAATAGGGGCAGATGGGTCAAATAATACGGAACAAAGTACTCTGTCGAGTTGATCACGAGCCTCAGTACTGAGGAAACCGACGCGAGGAGGAGGACATCTATCTATTAATACGTGAAGCAAAAACTTGGAACCCCTTTTTACGAAAATTGCGCGTACGGATGAGTATGACATTTGGCACAGTTAAAGTTCATATGGAAGAGAAGCGCAGAAAGCTATTTTTTGCCTAAAATCTATTAGAAATCCATTAAATTAATTAAAGTAAACATTACATACACTACTGCTCTAATTATACACAACATACATACACATACATACCTTACTTACGTTTTTGTTTTGTATGAGAGTTTATGGCCTGGTAAAGATCATTAAGATTAATTTTATATTAATATAATATTTAAATTCATATTATATATCAGTAAATACTTAAATAATTCATTAATAAATAGTAATATTATACAATTATTAATAAATTAACACTAATTGTCTACGGGTTAAGTGATTAAATTCTCTTTGGTCTTATTAAATGTCAAAATTGACAATAACAAGGAATGAATCTTTGGAATTTTCTTTTTATTTGTATAGTTATATAAATTGACTAGCAGCCCGTCCCAGCTTCGCATGGGTATTTAACAAAAAATTAAACCCTTCTATTTTTTTCGATCTCGGGGAAAAACCTCTCTTGACGGGTTCCCCCGGTCCGGGGGGACCGAGGGATATAAGGGACTCCGAAAAAGATGTTCGACCATCCGACTACCCACTAAAAAACCCCGCTGTTCTCCTATCGCCTACGCCCGGGCCCACGGATATATGGCCTGCCGATCTCGTGGCCCGGGCCGGCGCCGGCCCACGCTTTGTCTTAAAGCGGGCCCCTTCTAAAGTGCTGGCGCCAGGGGGTCAGGCTTTCGTCCCCCCGGCGCTCTCTTGTAACAACTCTATGAGTTGAGGGGGGTTGCGGAACAGCACGCGGCCTTTTCCCTCACGGCAATAGTGCGGGCGGCGGATCCTCCCCCGAGGGGCCGCCCGCGGCCGCTTTCTACGGCGGCCGGAGATCGTTGCCCGCCTTCCGGCGCCGACGACGCGGCCTACGTTGGCGGGAGGGGAGTGCGGTGGCGGACTCCTGCTCCCGTTCCGCCGCCTCCCTTGCAGACACTACTGCCTCGCAAAAGGAGGCGACGGCCGTCCATCCAGGATCGCCCCCGACCATGGACAGAACCAGGGCCGGGAGCGACAGGTCCGCGGCCAATTCCGGACGGGACTCGCATCCCCTTTGCGTGCTAGTTAGGCGTGTGTACGACTACCAGACGACACTCCAGAAAAAGCAGAGTCGCTTGACGTCGTAGCCGGCCCAGCAAGACCAACCGACAGCGAGGATGCAATTCCCGCCCCGGGAACACTCTCTGTGCAGGCGCAGTCGAAATAGGCATGGTTTTGACTACCAAATCAGGTCCCAGGGTAGAACCCGGGACCCCAATCAGTATTCGCAATCATCCCACCGGGGACCACGCCACGAACAGAGAGCTAAGTTGGAAAGGATGTAAGAGGTAGACGGAAAGAAAGGTAGGACTCTGTCGCCTCGAACGGAGAGGGGAGTGAAGCGACGGATGCTCGGGCACCTCGGGTACGCACACCCGTGCACTCCTCGGACAGAGGAGCGCCCCTGAGGGCAAACCCTTCTATTTGCGTCAGGTTACTAAAAAAATAAAATTATAAAGAAAGTTTGAATATTATTATTTCTATGAGCTTTTATTTTAATGATTTTTTTTGTTATTATATTTTATTTATTTTTCGTTATTTTTTAATAAGTATTCTAATTTTTGTAAAAACCCCAGTGACGCACGCCTACATTGCATAAGGTGCTGCCTAGCTAGCCGAACAGGGTGAGCGGCTACCACGCAACATTTTTCTAATACTTACATTTTTAAACTCGTGATATCTTTCGAATGGAATATCCGAATTGAATAATTCAAAAAGTTATATAAAGGTATTGAAACAGTTTTGAATATGAAGTAATTTATTTTGATAAGGATTAATACCAAGATCCAAATAAAGAGTCTTTTCTAGGGGCGGCATTTCAATTAAGTTTTTAAAATAAAAGAACACTTATTGTGGCATAACTATAATAGTTAGACATATGCTGTCGCGACACTTTTTGTAAATAATGATGTGTTCTGCAAAGTTGTAGTACATTATTTTATTCTATCATCAATAGTTTTCGCAACGCACGCGATTTAAATAATATTTTAGGTAATTTTTTTACACTTCGGGTTACATTATTAGAGTTTTAGTAAGGATCCCTAATTTTTTTGAAAATATAATATAGCCTATGTCACCCGGGGATAGTGTAGCTTCCCAACAATGAAAGAATTTTTTAAATCGGGTCAGTAGTTTCGGAGCCTATTCAAAGCAAACAAACAAACAAACAAACAATCAAATCTTTCCTCTTTATAATAGTAGTATAGATTTGTTCGTTTGAATTTTTTTACCATTAAACCTGTCACTTTTATATTCTACTCAGACATTGGCAAAATCAATGCCAATGGCGTTGGAGCCACACCTTCAAAAACTGAACTGAACTGAATACTGATTTGAGAAATACGTATGTAATCATAAGTAATCTGAGTTGATTTACTCTTGCCTATTTGTGAGAATAATGTTTAAAAAATTCGAATATATGGTTAAGAAACGGATTTACAACGCAGTATTAGCAGTGCAAAGCGTTTTGAAGTTTTATAGTAATACTGTTCAAAGTAATGTAGAAAAATGCCAAAAAATTATTGAGTGGCTATGATGAAACCTTAAATTATAGAGGTATATCTAGCGTTTGACCTCTGAATCTCGACTCTAGGCGACCACAAGTTTGTTTTATTAAGTTAATATCTTGCTTTTTTATTGTACTTATTTTTATCTTTAAAACATTTCACATTATTGTTTGACACATGATCACGATAATTAGTATATGTCTAAAGAATTTAAATATATAAACATTATAATGCAAGCTCCGAAACTTAGAAAACCCAGATTAAAAAGCACTACCGGAAAGTTGGATTCTAGATCCTAACCCCTGAAACCTCAAGATTGGATAACTTGGAGTAGACCAAGCTCATGTCGCCCTAGGACATGATATCGACAGGCCAGTTGTTCGTCAATCTAGGCTAATGCCTGTCGAATAGCCAGGAGCCATTTTGGGCCATATGGCCATCCATGTCCGTTAATTATTGATAAAAAAATATTTGTAATACAAGTCATCAAATAGTACTAAAAACTGCCTTTAAAAATATACATTTTACTGCGACTAGTAAAAGATGTGGCGAGTCCTTATTGTAATGTAAAACTTTATAGTTTTGAAGTGGCGCAATAGCGAAGGGTGAAATGGCAGCGATCTCGAGTTGTCAAGATCTCTAAAACTACTCACTCTGGGTGTTTAATTTAAAATCTTCCACGCTTATTCGATTAATTGCGCCCTTTTGGCTAAATGTAGAAAAAATACAACTAGTGAGTATACAGGGTCATTGATAATTTGACGTATTCCCGCTAGAAGGTTATTTGCGATAATTTTAACCCCCATATGCATTATGCAAAAGTGAACCATTTTTGAGTTATCATGTTTTTTTAGCTTTTTTCTAAATAAGCAAAAATGCAACATCCAAAATTTATAAAAAAAAGTATTAATTTACATCTAATTTTTTCTTCTGATTTATAAAAACAATTAATCACTGGTCATTTATCAATATTAAAACAACAATTATGGATCCAAATTTAAAAATTTGAGACGGAAAACGATATTATTTCAATATTTTTTCCGACTTTTTTCCAATAAAATACCCGTAAAACAAAAAAAAGTTATGAGATTTCGCTTGCATATTATTTTAAAAACATAACCGTTTTCTCGCTCTCTAGCAATGCATAATGACTAGGAACTTATTTCAAAGAAAGTGAAAAAAAAACTATCACAAAGGGAGCAGGCGGAAATTCATATTCGAACTAAACTTAAGGTCTTTCTTTAAAATTTCCATAAAATTAATTAAAAACGATACCTAATGTAAATAAAACAAAAAAAAATTAAAATAATATTTAAAACCAGTAACAGCTTGGTAGTCCCGCCTGAATAGCGCTATTGTATACAGTGTATGATATCAATGTCGCTGTTCTCGACGAATTGAAGTAAGCCGAGTTAAAAATTCTCGATCTTACTCGCTTTTTGGCGCTTTCCTATAAAGTTTACATTGATGCTATTGGGGTGCCACCATAATTTAACCCATTTTGACGGACACTTATTTAAACACAGAGACATTTCTCTTTACTTCAATCCTTCGTACTTTGGAGGGTCCAAAGTGATTCCGGACCACTGTTGAGTAACATCGATTACGTCGATGACTCTCGGCTCTATTAAAGATATAACATGTATTTATTAACAAAAAAAAATTGTATTCAGTTATCTGCTTCCTATAAAACATACTCTTCGGCTTACTTTAAGAGTAGCTTTATATTAATAATCCTAGTATTTTTATATTTATTATGCGTTTTTTTATTATTATTACATAACACATTATTATTTAAATTAACATTATTAATATTTAAGTAAATAAATTTTTATACTATAATTTTTTTATAATCTATTTAAAAACGAAATTCCTTAATTTATAGATCTCGTATTCATTTAAAGTTTCAGAACAGTTGTACATCTTTAAAAAGATTAGTTAAAAAGATTTCATACTAAATATAGAAGAGGGTAGTAGCTTAAATCGTAGCAAGTGGAAAGAAGCGGTCTCTGCCTACCCCTACGGGAAAGAGGCGTGATTATATGTATGTATGTAGTAGCTTAAATGTGATTTTTAATGAGACTAAGATATTATGAACGAGGGCTAGAGCAAGGACGAATTTTGTGGAATGGAATTTTTAATAACGTACTTTTGCTAAGAAAACTTATAAGGCTGATTGATATCAGTAAGTTAATAATTAAATATTATTTACTCCACGAGTGTTAGGTTTCTTGTTTTGTGATTTTTTCAGATCACAATAAACATTTAGTTATCTGTTAGCAAGGTGTAAGAATTTATATATATAAATATCGCAGTAACCAACTGACAACCACAAGTTTAATTCCCACGATAGTATGCTCCATTTAGGCAGTTGTTCTAAGCATATTATACCATTATTGTCACTTAATGACCGTGAACTGAAATAAGCGAGAAATCCTGCTAATCAAGATCGCCAGTCATATTATCCGCTAATTTTCACAAGTGAGGCTAGTAGGCTAGGCTAGTCCAGTGGTCAGCAACCTTGTTATCCGTAAGAGCCAAATATAAGATAATTCGAATATAAGAAAATCGTATGATTTGTTTTAGTATGTGACATTATTACGGAAATAATTATAGATAATAAGTAATGTTCCGCGTCTGGACTAAACATTTCATGGAAGAGTCGTAGACGAGAAATCAAAGGGCCACGTGCGGCCGCAAGCAGGGGGTAGTCGACCACTGGGCTAGTCCGTTCCTTATAACGCCTACAAAAGAACGCAATGGGTTTTTTTTAAATAGTATACAAAATGCATTGAGATAAATAATAAAAAATGCTATTTTTAACGGGGTAATAGTTAGCGAAACGGTCCACTCAAAGATGACCTAATATTGTTAAATATTATCAACCCCTAATCTTTTTTCCACTATAAGCTATATGAAATTCAAATATATACTGTGTTTATATTTGAAGATTATAAAGAGAAACTGCCCTAATAATATACATTTGCAGCCTGGCTTTATAAAACTAAGTTTGCTCCAAAATCAAAATTGACTTGATTTACTGTTTGTAATCAACCCTTCGCTTACGTCTACGGTACTTTTTATTTTCTTTGTAGAAATAACGGCGGGGAAATGTGGAGGTGGTAATAAGCAAAATCATTTTAAAAACACGCCTACACGATATGACATTTCGTCAGTAGTTGAGGATAGTATGATATTCAATCAATTTATAAAAAAACACACTTGTGCATTGCAATTGCTTTTTATTTCAGCTCTTATGTTACCATCGTTTGCACACACAACTCTTGTAAATTCCCGATATTTTGGAATAAGTATTATGATAATAATGTTATTTATACAAATAACAACACTTATTGCGTATAGTCTGTTACGTTCATCTGATGTTTTTGCTGCTTCAATATTTTAATTTTATTTTCTTATGTATTTTACTCATGTCTGGAAATACTGCCGGATCAATTTGATTATATAAAAAGTATTTTAAAAAGTATTTGGTGAACAGACAAGATCGTCTATTTCATCTTCTTCATCCGCTTGTTATTCCTCAGTGGTTTTCACCACCGTATTGTTTTCATTAAATAGAAAAAGCTTGACGCTATATAGAATGTATTATTGTGTAGAAAATAAGGTAAACCAAACAAAGTCAGGCAATTTCGGCGTTTTAAGGAGTTTGTCGTTAAATCGAGTAACGTTATAAATATTTTGTACTCTATGAAAAAAATACATTATAATATGACTATGTAAATGATTAATATAAAAATAAATATATATATTTACGAAGTTTTGGCTTTGTCCATGTTTTAATATTATTTCGTTGTGAGAAATGGTTGCTCAAGGTGACATTGTATACTATCAGTACGAAGTTTGCGCCACAAACATATTTCTTGGTGGCAGCTACTCCCCATTTTGGAGACCAGTCGGCGCCTGAACCGGCGACGCATATATCAGCAGTAGCGTCTTCATGCCAAGGTCACAGTATAAATAACAAGCAGTAGGGTTACTTAAGCCGCTACATGTGTCGTTACATACTTGATGACCTCCTTGGTGCGGTGGTACGTCTGAACTCCTATGAAATCCACGTGGTCGGTTCCAATCCCGAGGCTAGATATGCTAGATTATGTGTAATATGTATTTATTTACTTTAAAAAATCAC
The DNA here is from genome assembly GCA_963693495.1 of Malacosoma neustria. Classification (NCBI taxonomy): domain Eukaryota; kingdom Metazoa; phylum Arthropoda; class Insecta; order Lepidoptera; family Lasiocampidae; genus Malacosoma; species Malacosoma neustria. The sequence goes on along the minus strand of OY856393.1, from coordinate 12,354,577 downwards.
TTATATATGTAGTTAAATTACAAGTAGTTTGAAATTGTGTGAATGTACTATGTCGGTCACGGATCGAGAGTGCATCGTACAATAGGGTGAGAGGCACTGTATAAGAGGAAAGAGGAGCAGGGGTTAGAGATATGCGATGCCTTGCAGTGGGCAAAGAAGTTCGCACTGTCCTTGATTCCACCCCTTCCCAGTTCGGTTCAGGTCTGTTGCATGGAACTAGCTGAATATCACAAGCAAAACACTGAACACACAATGTTATGGTATGGCCAATTTGGAGTAACTGAAGCTAATTGCGCACGGCGCAAAGACTGGTCTTCAGGGAGGTCGAATGCCGACCGTCCCGCGCGTTTAGAAGCTCACGCGATACTACTCGATTATGGCTTTCGTCCCATCCTCGCTTTTTCCATTCACCTCACCGAGAGTGAGGGTAGATAACGTAAATTAGGAAGCAATATTTTAATTACCCTTTATGCAAGTATCGAACAGAAAAGGTAAGAAAGTAAATGAACTTACATTTTATCTTCGGCTTGGACGCCGTTCAGGAAGTTTTACGATTTTTAAAGTTGAGAAGCAGACGTACTTCTTGACTTTTTTAATGGAAGCTGTTATCAATTTCTTAAATTTTTAGAGAAGTGTAACGGTAAAAAGAAATTGGATAGAGGAATACACGACGTACAGCCTCAGGTCTAAGCAATGTGGTCTAGTGCCCGTAAGACGAGCGCTTTGCTTACTTTTTACCAGTCCTGATAGCGTATTTCTCTTATTCTTACTAGCGTTTAATCCTGGTTACATTCGAAGCTTTTAAACCGGAATCTATGTGCATTCTTTATATGATTGACATTTTGATATTTATACCTGACATCACAATAAACCTGCACACTAAAATCACTGATCTGTGCAATATATTAATTTATCTGCGATAAGCGTGCTGAATATGCACTAGATAGATAGATAGATAGATAATTCTTTATTGTTCACCACACAATTTTACAGAAAAAAAGACATAAAATGCACTAATACAATTGCTACAATAATGCTATATTGTTCACTTTGCCCTCAGTCAAGTGGGGGGGCTGTTGTAATTATTGTACACTAGCTGACCCGGCAAACGTTGTTATAGCTTATGTCCTTCTTCAGAGTTAACTCTATCTCTGTACTGAATTCATCAAAATTGATTCAGCCATCGCGGTCTTTTTTATCGATATTTTCAAGATAATACAATTCCGTAGTACGCCGCCGGCCGTCCGGACGCTACCGCCGCAACCGCTATGTCCCTGCATTTGAAATCTACAATATCTTCGAAAATATTCATTTAAATTACATGATATAAAGGGCCATATTAATCTATATTAAATGCAAAATGTATTTAAGGTACTTAATTGGATAAAGATTAATGCTGTATTGCTTAAAATCGCTTCGTAAATAAGCTATTATCTCTCGTAAAAAGTAAAGGAAAAAATGGATATTGTGGGTTATCCCTAAGAGATAGACATATACCATCGCAGATTTTTTTGTAGACCTTTTTAAGTTGTACAATACTGTAATACGTTATTTTGATATATCTGTTAGGATTCAGCCAGCGTTTGCAATGTAAGCGCAAAAAGTGTTTATTTACGACATCAGATTAGAAACCTCTAAAATTATCAATGTTTCTCTACTATATTATGCATATAAACCTTCCTCTTGAATCTCTCTATCTATTAAAAATCGCATCAAAATTCATTGCGTAGTTTTAATGATCTAAGCATACATAGGGACAAACAGACAGCGGAACGACTTTATTTTATACTATGTAGTGATTTTGACCCCTTGTCTATGTACACTGGGAAATATGGCCAATATCCGACTACTCACGAAAAACCCTTGGTGTCCTCCTATTGCCTGCTGGCCCACGGATAAACCAGAGCCACCAAATGCGTGGCAGGTCTCTTCCACGGTTGGTTTTAACGGACAAAACCTTGTCCCCCATGCCATGGGGACTACGCGAAACATACGTATCAAGGTGTCGTGAGTTTACTGAATGTACTAGCACTGTGACAATAATGGTGACTTAACATACTTCTGTTACATCATATGTTACATCATGAATAATGACAGTAATATAGTCCGTATTCATATAAGAATAAGTATTAATAGCTTGAGTAAGAAGTTTTCTAAGTATTTTGTGTGAGATGTAACTACGATGGAACCAGATATGTGTCTAGAGCGCTACTGCTTTCCCGTATCATAAAGGCTACAGACGTGAAAGCGAATATATTCCTTTGTAAACAATTTGTTTTCTAAATATTTATAAAAGAATGTGTGCGTGAACGTATATAAGTGGTATTATTTATTTATATATTTTAGTACCCATAGCATAAGCTTCTACTGCTTACATAAGGACTAGATGACTCCGACCAAATTGTCATATAATATTAAGAAAGGGATTCTGATTTGAGGCCATGAGAACCATAGTGGCCTAACTAAGTTTTTTACAATATTGAGTTTATGATTTCTTACAGTTAAAATTAAACATTTTGATAGAACCAGGGTGGCCTAAAAGTGATACAACTAAAATTCACTAGATGGCAGCATAATCACTGTTATGGTTTTTAGTCTGTGATCTAAATTTGAGGTGCCATACTGGCCTAAATAAGATAGGCCACTATGGTTCAAGCCCGCTAAAACTTCACTATCATGATGATATTAGTTAGGCTAATTTTTGACTATCTATTAATGGTATTTGTCATTATTTTTCCGCCCGTGCGTATTAAATCTTTCATAAATTATTTGTGAATAATTGGCTATCTGCCTGGAATATGGAAAACTGCTTCTGCTGAATCTAGGCATTCAAATTAAAGAGTGTATCAGGTTCCTAATTACACAGCTTTGGACTTACTGCCTGGGTATTCATAATTTTAATAATGATGAAGTAACAATGTATGTGTGGAATGAAACAATAGCCTCAAGAGGCCTCAGGAGATTGGTTCCTGCCTGTTACGTTACATCAAAAAGAAAGTCAAAACTAAAAACTTAATTATGTACTCAGACCAGTGCGGTGGTCAAAATAGAAATATTAAAATGCCTTTGCCAGTACATTGTTGCCCATCCAGATTACACAGTAAATAACATAGACCATAAGTACTATGTCAGTGGGCACTCATATTTAGCATGTGACCAAGATTTTGGATTGGTGGAGAAAAAGAAAAAGTTTTTCAAAACTATTTGCGTACCAGATGACTGGATTACTGTAATTAAGGCAGCTAGGGACAGGAACCCATTCAATGTCATAAAAATGACAAAATATGACTTTATTGCAACAAAAAAAAACTGGAAAATAACATTACCAATAGGAAGGTAACTGCTGAAAAGTCAAAATGCATCCATTTACATTTTTTTTAAATATTCTAATAATGAAGATGTATTATTTGAAAATGTTGATTTAAAGAAAAGGGGCTTTATACATTTGACTGGTATTAAGCTGGATCCTCTATACCCTGATGGAAAACACATCAGTTCTGAGAAAAAAAGGACTTATTTATACCTCCAGTGCATCACCGCTTTTATACTAGTATCAAAGATAATGTGTCAGTTAGAAATGACATATATGTTGAGGATGACATTGTGGTATCCTTTTATTGTTAGGTGTACTTAGTGTTACTGTTGTTTTTTTATTCAAGTGTTTAATTAACAATTGGCCTAATAACCATTTTTTTATAATCTATATAATGTGATTAAAATGTAGAAAAATAGCAATAAAGCTATTTCGTAGCTATTAAAATCATTAATTAGAACATTATTAAGTTAATTAAAATAAAAAAGTAAAAAAAAGTATGTTTTCTGAAGAGTGGTAATTAATTAAAAAAACGCTGTTTTTGTTTTCTATGGTACTCAAAAGTCTTGTCTGTTGAATTAGGCCACTATGGTTCTCATGGCCTCATTTGTGTACCGATTGATGTACATATATATGCTGAGGTACTCAAGATACAAACTTTGTATCATCGTCAGCCCCTTGCTTTTCCCATCTAGCCCCGAACGAGAACCTTGCGCAGGTCATCGCTTCAACGTTTGCCGAGACGTAATCTTCACTCCAGGACACGTTTAGTCCAACGCCCATTGATCTTGTGACAAACGTGACTGGCCCATTGTTACTTTAGTTTACATGTTTTGCAAGCTATATCGCTTACTTTGGTTCTCTTACGGATTTCGTTATTTCGGATTTTATCCATAAGTGAAACACCCAACATAGCTGGCCAATAACCCGCTGAGTGACATTAAATTTGTGGACTAGCCCTGTCACTAGTGTCCATGTCTCAGACCCGTAGATCATCACTGTTAGGACGAGTCGCTCGAAGACTCGTCTTCACACTCTGGAGGAAACTGTAAACTTTGATCAGGTGCAGGAAGAAACCATGGCTGTGAAAAATCTGGGAATGGACTAAAGTTCCAAATGCAGCAGAAATTTCCAATCTCGCTAAGGGCGAGATAACTAATTAATACGATGCTAACTAGCAAGACAGGCACTACAGGGAGATAATTACTTTTAAGTTCTTTGTGGCCTTATCAACGTCTTTAATTATGGATAACGAATCCTTAACATTCCTACACACAACTTATTATTATTATTAATAATAATACATACAACTTACCTGTGAAACCAAATTAAAATTGAATGTATCATACTCAAAGTATAAAAAAAGATTAAGACACTTAGGACCTGAATAGATAAATCACCGAACTTGACCTTGAAAGCGTATTGTTCCAAGCCCCTCCCCAACCCCCGGTTATTAATATGCAAATGTGATAGGCCGTCTGTTTGGAAGGCAAACGACTGGGATTGGATAGAATTCTATATTACGGTACGTATTCAATAATTTATGTTCTAGTTTAAAGTTTAAATAAAAACAGATTCGGTAGTACATCAAAATAAATCAAGTGCATACTTCTAAGATTGCTACTAAGCAGGTCTTAGAATAGGAAGTAATCTTTTACTGGTCTTACCATTGCCTATCGATGTTTGCGATGCCAAAGACACCGCTAACACGCTGCCGTCCGAGGAGTGTAGGAACCTGGGTCTTATATACCTAGTCAGGTCATAAGTATTGTCACACAGTAAAAACTTTTCTTTTAGAATGCTGGCCACAAAAAAGTTTATTGAATTCGAATTTCGAATTGTTCATGAAAATAAAAAAGGTATACTTTTAGAATTTTACTCATTTTTAAATATGGAGTGGACGCTTAAAGAAGACCGTGTTGCAGTTATTGCGTTGCATCGTTGCAGTTACGCGCCAATTCAAATTTTTAACATACTGAAAAATTTGAATATAACCAAAAGATTCATTTATCGTACCATCAAACGATACAATGAAGACTCTAGTGTAGATGACAGGTCAAGAAGTGGTCGCCCTCGGTCTGTTAGGACTCCAGCAGTGATAAAAGCTGTGAAGGCACGAATTCAAAGAAATCCCAAACGTAAGCAGAAACTGTTGGCCCTTCAGATGGGGTTAAGCAGAACCACGGTGAAAAGGGTGTTAAATGAAGACTTAGGGCTTCGGGCATATCGAAGAAAAACAGGACATCGTTTGAATGCTCGTCTAATGGACCTGAGACTGAAGAGATGCCGCGCTTTGTTGAAGCGGTACGCGGGAAAAAAATATCGGGAAATTCTTTTTTCGGATGAAAAAATGTTTACCGTAGAAGAGAGCTACAACAAACAAAATGATAAGGTGTACGCACACAGTAGTGAAGAAGCGAGCAACCGTATTCCGCGTGTCCAACGAGGTCATTTTCCATCCTCGCTCATGGTATGGTTGGGAGTTTCTTATTGGGGCTTAACAGAGGTACATTTTTGTGAGAAAGGTGTAAAAACGAATGCTGTTGTGTATCAAAATACAGTCCTGACGAACCTTGTGGAACCTGTTTCTCATACCATGTTCAATAACAGGCACTGGGTATTCCAACAAGATTCGGCGCCAGCTCATAGAGCGAAGAGCACACAAGACTGGCTGGCGGTGCGTGAAATCGACTTCATCCGGCACGAAGACTGGCCCTCCTCCAGTCCAGATTTGAATCCGTTAGATTACAAGATATGGCAACACTTGGAGGAAAAGGCGTGCTCAAAGCCTCATCCCAATTTGGAGTCACTCAAGACATCCTTGATTAAGGCAGCCGCCGATATTGACATGGACCTCGTTCGTGCTGCGATAGACGACTGGCCGCGCAGATTGAAGGCCTGTATTCAAAATCACGGAGGTCATTTTGAATAAACTTTAATGTCATAAGAATCTATGTTTTGTTAAGTTCATTTTGGTATATGAATGGTTACATAATGAATAAACTTGTTACAATTATTTTACATTAAACATGTGACAGAATTTATGACCTGACTAGGTATATAAACTGGGCCGAACACGAAACAAAGTTATTATGGTGGTATATTATTCTGTTCTTTATACACGTCTTTACTGCTCAAGGATACTTAAGACCTAGATTGGTGTGATGTCATCAACACAACCACTATTGATGAAAAAGTGTATGTATAATAAAAAAATTAAAAGCTTTACGATTCTCATGTTCCTTTAAGAAATATCAAAATTAAACATCTCCCAGCTCCATGGTTTACCGATGACATCAAAAAAATAATACTTGCTAAAACCCGAGCGTAGCTCGAGCTCTTTGGATATGTCCAAATATAAACTCAAACCATCAGAGGAAAACAAACTAAATTTAAAATGTTAGGCAATCACTGTAATAAAGTGTGTAGGGATGCACAACACCGGTATATTCACAATTCCATAGAAAACGATAATTAATCAAAAATTTGGAAATTTCTAAAACACTAGGAGTTGGAAAACCTGTAGAGAGCTCCCTATCTAACAACTTCAACATTGATAACTTAAATCACTCACTTCACGACTATAACGCCTCTTGACCAAGTAACTATGTCAAGAACACTTAAGACTCTTTCCTTATTTCCAGCTCCTTCGCATCCAAGTTTCTTTCTCTGTCTATTATCTGAATCTGATGTTGGGAGTGCAGTAAAATCTATCACATAAAACGCAGTGATGGCATCAGTCGCCATATGATAATCCTTATTCTAGATACCCTTGTACCTGTCTTTACCCACATCCTTAACTTCTCAATAACTGATGGTACCTTTCCAGCAGCTTGGAAGGATGCCCAGGTTATTCCTCCCCCTAAAAACAAAACCCTTCATCGTTTTCAGACTTTCGTCCGATTTCCGTCCAAAAGTTTTAGAACGCTTAGTTCACAAACAACTTAATTTGTTTTTAACTCAACATTCTCTTCTGAATCCCTTCCAGTCCGGATTTCGTTCAGAACACAGTACATTAATGGAATGGAGGGTGGTGTGTTGACTGTGCTGTCACTGCTTGATTTAATGTGGATCACGATTTATTACTTGGTATTCTACGCATTCTTAACATTTCTCCAACAGTAATTGACTGGTTTCACAGTTACCTGTATGGCCGCATAAATTCAGTGGTCATTTCTGCCACAAATTACCACATACCCGTGCGCGAACGAGTTACCAATAAAAACTTGTCAATACCTACAGTTTAAGAAAAAATATATATTTATTATGAAAGGTATATAGAAAATGTTTATAATTACAAACAAATTTTTTGCGTCAAAAATTGTTTAGTGGTTTCCAGAACAATACACATATAATATAATTACCTTAAGAAGAACCAATTACTAAGTTACCTTAAGAACTTGAGGAGGCCATCACCTCACAACTATTTCATTTGTTTATATGAGAAAAGGAACAATACAAATATAAAATTAACTTAAAAGAATTTTGAGGAGGTAGTCATCTCACCACTATCACATCTGTTTCTATAAGAAAGAGTGTGTAAATATAACAAAATTAGAAATAAACTTGTAACAAACTTTACCTAACTGTACCTAATAAGTCATATTCATGACAAATTATAATAGTGAAGGCGTCAACTACTAGGATGTCTTAGGTTCGATTCCCAAACAGAGGAAAGCATCATTTTTATAATGGATGCCCTGGGTTCGATTCCCATATAACCATAATCCTTTATTTGTTAAAATATAAGTCGTTGTTACATTATAGTATTAAGAGATTATCAAAGCAATTATTTAAATATAATATTACATTTTACTTATATATAACTTACATACATTTTATTCACATACAATCATTGTTTCAGTTAATATATGTATCTATATTTTTCTTTCCCTTCTTCTTTCATTAATATTTTATTTTAAATTATTATTTATTTTTACTACTATATCTCATTTAACTACTGTATATTATTTAATTATTAATATAATGGTAATTATTATATATTAGTACTTATGTCAAAAATACTGGCCCACTGAGATACAGTATTCACTAGTTCAGGGGCCAGTATGATTTTCTCTAAGTCAAATTACTTGTTGTACGTGAACTGCTGTGATATGTATCTTTTATTTTTAAAATTTGTATGTCATGTATAAATAATTAAATAAATTAATTAATGTTTGAATACAAAAAAAGGATCCCAATACATTTTTGCCCTTAGGCATACAAATATTATTATTGGTAAAACAATTTACTTAATTTTATTGAAATTAATTCTAAACGTTTACATATTGTATAAATTTATTATATTATTTAAAATCATTATCTAAAAATACAATATATGACAATAAATTAATGAAGATTAAAATATACTTTTAGAGCTATTACATTTTTGTGCCAATTTACTGTTATCTTGTCTATTGCATTTATGTAACTATATGACATTCTTAAATATATTTTAATTACTTCTAACAGATAAACATATTTCATATAAACACATCAAAAAAGTCTGTAATGCAACATGCATGATATTACAAATTTACCATTTATACTTGTACGATGCCGGTCATGGACCGAGATTGCACCGTACGGGAATTAGAAGGATTGCTCGAGAGCAGTGGACTGTATGAGAGAGGATGGGATAGGAGCGGTGGCTAGAGACGCGATATCCTGCAACGGGCAAAGAAATTCGCACTGACCTTGATTCCACCCCTTCCCGGTTCGGTTCAGGTCGCTGAGGAACTGTTGCACGGCACCAGCTATAGCACAACACTGAACACACAGATCCCAGGGAGTAACCGTAACCACCGTCGAACGTCGACCGTCCCGTCCAGTTATTTATAATTACCGCACACGGCGCAAAGGCGTCATCCTTTGTCAAACGTTGACACAAGAACGAAACAATTTTTCGTCCCACCCTCGCTTTCACCATTATTACCTCACCGAGAGTGAGGGTAGATAACAAAAATCAGGTGGCGGGATTTCAAATACCCCTATACAAGCACCGAACAATACTAATTAGGTATGTAAACTTTTTTGTTATTGATGACATACTGGCTGGTTGTAAAAAAAAATTCGATTATGTTTTGTTTTTTTTTCATAAAATTAAATGAAAGGTAATTTGTTTGAATTTAACTGCGTGTTTATCGCTACGTTTAGTCTTGATTTTATAATTTTACCAACTATTTAAATAAAGTTAGCGACAAAATTGAATTGTTAGATATTCTTTACGTCACGGAGCGACGTCATTTGACGGCAAATGAAATGCAAAGAGCTGTAGGGATGTTGCAAGCGGGAAGTAATCAATCTCAGGTATCTCGGCATTTTGGCATTCATAGAAGTGTTATTTGTCGTCTTTGGCAGCGCTACAATAATACAAGGGAACCCGCTGAACAGCATCCAGGCCGTAAAAGGAGTACAGCCATTCGGCAAGACCGGTACATACAACTGACTGAAAGACGCCAGCCGATGTTAACCGCTTGAGAGATAAGTTTGAGGCTACAAAATTCAAGTGGTGTTGATGTAAGTCCCAAACTGTGCGAAATCGACTGCATGAGTACGGCCTACGAGCTCGACGCCCAATTAGGTGCCCACCGATACGTCACGGGAATCGCGCTCGTCGAAATGAATGATGTAGAGAACGTAGAACATGGACCCAGGAACAATGGGATGAAATTATGTTTTCCGATAAGTTGCGATTCGGGTTTAGGCCTGATACAAGAAGGGTGCTAGTGTACCGTCGACCCGGAAATACTGAAAGGCTCAGATGCATTCAGGAAGTTCATCCATACAGCAGCTCAACAGTTATGGTATGGGCAGGTATTATGAAGAACAGGCGAACTGAGCTCGTTTTTGTAAATGGAAACATGAACGCTGAAAATTACGTTGAGGATATTCTTAGACCTAATGTCCATCCATTTGCATAAACTACAGCTCGGCGAACCAGTCAATACTTGGCAACGGAGAACATCCGGGTATTGCCCTGGCCTGCATAATGGCCAAACCTCAACCCCATCGAGCACGCATGGGACATGCTCCAGAGACGTGTTTTAAAGGACTTGGACGTAGTGACAACAACCCAACAGCTGAAGGATTTGCTACAATTCCATTGGGAGCGAATACCGCAAGATGACATAAACAGTCTCATTAATTCAATGAATAATCGTTGCCGACAAGTTCTGAATAGCAGAGGAGGCTGTACTTTGTATTAAATTATCCTATTCTTTCACAATAAATTCATTCTCTTTAGAAATTTCATTTTGTAAAAAAAATGTTTAGTTGCTTATGTACCTTAGTTTCTACAGTACATTCTAATATTGTTAATTTCTGTTATTAAAAGAACTTATAAATACAACAGCTGTTATTTTTAAATTAAAGGACCCTAAAAATATTATTTTAAAAATTTATTTATTTATTTATTTTAAAATACAACGTTATAATGTGAAAAACATCCTAAAATTTAAATTAGTACATGTTGCTTAGACTTTTTTGATGTGTTTATATACGTAAGTAGGGAAGTGTTCGAATTTTATATTTATACTAGCTGACCCGGCAAACGTTGTTCTTCCATATAAATACATATATAAAATAATAATAATATAAATAATAATATAATATAAAAAATTATATAATGTTAATAATGTAATACCATATAATGCTCTTCTCCAAGGTCCAATTTCTTTCTATTACCAAAATTTATCAAAATTAAAACTAACTGACGAAGTTACTTACATTCATATTTGTAATAGATAACCTCAAAACTTAAGCTGAACAAAACAAATTAATAGGGCTAAACTACATAAAAATCAAATGAAACACAAATTAACATCAAAACGGAAATTCATCACTTCAGCAATCTCGGATGGAGTAAGTTTTAAAGTTTTAGATTAATAGAAGATATAGTTAGAAGAATTGTTATCTTATTTCGGGGCCGAGAGTTATCTCGGACACTTCGACCCAATGGGATCTTTTGTGTTAGAAGAATTGTTACTATTGCCAGATATGCGTTAGAAATAAATTATCAATTTTTATTTTGTTTATGTTTCACTATTTTGGTGATGACGGCTTACACATAAAATATAGATATATGCTGTCTGGGATTTTTGTAGGACTATTTAAGATAAATATTTCCATTGTACATTGTACACGTGTAAGCCTAACGTTTCTTGCAGCGCACGCCAGAATGCCTTGCAAATGACAGAGTTTTACCATATTTACTTGACACTTATCTTTATATTTTTGACAATTCACAAAATATCTTTATAATTTATAGCCTATGTATTATTGTGATGTTTGGCTATATCATTGTAAAGTTTTATTAAAATCCATTCAGTAGTTTTTGCGTGAAAGAGTAACAAACATGCATACAAACTTTTGCGTTTATAATAATTAGGATAAAAAACAAACATAGTGATGAAGCGGTTTCACTGTGAGTTATTTCTGAGTTTGGTTAGAAGACTTAAACCAGTCTGATCGTTAGACTTAAGGGATTGATTGCATCTTCAGTGCATATCTGTTATGGTGTACCTCACTACTTCTAATAATAATTATAGTTGTAATGTGTCGTCATTATTGAGTCGTGACTTGGGCCTGCACCCGTACAAAATTCAACTGACCCAGGAACTAAAGGTAAACGACCATAGACAACGACGTGTGTTCGCTGAATGGGATCTTCAGCGATGAGACCCATTTCTGGATGAATGTGTACGTGAACAAACAAAATTGTCGAATTTGGGACGGTACCAATCCACATGAGATCCAGGAGCGTCCAATGCATCCCAAAAAGTCATTGTTTGGTGTGGATTTTGGGCTGGCGGCGTCATCGGTCCGTATTTCCTTGAGAATGACTTTGCCAGGCCATCACTGTCAACGGCGAGCGATATACGTCGATGATTACCATCGTCTTTTGGCCTGAATCGGATGATCTGGACATCAACGACATGTGGTTTAAACACGACGGCGCTGCGTACCACACAGCTCATGCCACATGGAATATTCTGCACGAGCGATTTGAGGGCATGGTCATCTCACGTGGAGGTGATGTGAACTGGTCACCAAGATTGTGCGATACATCACATCGGAGTCACAACCCCGTTAGACTTTTTCTTGTGGGGATTTGTAAGTCGCAGGTGTATGCGAATAAGCCACAAACCACAACGGTCCTCAAAGCCAACATAACCCATGCCATCGGTCAAATTCAGCCTGATCTATGCGCCAGTCATGGAAAATTGGACATTTCGGATGCGCTCCACCCAGAGAAGCCGTAGCTTAATAAGCATAATTATAATCATATAATAATAATATTAAATATAAATATATATAAATCATTATGTCACACGGCACGGCGACAGTCCTAGATATAATAAGTTTTATTATAAATGTAAGGAATAAAGAATTATCTACTCGCATCTATATTTAGAGATCGGGAGTGGTTGCCATCCAGCCGGGCTTGGAGCCCTACTACCTATTTATAAAAATATATTTAAATGAAAAAAGAGGAAAGCATTTGATGCCTTCATATTTATTTTATATTGGCGAATAATAACCGTGAAAACTAAAACGTTATTATAATGTTGGTAGCATTTTTTCAAATAAATATATTTGTTGTATGTATGTAGTAATTTTTTGTTGCGTATAAAAAAACAAATTTTTATCAATACACATAACATACACATAAAACACATAAAAAACTTATAATACCTTATAATATACGAACAATAAATATATGTAAATGTATGCAAAACCGAGATTAAAACCTCGTCTGGCTTTTTTAATAGGTAGACGTGTCGGGCCTAACCAGACCCATCGGCTCCTCATATTTGTATTCATAATATTGAAACGTAAATGAATCTTTAAACTCGTATAATTGATCTGATAAGAGTTTATCTCAGTTGGATGAAACGATTTATATTTGAATATTGTCACAAACTAAATTTGCAATGCTTTTTTGGGTCTCATATTTTTATTGCTGCTTGCTTGGGGGTGGAATGTCGATGCGAGACTCTTTACCCCGGCATATACTCGGGAGGTGTCTTCCCCCGGTGGTGTGGAGTTGGCCGGAGCACGTACACGCCGCAAGCGCCGGGACAACATCGGGGGACCGAACTCAGTGTGCCGGAAACTATACGAAGGGACCGTATGGTGAATGGCCCTTTACGGGACCCCCGTTCGGGAGGAGTACCTGACGGCCAAAAGCGCTGCGTACGAAACCCTTAACGCACGCTAGCCGTCAGAGCCATCAGATGATACCATACGGTGTCCTTTGAGGCAGCCTCCCTCCTTGCCAGATCCATTCCATGGGATCTCGAAGCTCGGCTCTTGGCGTCACTGTATCGGTGACGTCAGGAGGCCATTGCCTGGGGTTCTCGTAAATCGAGGTAAAGTGGGCGGAGCTCCGGGGAGATCTTACAGCAGTTTGGAAGACAAGACTTGTGCAACCCAGTGCGGGCCAAAATACCATCGCAGCGGTGAGGCCCGGCCTACAATATTGGATTGAAAGGCATCACGGCACTCTGTCGTTTCACATGACACGGGTACTCTCGGGGCACAGCTGCTTCGGGCAGTACCTGTGTCGCATCGCTCAAAAGGAGCAAACAACAGAGTGCCACCACTGAGATACCAGCGATGAGGATATGGCGCTCCACGCCCTCCAAGTGTACCCCATATGGGCATTGGAGCATTAAAACCTCATTGCCACCATTGGTCTTAATCTCTCGCTCCCGGCCATCATCCTAGCGATGGTCGGGAGCCAAACTGGATGGGACGCCGCGGTCTCCTTCTGTGATACAGTCATGTCTGCGAAGGAGGCTGTGGAGAGGGAGAGAGAGTGCGCTAGGCTCCCTTCCCGCTTACGCAAGGCCACTCGTCGCCTGAGATTGGCGACAGACCTCCGGCCGCCGTAGTGATTAAGTATATATACACACACACACACACACACACATGCACGCACACACACGCTGATGAACGCTGATGACGTGATGAACTGAGGTAAACATTGCTATTGCAGCACAGTATGATTTTACTTTTTACGTAGCAACTATATCCCTGTAATACTGTATTTTTGTATAGTGGCGAAATAAATGATTTTGAAAGAAAGAAAGAAAGATATTTTATTGGTGATCAATAACGATGAATACAGAAAAATTATCATAAAACACAAGCAAGTGTAAGAATTAACAGAGTACATGTTTTCGCCAATATTCACCATCCCTCCACCAATGAGAATCTTCGATTTTTTGAAATACATATGATAATGAATCCCAATACTTATAAAGCTATATAAGCAACTACTGAAATAGGTATATGACTTTACAATTTCTATGTTTATTTTACACATAAATCCTTTCAATAAATGAATAAAAGAACACAATTACCGTAATTCAGGGTAGCTTTTTCATACTATGCATTATTCAGTGATAATTATAATATTGTGGGGAATATCGGGTCGGGTAACCCGAGATTGAGCTCTTTCAGGCCGTCATTAAAACCTCATTTTCATTCATTGTTGTATTCCAGGTGTAGAAGCGGCTTTTTTACTTCAAAGTTATTTGTGCTTTATTTTTACTAAATATATACAATAAATAAATATACTATAGCGATTCACACAGTTCCTTCTAGTCCCAAAGTAGCAGAGCACTTGAGTTATGGGTAGACAATCAATATACTACTAATATACTCTTTCTATATAAAGAAATATATATTATTCCGAAACAACCAGAATCGGGAATAGTTCCCGTGACGTGACAGACGCAAAAGCCCGTCAATGTTTTACAAACACGCTTCTTCTTACTAGCCTTATTTCCGAATACGTCCGGAGCTTACATTCTGGACCCGGAGGTATACCACTGACCTCCCCAGCGATGTTTTTTTATATTTACATTTTTATCTGGTATGTAATTAATGCCAATGATCTTTAATAGTATATACACTTTCCCAGACAAAAGCTTAATGGCTTTTTGAATTTGTAGAAAGTACTTCAATTCTCTCTGGAATCTATTATACTTGCGGTGGTGCAGTTAAATAGAAATCTGGAGATCCCGGGTTCCAACCCCTCAACGACATGCACAGATAAGCAGGTTTTCTCGCTCGATGTTCATATTGACGCTGAAAGAAAACATCGTGAGAAAACCTGCCTACCGAAATCACCGGTATATGTAGCCCGCCAATGTCTCTTGAACAAGCGAGGACAGTATACCCAGTCCATTCCCTCTAGTGGGAGACTCAAACTCAGCAGCATAAAACTATTATAATACTTTATGGAGTATAAGAAAGCTGCGTAACTAATTGGGCTCATCTGTCATTGTTCGATTCTTGCATAAAGGGTATTTAAAATACCGCCTCCTGATTTTTGTTATCTACATCGTGGAGATCTTTGGGGGAGGCCTTTGTCCAGCAGTGGGCGTCTTCCGGCTGAAATGATGAAGCGCAAGTAGTGATCCGTTTGTCGTCTTTGACGACTCCCTAAAAAAACGATGTCTTTCCCCAGTTCCTATTACATGCTTTCATTACTCGACCAACACTTAAGTTAACATTCAAAGTGCTATAAAAAATTTAAAGAGTACCTTCATTTAACAGCTGCACAAACTAAAATTTTAAGAATATATAAATAATATCCTTCTCCATACTTGGCGAAGTTCTGGTGCGGACAGTGAAGAGACTCTCGGCCCCTGTCCACAATGCGCGGCCCACGGTCAAAAGGCCTTCACGTGACCAGAATAGAAACCCTATAACACACTATGGCCGCATTGAAAGAAAATAATATAGTGACTGACTTTGCTTTTTAAATATTTATGTTACTTTGTCCGTCTTGAAACAAATTGTTTGGTCTTTTGTGATCGATTCCTATCTAGCAAAGCCTTAAGGTTCCACGGTTCGTTTCGGCTATGTATCTGTATAT
The DNA here is from genome assembly GCA_963693495.1 of Malacosoma neustria. Taxonomy (NCBI): domain Eukaryota; kingdom Metazoa; phylum Arthropoda; class Insecta; order Lepidoptera; family Lasiocampidae; genus Malacosoma; species Malacosoma neustria. Next base: position 12,338,372 of record OY856393.1, on the reverse strand, counting down.
ACACTTTATTATTTTAATTAAAGAAATCATATTTTGTTTGGTTCGATAAATAAATATATTGGGACATTTCACACAACGCCATCTAGTCCGAAACTATGTGCTATGCAACTTATTTTATGGGTACTAGACAACTGATATATTACATAATTCGTCGGCTTATTGCAAGAACTCATTAACTGCAAAAAAATCACTAGATACGTTTTTATCTATAATGGGTTCATTTTTACATATCTACAAAATGTAAAAACACACTAATTTCAAGCTGGCCAGTTTTAGCCGTTACGTCTTTGGCTAATCAACATAACCACTAACTAATTCCAACTAAAATGCTGTTTTCCCAAAATAATGAAATGTCACATAATGACTTCTTGCAATAAGCCGACGATATATACTTTTCATTTATAAATAAATACATATTATACATAAACAAGCAGACGCTGGATGGTAATTGAACCAGTGACCTCCGCAAGCGTACCAACGTTCGTTAGACATTACGCCAGGAGGTCAATATACACTGTGGTATAAATTTTTTAAGAAAAATTTTCTCCGTTTATTTAAAACTAGTATCCCAAGACTTTTCTTGTCTGTTGACATTGACTCCGACGTTAAGGCACGCATTGCTGCCGCGTGGGCCAAATGGCGTGAACTGACTGGTGTCATCTGTGACCCTAAAATACCGGGTAAATTGAAGGGACAGTTCTATAAGACCATCTTTTGGCCTTTCCTTTTATATGGCTGATGCTGGAGCGATACAAGCAGGCACTGTGAGTCATGGAGATGAATATCCTGCGGTGGACTCTCGCATTCGCGGCAACCTTCATGTCCGTGACATTGCAGATAAATTGCGGGAGTGTCGCCTTCGCTGATATGGCCACGTTTTACGGCAACCGGCTACTTATGTGGGGGAACAAATGTCTGGCCATGCAGTCACCGCCGGGCCCCGGCAGGAGGGGTGACCCAAAAAGTGCTGGCTTGACGTCGTAGGGGTTGATATGCGTGCCAATGGACTGACCACCAGAGATGCCGAAGATCGTGCGAAGTGGAGAAGAAAAAGTAGGAAAGCGGATCCCGGGCGCTGAAGCAAGAGTTTGGGCAAAAAATATAAAATATTACAGATATTAAAAAATATGTTTTTATCTGTTTTTTTACTTTGAATTTCATTTAATTTAAATAAATTAACTATAGTACACCTGAACGGTTTATTATTTTTCCGAATAGTAAAAATAAATTTAGTTTAAAATATTTTTAGCGCCAATCTCACGTAAGGGGAAGGGGGGGCCAAGCAAATCTCACTAAATCTCACCTAGGGGGGGGGGGGAGGAGTCTAAACTGACGAAAAATAGCTCACATAATGAATGGATGTCCCCTAAGTTATAAATGCGTGTTTTCAGTTGTGGGTGACATAAAGCTGCAGACGATAACGAATATAAAAATATGGTTTTTTTTTTAAATTAAGGACTTTATTCTTTTCACTTATATTTCAGCTCTGAATAGTATTTGGTCTAAAAACAAGTTCCAAAGTTTCAGACTATAATTAATGCTCAAGTAACAGACACGACTTTTTGGATAGTTTCTTTTTATTATTTCTTTGTAACAGCAGACAGGCTGACGGCCCACTTAGAATTTAGCAGTTACCGTCGTCTGTGGCATCGCGAACACGCTGCTGTGCCATAAGGGTACAGTAACTTGGGTCACTAATGCCGGAACACAACACAAAGTTATTATGGCGGCATACTTAAGACTAAAAGTGGTCGCCATCCAGACGGGCTTGGGGCCCTAACACGTATCTAGGGTGGGTTGTTTTGTCGCCTTTTACGACAGACCGACCCCGGCCGCAGAGGTTAGTATTCTTTCTCCGCCTCTGCACAGATAATTCAAATCTAAATAACGGCATATTCAATAGCAAGCAGTTACATTTAGCGTCGTCTATATTTGCGACTCCATGAGCACCGCTAACATGCTGCCATTCGCGTAAGTCATCTAAAACTCAGATCACTTATGCCAGAACACAACCCAATATTATGAAGGCATATTGAAAAACTAGATTAGTTGCCATTCCACGGGCATTCGTTGCCATCTAGCAGGCCGTCACCCGCCACAAAACTCAGCATTTTTAGTCCACTTCTGTACGGAGTAAAAGTCTTATATGTTTTTATTGAAAATAATATATTATTCACTGTAAAACGGCAGCAACCATTCAAAAGCAAACAAAACAAGATATTTATATTTATTTTTATTCAAACCTATAAAAATCCTATAACAACAAAGTACTCCATTCACTGCACGATTCGGAGGAAAAGTCACGCTGTTATTATCGCAGGGTGTTGATTACTGTAATTTTCACAGGCCATTAACTGGGACGAGCTACGCAATAAACATCATTTGGGCGGATGTGTTCCACCTTGTTATTAACTGTATTAATCTTTGCTGTTCATATCTTAAGGCCGACTTGCACAACCAATCACTAAACCGATTTAACGCTAAACTTATTTAAATCGTCATTCTGTCCCTGTCACATTGACAACATTTGACAGAGACAGAATGACGATTTAAATAAGTTTAGCGCTAAATCGGTTTAGTGATTGGTTGTGCAAGTCGGCCTAAGAGTTAAACAATAACAGTATTTCAATTTTCAGAGTTCCTGTGTATACAATGAAAGTGTTTATTTATTTATGTTTTTTAATGCTGTAGGACAGCAGACAGGCTGACGGTCCGCTTAGAATTTAGCAGTTACCGTCGCTTATAGGTGTTTGCAACGCCAGTGGCATCGCGAACACGCTACTGTCCCATAAGGGTACAGGAACTTGGGTCACTAATGCCGGAACACAACACAAGGTTATTATGGCGGCATTTTTAAGACCAAAGGTGGTCGCCATCCAGACGGGCTTGAGGCCCTAACACGTATCTAGGGTGGGTTGTTTTGTCGCCTTTTACGACAGGCCGACCCCGGCCGCAGAGGTTAGTATTCTTTCTCCGCCCCTGCACGGATAAGATATAGATATCCATGAATAATTTAGATGGAAATGCAATTTATATGGGCTCCGCATAAAACTAAATATAGCCTCAAGCTGGAGAAATTCAGAATAAATTTACACAACTTCTTTATCTCCGACTTTATTGCGTTTATCCATTGTATCCCTTAATCCCTTAATATATCTCACTTTGTTCGTTTTGGACATGTTACAACAAATTAGAGATGCAATGCTTGTCAAATATATGTTTCAGGTGATAAAGAGGAAAATCCTCAATTTTGGACTATAAACCACTGCTTAAACGTACGTGATAAATACGTTATATGGCGGAGGTAAACCCAATTATTTGTAATGCCACGTGGTAGAACGAATCCTGTTAAGAAGGCACCCCTGAAACGGGCCCTAGGCACACTTAATAAAATACTTTTTAAAGTTAATACTTTTTACTTTTCTTTATGCGCATTTACTAAGGCAGCACTCTATATTGTATGTAGTTCTTAAGGATCGCAATATCGATTTGGTTTACTTGTTATGATAATTGTGTTCTGTAGAAATAAATAATTATTGCAGGCATATTATCGCGATGGCAGGGTCAGGGTAGTTAGCGCCAGTGACACCCAAACAATTGAGTGTGTGTTTTGTTAAAGTTTTTGTTGTTTAATTAAAAACACTGTAATATGTACAAGAGTGTCGCCAGCTTATGACTAGGGGGGGGGGGGCAATGGGGCAATATTATGGAGGATAAAAAATATGAACGCCTTCTTTACCTCGATGATGATTGTAATAAGAACGGTTCTAATATCAATGTATAAAACTTCACAATCCCTCGACAGCACAATAACTAAATCAAACTTTGATCTCTAGGAGGGAGGGCCCCCCCCTGTCCCCCCTTGGCGACGCCTGGATATTTTGAAGTGAAAAGTACCCAGTATTTGTTCTTATTTTCGCGGTAAGTTTATGCAGGTTCAACATAGCTCCTAATTATTTCCTGTGAAAATTAAAATAATCCATCAAAGGTATAAATCTGTTTTTAAAATGCTGTCAGAGAGTGATTCCTGTCGTAAATTTATTTTACTCGCTGATAGCATCAAGTGTGGTAAATGTCAGGTATACCAACATCGAAGCTGTGTTGCACTTCCCACTAAGGGCACAGTGCCTTCCAGGTGGCGTTGCTCAGAATGTAAGAGGGCGTGAGGGTAATCACGATGCCACAGCCGTAAGGGGCAGAATAGCCGCTTCAAATAAACAATTGGTCATGAAGACAATGTGATAAACCAACTGCGATCTGACCCGAATTATTGTGATCAAGATCTTTTGTCAAACGATTTCCAAGTAATGAATAATCCTGAGGAGAAGGGGGAAAATCCCAAACTCTTAACTGTCTTGACTGCAACGAAACTGGGAATAAAGCTGGAAGACAGGGATGTAGTTAGTGCATAGAGAATAGGCAACCGTTTCCTAATAGAACATCCTCAGAAGGAGCAATGGAATCGCGTCCCCGTGCCATCGTGGTTCTACTGGCCCATCGTGACTTGCGTGACGACTTATTGCAGAATGCAAGAGTGTGGCGTTCGGTTACTACTAGTGATATTACCTATACTGGAAAATCACAAAGATTTTATATCAACGAGGGCCTGACTAAAAGCAATCAGCAATTATTTCGCTATACGCGTGATGCCGCACGAAAAGACGACTGGCAATTTACATGGAGTAAACGTGGCCGAATTTTCGTCAGACGCAAACTTGAAGATCCGGTGGTTAGAATTCGTAGTAAATTTGATATATCGGAAAACATTGAACCTTATTAACTAATTATTAACAGACATTGTATAATATATATCAAGTAATGCGCTTTGATTTTTATGTGTAATTTATAGAACCAAAAAAAAAGTATATTTATTTTATCTATAGTAATAAACGTAATACTATTAATTGTCGGTATACAGTGCGGATTTTCGCTTCGTTGCTCGGAGCCCACGTGTACTTATGTTTATGGAACATGGTGCAAGAGTTGTATATTGTGTCTACCTTATTGTTTTATATACATATACCTATATGTTACACTTTATTACTATAACAATATTTTTCGTTTATATATTTGTTTTACTCTATAGATTGACTAGATATAATATATATTTTTCAAGAATATAAAATATGCATAGAAATTTTCTTTATATAAACATTATTAATCTAATTATTTAGAATAAGGGATTTAATTTTTTTATAGTAATATTGTTTTATGAAAATGTCTATGAGGGCTGTTTGATAACTCCGTGACTATTGCAATAAAAAAAAATTTTTAAGTGAAAACTTCTTTAGTGGCGTTGTAAACTTTTTGTGATGGGTAAAAAATATTTAACTCGCGTCAGGTGTCACATGTCCTGATCGAAAATTCGTAAGACGTAGTTTTGCTCGAGTAATACCAAGCTTATTAATAATGACTTAAGGTTTATTTTATAATGTAACTTTTAAATTATTGCACTGCATTACTTATACATATGTATTTGAATTGCAACTTTATTACAATGAAATACAGTTGAGTTTTTGAAGTGAAAACTTCTTTAGGCGCGTTAAGCACTTTATGGGTGAACAATTTTTGGTTTGTAAAGAAGTGTTAGTGACCAATTTAAACTTTAATGCTTGATCTTAAATAATTTTTATAAACCGAAAATAATAATCTAATAGCTCGATTATATTTAATCTGATGCTTTGTTATATTTTATACATTACTCCAATAATATGCATAATTTTAACAATAACTGATAAATTAGTAATAAATATTTGTAGGACGTTTGGGTATCATTGCATTTTTTGTATTATACTTACTCATGTTGCAAAGAAATAAATGAACATTTAGCTGTATCTGAAACGTCCTGGCTGAGAGGACATGGGATTGAATATGCTGCATATTTTATGTAGGGCCGACTGACGGAAATAATATAATAAATTTTATCGACACAAATCGTTTTTTGGGGTGTGCAAACATGTGTCAATAGGATTTAATTTTTTGCATATGCCTTTGAAATTATTTGAAAGTAATAAGTAAAAAAAATCTTAATACATTTGGATCATCAAGTATTAAATGATGTAGAAGAAAGAAAAAAAGACAGAAACATAGGCCCACTTAATAGCAAGTAGTTACCGTCAGCTATGGATGTTTGCCATACTTGGGGCACCACGAACACGCTGCTGTTCCATAGGGGTACAGAAACCTGGGTCACTAATACCAACACAAGTTTATTATGGCGGCATACGGCCGTACCACGTAGCTAGGGTTGTTTTATCGTCTTATCTATCGGTTATCACTTGAATACTCGACATCTCCACCTTAATGTATACCTTATCGATTGGACTACCCCTACTATGAATAATTATTTATATATTATAGGGGTGATTGGTAATTACCAAAGAAATATTCTCAGAATAATTTTATTCTCATCAAAAATACATTATGTTAGAAGTACAAACATGAGCGTTTTATTTACTTTCTGAGATTGTTCTTTGACGACCTACGTGGCGTAAAGGCTAATTCATTTTGGTACACTTGCGGAGGTTACGGGTTCGATTGCCGTCTAGCGTCTGAGTGTTTATATAAACATATTTATTTACAAAAAAAGTATTTATGTAGTAGTACTTTAAGACTAGTGACTGTGTGAATTTTTCCTATATATTATATAACATAAATTAGAAATAAAACCTACAATGTCCAGCCTAAGCTGAACCCTATTTCGTATGATTGATGATATAAATCTGAGGTCAACTTAAATTGGAATTATAAATTTCCGAAACTTATCATTTTTCTTCTTCTTTGTCCAACCCATGTTCCCAGTTTATCTGGGGTCGGGTCTCCCTGTACATTTCCGCCAGAGAACTCTGTTCTGGGTTGTCTGTGTTGTAAGGCTGCCCTGGTCCATCTCTTTCTTAATGTTGTTCCACCAAGTAGCGGGGGGCCTGCCTCTTCCCCTGGTCGAATCCGGTATATTGAGTACTTTCTTAACCACGTAACCTTCCTCGCGTCTTTGAATGTGGCCATACCACCGTAAGCGACTTTCTCTCACCTTTTCTACGATAGGAGCTACTCTGAAGGAACCTCTTATGTACTCGTTTCGGACTTTATCCAGGCGTGTCACACCACCAGCCCATCTCAGCATTTTCATTTCGTTAGTGTGCAGTAGTTGTTCGTGGGCTTTTTTCGTAGTCCAGCATTCCGCTCCGTAGGTTAAGGCTGGTCGCACCACTGTCATCATCATCATCTCAGCGATGAATCCCGGTTGCAGCCCAAACTCTCGCTTCGGCGCCCGGGGTCCGCTTTCCGACTTTTTCTTCTCCACTTCGCACGGTCTTCAGCATCCCTGGTAGTGAGACCATTGGCACGCATATCACCCTTTACGACCTCAAGCCAGCACTTTTTGGGTCTACCCCTCCTGCCGGGGCCCGGTGGAAGCGGCATGGCCAGACATTTGTTTCCCACGTAAGCATCCGGTTGCCGTAAAACGTGGCCGTACCATCGGAGCCGACACTCCTGCAATTTATCCGCAATGTCACGGACATGAAGGCTGCCGCGAATGCGGGAGTTCCTAACGCGGTCCTTCCGCGTCACTCCACACATCCACCGCAGCATATTCATCTCCGTGACACGCAGTTCTTGCTTGTGTCGCTCTAACACCGGCCACGCTTCACAACCGTATAAAAGGACAGGTCTAATGATGGTCTTATAAACCTGTCCCTTCAACTTTACCGGCATCTTGGGGTCACAAATGACACCAGTTACCTCACGCCATTTGGCCCACGCGGCAGCAATGCGTGCCTTGACGTCGCAATCGATGTCACCGGATGCATGAAACACAGATCCCAGGTATTTCACAAGGTCCGTGCGCTCGACTGTGTTGCCGTCTATGCGTACGGGTGTGGGATCTGTGGAGTTACAGGCCAAGTACTCGGTCTTCGCCACATTGAGCTTCAGACCACCGTTCTCAAGCGACTCTTTCCACGCCTTCACACGTCGCACCAGCCTACCCCTGTCCGAATCTGCCAGCGCGATATCATCAGCATACATGAGCAACCACGGGGGCTGCTCATGTGAGTTTCTGATGCTGTCTGACAATACGTCTAATACCACGCTAAACAGAAACGGACTAAGGACGGATCCTTGGTGCACCCCGACGGTGATGGGGAAAGGTTTTGTGTCGCCAACAGCGGTCCGAACAACGGAATCGGAGTCACGGTACATGTCTCGGATGATGTCAACATAGGCCTCTGGAATCCCTTTGGACCGCAATGCCCACCAGATTATCGCGCGAGGAATACAGTCGAAGGCCTTCTGCAAGTCGAGAAACAGGCAATGCAGAGGCGTATTCTTCGCCCTGTATTTCTCCGCGACAGTCCTTAGAGCAAAAACAGGGTCCATTGTCCCGTGACCAGGGCGAAACCCATATTGACAATCCGAGACAGTGCACTCCTGTCGAATCCGAGAGTCGATAACCCTTTCGAAGAGCTTCATGGTGTGGGACATGACCTTAACTCCTCGGTAACTACCGCACTCCTGCACCGACCCCTTGCCTTTGAAGACTGGAGTAATGATACTCAGTCTCCATTGGCTCGGGATCGTACCGGTGAGGAGTGTCCGGTTGAAAAGGTCTGTTAAAATGCCCACACCACGCGAGCCCATCGCCTTCCAGGCTTCGATGGGGACTCCATCGGATCCAACAGCTTTCCGATTCTTCATGCGGCGAAGACAATTCTGGACTTCTGCAGGCGTTATCAGTGGCACTAGTCCTTGATTCGGAGGAAGATCAGGCGGCTGCACCTCTTTGTGCTGCGTGTTCAGCAGCTCGTGGAAATACGAGCGCCATCTCTCCTTCACCGCGAGGTCCTCGCATAGCAGATTGCCCACAGGGTCTTTTACACAGCGGCACTTGGAAATGTCCTGTGCCGCTTTGACCCTGGAGCGCGCCAACTTGTAGATGAGCTTCTGCCCCTCAGACGATTCCAACTTATCGTAAAGTGGTTGTAAGTGGTCTCGCCTGGCTCTGGCAACAGCTCTCTTAGTGGCGCGCTTTGCTACCCGGTATGCGTCGCGGTCTTCAGGAGATCTGGACGCTTGCCACTTCTTAAAGAGGGCTTTCTTCGCTCTAGTCTCCCTCTGGACTGTGTCGTTCCACCACCATGTCTCCTTGTCACACTTGCGACCACCCTTAGACACCCCAAGCACCTCCTTCGCCGACCCAAGGATAGCCGCCTGAATCTTGTCCCAGTAAGCCTGAACTGGTTCGCCCATACCACCGGTGCACTTGTCACCGACGGCTAAGGCGAACTCCTGGGACGTGACTTCATCAAGCAGCCACCACCTGATTCGGCGCTGAACGCGCTCGGTATACGTGTCTTTAGGCTTAGCGCAGAGGTCCATGACAAGAAGACGATGTTGTGCAGTGAGACTCTCACCGGGTATGACCTTGCAGTTGGCTACTTTGCTGATGTGGTGTCTCCTAGTGAGTAGGAAGTCGATTTGGGTAGCATTCCTCCCGCTCCTGTAGGTGATGAGATGCTCGGGTCTCTTTTTGAAATACGTGTTCACGATGGCAAGGTCGGCCGCCGCACACGCATTGAGGATGTCCTCCCCTTCTGCGTTGCGGCTGCCGTACCCAAATCCACCGTGAACACGCTCGAATTCCCCACACTCATCACCCACATGACCGTTCAGATCACCCCCCAAAACGATCCCCTGTGATAATGGGATTCCACGGAGCACTTCTCCGAGTAGATTCCAAAACGCTATTTTATCGGCGTCGTCACAACCGGCCTGTGGCGCATAGGCACTTATCAAGTGGGTAACTACCCCATCGATAAGCACCCTAACGACCATAAGTCGGTCGCTATGACGTTTCACTTCCAAAATGTCGTTCTGGAACTCCTCCGAGAGCACTATGGCAACCCCATTCTCCCCACCAGGTGCACCTGTGTAGATCAGCTTGTAGCCATTCCCAATGAACCGGGATCTGCTGGCCTTCCACCGAGTCTCCTGCAGGAACGCCACGGCCACCCTCCGCCTGGAGAGCACATCGGCCAACTCTCTCGCGCGTCCGGTTAACGTGCCTATGTTCCATGTTGCGAAGCGGATCTTTCGAGATGTTTGGGCTGCGTGAGTTGGGGCTAGCGTCGTTAGCCGTGCCCGCCCATGACACGGTAGCCCTTGTCCACTTCTCACAAGAGTCGGGCGAAGCTCTTGCGCGCCGTTATGCGGCGGCGCCCTAGCCCTTATACGATCTCGCATTCGTGTTCTGTCCATATGATTTGGCAGATTTGGCTTTTACGGGGGCGACTGCCGTCTGACCCCCCAACCCCAAAAGGAAAGCCGTCGTCAGAGCCTCGTCCGTTATTCAGCAGGGTGCGCCGACTTGCAGGTGAGGTTGACTTGGGCCCCGAAGATGTTGGTAGGGCCCCTTACACCCCTAGTCGCCGCTGGTCGCACCACTGTCTTGTATACTTTTCCCTTGATCTTAACTGGCATTTTGGGGTCGCATAGAATACCGGTAAGTGATCGCCATTTGAGCCAAGCAGTGTTTATTCGGTGATTGACATCTTTATCCACATTGGCATCGGGAGTGATGACGGATCCAAGGTACTTGAAGCTTTCTACTTTAGGCAGTGGTGTACCGTCTATGCACACGTCAGTTCCTACGTCTGCTGTTGCTCCATAGTTGCACTGCATGTATTCCGTCTTACTGCGGCTAATGCGTAGTCCGTGCTTTTCTATTTTCTCTACCCATTTATTGAGTGATGTTTGGAGGCCAGTGGCGGTTTTGTTCAATAGCGCGATGTCGTCCGCATAGAGCATGCACCACGGAGTAGGTTCCTGTATGTCACGTGTTATGTAGTCCATGCATAGGTTAAATAGGAGGGGGCTCAGTGCTGAGCCCTGGTGCACTCCTACTTTTACCGGGAACGATCCACTCAATCCTGTGGGACTTTTAACACAGGTTGTGGTACTGCTGTACATATCTTGAACTATCAGTATGTATTGTTCTGGGATCTCATGTGCTCTTAAGGACTGCCAGACAAGCTCCCGAGGTACTCGATCGAAGGCCTTCTCCAGATCGATGAAGACTAGATGTAGATTCTCTTTATTAGCGCGATGTTTTTCCATAAGGATTCGGATGGTCTGAATTGCGTCGATTGTGGATTTGCCGGCTACGAAACCAAATTGATTTTCTCTTATAATGCTGATATCTGCTACGCGTCTGGCAATGATTCTTTCCCATACCTTAAGAGTGTGTGAAGTGAGCTTTATGCCTCTATAGTTCTGACATTCAGCTATATCTCCCTTGTTCTTAAATATTGGGCATAGTATGCTCTTGCGCCAGGGCGATGGTATCTTTCCCTCGTTTAGAATGTGGTTGAAAAGCTTCGTTAACCACGGTAAGGCTGCGGCTCCTAGTTTCTTCCAAATGTCGGCCTGGATTTGATCGGGGCCAACTGCCTTGTGATATTTCATTTTAGCGATTGCTTTTCTGGTTTCTTCTAGGGTTATAGCATTTATGGGTCCTTCGATTGGTAGTATATGGGGCATTGGCTCGCTGGGGAACTCCTCATTCATAAGCTATTCATAGTACTCTTTCCACCTTTCTGTGATATCTTTGTCCGCAGTCAGTAGGGTACCTTGGGCGCTCCTTATGTACTTGCTACATTTAACATCCAGTGTCAGTCTGTGTCGTTGACGGGCAGTTTTATATATAGTGTTTTCATTTTCTGCCTTTTCCAGTCTATCGTAGAAATTTTCATTTGCTGTGGCTCGGGATTGTGCTACTGCTGATTTAACAGTACTTTTAAGTGTTCTATATACGGCCCGGTCTTCATCGAGATCGGATTTTTGCCAAGTTTTAAAGGCATTTCGTTTTGATTTTATAAGTTCCTTTACGTTGTCATTCCACCAAGAAGGATCTTTGGCGTTACGTAATGCTCCTTTTGTAACACCGAGTATTTTTCTGGCCTTTTCTACACAGAATTTCTCAAAGTCTGACCACATGGAACTTTCTGGTTTATCCGTCTTCATGTCTTCTTCCAAATACCCGGATATTTGGTCTAGTAGCATGGAACCTTTTGGGCCGTGCATTTCTCTCCACTTAATGAGCTCCGACTTGTCTACGCTTGTTCTTAGAGGTTTCGGAAGATGCAGGATTGAGAGCAGTAGCCTGTGTTGCGATGTGAGAGCATTGCCAGGGATAACTTTGCAGTCTTTATATAGTTTTAGCATGTTACTAGTTGCTATAATGTAGTCCACTTGTGTTCTGTGATCTCCACTTTTGTAGGTGATTAAATGTTCAGGCTTTTTCCTGAAACAGGTATTTATAATCTTTAGATTAGATCTGATTGCAAAGTTTATGATGGCTGTCCCTTGCTGGTTGATTTTCCCGTATCCGTAACCGCCGTGGACGTTGCTATGTCCGCCCGCTTTTTCGCCGATGTGGCCGTTTAGATCTCCGCCTATATGTACATATTCTGTCTGGGGGATACTTTGAATCAGCTCGTCAAAGTCTTCCCAGAACTCCAGTTTTTCCTGTTCTGTACACCCCGTTTGCGGTGCATAAGGGGAGATTATGTTAAACGGCGGCTGGTTGTCCATGGCGAGTTTCACAGCTATGAGTCTGTCGCTTTTCCTTTCTACGTTGATGATACGTTGCTTAAGGTTATTATCTAGGATGATGCCTACACCATTTCGTTTATTCTTGGTCCCGTGGTATAGAAGTTGGTAGTCGTTTCCGATGTTCCTCGATTTAGACCCCTTCCACTTGGTTTCTTGGACGCAGCAGGCGTTGATTTGTCTATTTCTTAGTATTTCGCTAAGTTCGTTGCTACGTCCTGTCATAGAGCCGATGTTCCAGGTTGCCAGTCTGAGCTTATTTACAGTAAATTTAGATTGCAAACGCGAGTTCTTGTCAAAAACGTCGCTTCGGGGGGACGCCCTAGCATGTTTCTTCTTTTTCACACTCTGTATCGCATCTACGTCGCTTCCGGGGGACGCCCTAGTATTAGAATTACTCATATTTTCCTTGTGCCTCATTACTAGTTACATTGTACGGGGAGGGGAGGTTTGGCTTTGTGTTTTACGGCCGGTTGCCACCTGACGCCAAGGTTGTACTTCCACCTGAGGAATTTTGGGCGCCGCCGTTGGCTCTGATTGAGCTCTTCCACCGCCATCCCTTCTGCGCGACCCAACCTGATCATGCAGCACTACCAGCGGCCTCTGCTTCGATTATCTCAAAGAAGCCCGCTGGTAGGGGTTTGATAACGGAGTAACCTTCTCCGGCCTGTTGGTCCGCGAGGGCTATTTTATTTCACCCTTACCCTCCAGGTGGCCATTTGCAGGACCACCTGGCGAGCGTTCCCCTATCCGCTACCTGGGGACGCGTTCTCTAGGGGTGAGGCTCCCCCGAGAACTTATCATTTTTAACAAAAACAATTTTTTTTTCTAATATAAAAATAGCCTAAGTTACTTCTTGATACATCAGCTAACTGCCAGCCATTTCAGAGATTAGCCGGAACAAACAGACAGACAGACAGACAGACAAAAATTGTAAAAAAAGTTGATTTGGCATATGTACCGTGTATACGTCCGAATGCACTTAATAAAAAGCGGTTATTTTAATATTACAAACAGACACTCCAATTTTATTTATATGTATAGATGTATATATTGTAGTCTCCAGAAAGAAGAAAGTGAAGCCAGAATGGATTACTTCTTTTACTCCTAGTTCACAGATATTGTAGGGCACCGTTTATGCCTTCAGGCTTCGCTCCCATCAGGGAAAGAAATTCATCGCAAGACACTGATGAAAGAGACAGAGAAGTTATGTCTTGCAAATGCGACGAAACAGGTAATCCTAGACTGTAAAATGAACGCTTACTGCTGATATTTGTAACACTTGATTGATGGTGATGTCGACCTTCGTGGCGTAGCGGCTAATTCACTTACGGATATGGATTAGCTTCCCGCCTAGCATCTGGATGTTTATGTAAATTCAAATATTCTTTATTTGCATAAACACGGTGCATGTGCGATGTTGTACAAAAGTAGCGTCCTCGTGCCATAACCTCAATGGCGTACAAATATTTTTTTAATAATGAGATTAATTTCAAAGTAAATTTAAGTTACGTTAAATTATCATCATTAAAAAAATCTTGTACGTGATAATAAGATTTCTTATATAAAATATCTAAAGTTGCTTTTTTAATATTGATGGGTACCATGCCTATCGATGCGGTCTTTTGCTGGGACAAAGTCGGTTGTTGTCTAGTACACACACGAAAACCGACTGAACAAAAATGAATTTTACAAATAATGCTTTTTCTAATAATATACCTAGTCAGGTCATAAGTATTGTCACACAGTAAAAACTTTTCTTTTAGAATGCTGGCCACAAAAAAGTTTATTGAATTCGAATTTCGGATTGTTCATGAAAATAAAAATGTATAACTTTTAGAATTTTACTCATTTTTAAATATGGAGTGGACGCTTAAAGAAGACCGTGTTGCAGTTATTGCGTTGCATCGTTGCGGTTACGCGCCAATTCAAATTTTTAACATACTGAAAAATTTGAATATTACCAAAAGATTCGTTTATCGTACCATCAAACGATACTATGAAGACTCTAGTGTAGATGACAGGTCAAGAAGTGGTCGCCCTCGGTCTGTTAGGACTCCAGCAGTGATAAAAGCTGCGAAGGCACGAATTCAAAGAAATCCCAAACGTAAGCAGAAACTGTTGGCCCTTCAGATGGGGTTAAGCAGAACCACGGTGAAAAGGGTGTTAAATGAAGACTTAGGGCTTCGGGCATATCGAAGAAAAACAGGACATCGTTTGAATGCTCGTCTAATGGACCTGAGACTGAAGAGATGCCGCGCTTTGTTGAAGCGGTACGCGGGAAAAAAATATCGGGAAATTCTTTTTTCGGATGAAAAAATGTTTACCGTAGAAGAGAGCTACAACAAACAAAATGATAAGGTGTACGCACACAGTAGTGAAGAAGCGAGCAACGGTATTCCGCGTGTCCAACGAGGTCATTTTCCATCCTCGCTCATGGTATGGTTGGGAGTTTCTTATTGGGGCTTAACAGAGGTACATTTTTGTGAGAAAGGTGTAAAAACGAATGCTGTTGTGTATCAAAATACAGTCCTGACGAACCTTGTGGAACCTGTTTCTCATACCATGTTCAATAACAGGCACTGGGTATTCCAACAAGATTCGGCGCCAGCTCATAGAGCGAAGAGCACACAAGACTGGCTGGCGGCGCGTTAAATCGACTTCATCCGGCACGAAGACTGGCCCTCCTCCAGTCCAGATTTGAATCCGTTAGATTACAAGATATGGCAACACTTGGAGGTAAAGACGTGCTCAAAGCCTCATCCCAATTTGGAGTCACTCAAGACATCCTTGATTAAGGCAGCCGCCGATATTGACATGGACCTCGTTCGTGCTGCGATAGACAACTGGCCGCGCAGATTGAAGGCTTGTATTCAAAATCACGGAGGTCATTTTGAATAAACTTTAATGTCATAAGAATCTATGTTTTGTTAAGTTCATTTTGGTATATGAATGGTTACATAATGAATAAACTTGTTACAATTATTTTACATTAAACATGTGACAGAATTTATGACCTGACTAGGTATAAGCGAAAGCAGTCATTATTATATATTTTTTTAAATATGGTAAATAGCTATTTAAGGAAAATCTAAATTTTAAGTTAAACATAGCTCTTATACATCACTTTTGAAAGCCATTTCTATCAAAGAAAGTATATATGTAGTATATCAGTTGTCTAATATCCATAACACAAGTGATATGCTACTTACTTTAGAACTAGATGTCACTGTGTGAATTATCATTGTGTATTTATTTATTTAATATGATTTTCTCAACTGGACCATTATATTTTATCCATGCAGGGGTGGAGAAAGAATACTAACCTCTGCGGCCGAGGTCGGCCTGTCGTAAAAGGCGACAAAACAACCAATCCTAGCTACGTGGTAGGGCCTCAAGCTCGTCGGGATGGCGAGCTTCTTTGGTCTTAAGTATGCCGCCATAACCTTATGGGACAGCAGCGTGTTAGCGATGCCACTAGCGTTGCAAACACCCATAGGCGACGGTAACTGCTGAATTCTAAGCGACTCGTCAACCTGTCTGCTGTGCTACAGCAATAAAAAAATGTATTTGAAACACAAATTTGAGTTCCTTGTACTAACGATGAAAGATTTTGGTAGAGCCCCAAACACTATTATTTAATGTTAGCTGAATAGAAGATTAGGTGTAAATCCACTCAAAGAAAGAAACTACTGAATACAAAAACGCTTACTAACATAGAATGGAACGCGAGTCTTATATTATCATGTGACATACAGGTTACAAAAATGAGTCTAAAATTACCCCCGTCATGTCAAGTCCAAATGCGGAGCCCCGGCAACAAAGTGAAAGTTTAGGTTGCAACCGAGATTTAACGCTAGGATAATGATGATGTCAAATACGAATTCGGTACTTTAATTATTGAATCGACGTCTGTATTAAATTTTTTATACCTTTTTAATTACAAAGGTTTAATAAAAACATAAAATTACTCATTTTTTCTGATAGGCCGTGGTCGATATGTATTATAAATAGAACTTAAGTTGTTAAATTAATAAACATGTAAATAAATGTTCTGACTCACTCGTGTTAGGAGGATGTGTATAAAAAAAAGAATAGGGCCACCCCAAATCATCCCAAGGGAGTCATAAAAGACGACTAGTGGGTTACTCCTTCTGCCAGCTTGCATGTGGTGAGATAAGGACATCTCTAGGTTTTCCTTTAAAGTTTGGGAGCTCGGACGACAGTCGCTCCTGTAAAAACCAAAACCAGCCAAAAAAAACATGGTAAGAACACGAAAAGGATGTGTCACGGATAGGGTGTTGCCACAAAACGACGCGCAGGAACTTCGTCCGACTCCTGTGACAAGTGGACTTGGGCTGCTGTGCTGTGGCGAGCACGGCTAAAGACATTAGCCCCATCCAAAAGGAAACTCTGCTTCGTAACTTGGAATATTGGCACGCTTAATGGACGCGCGAGAGAGTTGTTCGATGTACTCTCCAAGCCAACAGTGGTCGTGGTGTTCCTGCAGGAAACTCGGTGGAAGGCCAGCAGATCCCGATTCCCAGATGCGTGATCACAGGAAAAGGGTGGAGAACCACACCCGTCGACTTTTTCCGGGCAAAAAAAGTAAAAAATAGTGTTACATATATAGGTATATTATACTAAGAGTACTATATAGATATAATGATTTATGACCACCATTTTTCGAAACGCTTGCAGGTCTCGATTCCCATACCGAGTCCGAGTGTTTATGTACATATATGATTTATATTTATTTATCTATTTAAAATAAATAACAGTATAATATTACCCATAACACAAGTGCTCTGCTACTTATTTGGGAATAGATGGCGCTGTTTATATTAATAATTTTATTATTCTTATTTTTTACACGCTTCTTTTTTTTGGAAGGTGGAATTGCTTGCCGCACACTCCGCCGCGTGGGAAGGGGCAGCGGGGTAGTGTGTGACTCCCCGTGCAATACACCCGTACGTCCTCCTCTCTACGCTGGAGACGCACGTTGCTGTTATAGCTACTAAAACCACCCAAATGTTCTCCTTCGCGCCAAGGCGTCGGCATCGGCACTCAATAGTGCTAGGGCCGCAGGAAGCAATGAATCAATCAGACCGTGGCCCCAACTGGTGATGGCTCCCAATCACGGGCCTCTTTAAAATTGGGATATATTAAACCTCTGCATCTTCTTACTCACGCAAGAGTGACGTGGACGCGCATGTGTGCGGGCTGCGCTCTTCTTTCCCAGGGGTTCGTGCCCGCGACCATTCACTACGGTGGCCGAAGGTCTGTCGCTAACCTTCCGCGACTAGTAGCTCTGCGTGAGAGAGAGTGAAGCCTGGCGCGCTCCCTCTCCACCGCGTTCTCGTGGCTTCGTTCTCATCCCGCTTGGCTTCTGACCATCGCTAGGATGATAGCCGGGAGCGAGAGGTGGCCGGATTTAGTGGTGGCGACGACATATCGGCGCTCCAATGCCCATGCGGGGAAAACTTGGAGGGTGTGCAACGCCGTGTACTCTGTTGTTTGCTCTTTCTGAGCGATGCGACACAGATACCGCCCGAAGCAGCCGTGCCCCGAGAGTACCTATGTCACCTGAAACTACAGTGTCGTGGCGCCTGTCAAGCCATTGTTGGAAGGCGGGGGCCGTATCGCTACGACGGTGTTTTGGCCCGCATTGGTTTGCGCAAGTCTCTTTCACGCTTCATATTAATTTGACCTGTATTTATCTAACAAAATATCTAAGTAACGTAATTTTCGGACTCGATTTTTACCCACTTTAAACGATCAACAATTTGTAGTTTTGCACACTTATCAAGACCCGATGACAATACACAAATTTAATAATTTTGTCCCATAGTCCTTATCAGGAACATCAGTATTAATGCTTTCTTTTCCTTCTGCCGAAATGCCATCTGGCTTTTGCTAATAAAACTGCCAGAAGATGGCTTTAAATTAATAAAATCAATTACCGATTGTGAATTGACAACAAATAAATTTATTTTAAAGTTAATCAAAGTAAGTTAAAAATAAATTATAGTTTATAAAAACTAAAAAAACACTTTTATTTATCAAAGTAAAAAAATATTTATTTACTTTTTAGTTTGATTAATTATAAAAGCGTTAATTTTTTTTTAATTATTATAATAAAATGTTTCGATGTAATTCGTTTCAGACAAAAAATTGTTTACCCGATTTCAGAATTTGTTCACCATCCGTGAGTGCAGTATTACACACAAGCAGCCGCGTTCATCGAAATTCAAAGAAAAAGTCTGTTGGTAACAGAGTTTTTTCTTTCTCTATGTCTAAATGAAAGCAGGTGCTTCTGCCTTCCTTTAGCATGTAAATGTCCCCAGATGCTGAGTTAAAATGGTTATATTATTACCATTTTTTATAAATACAAATATAGTAACACAATTCACACAGCGCCATCTAGTTCCAAAGTAAGTAGCATATAACATATGTTATGTGTACTAGACAGCTGATAAACTACATATATACTTTTTTGTAAATAGATACATATTATACATAAGCACCCAGACGCGAGACGGAATTCGAAGCCGTGACCTGCCCAAGGGCACCGAAACGCGTTAGCCACTATGCCATGGAGGTCGTCAAATTGCTTGATGACGATGTATTTCCTCCTTTTAACTTAAAAAGACATGCTTATTTATACCAATATTATAATTTATTTTGTTTCTTTACAATAAATAAACTCAAAAATAGCTTTGATTTGATTTTGATTGATATTGCTTAGTAAAAGCAAAAAGGCTGACGGCCCACTTAACAGTAAGCAGTTACCGTCGCATAAAGATGTTTGCGACGCTATGGGCACCGTGAACATGCTACTGTCCTATAGGGGTACATGAACCTGGGTCCGTAATGCCGGAACACAACACAAGATTATTATGGCGGTTATAATAAAGAGTGGTTGCCATCCAGACGGGCTTGGGGCCCGACCATGAAGTGTAACTTTTAACCTTAAGAAAGCTCTTATAAGCTACTCAAGCCACGGTGGGTTCTTTTTCTTCTTTGCTTTATCCCAAACTGTGTGTAGTCAGCATAACATGTGAGTATCAACCATAGTAACCTTGTGTTGGGTTTGGGCATTAGTGACCGAGGTTCCAGTGCTTCCTATGGGACAGCGGGGTGTATGGGGTGCTCTTAACCTCGCAAACGTCCGTAGGTGACGGCAACTGCTAAGTGGGCCGTCAGCCTGTCTGTCTTTGTGCTCTCGTTTATCAGCTGTTTCTTTTTATTGTAAGTTATTGGTAGTTATATAGATATTCCAATTCAATGACTGCTTACGGATTAGAAATTCAGCTCGGTTGGGTGGCTTTCGGCAGGCTTCGTCAAGTCTTCTCATCGATTATTCCCCAGTATATATATATATATATATATATATATATATATATATATATATATATATATATATATATATATATATATATAAGATCAGGCGTTATTTTCTTATTGTAGCAAAACACAATGTGATTCATCTAAAAACAGAGAATCGACAATTAAATGTTCATGCTTTACTATTTTTATTATAGAAACTTGAAATAAAGCAAATTCACAAACTGTAACTGTATTTTAAACAAATATTAAACTATTCTAGAACCTAGTAGTAGTATGGTTTTTTCCTCGAGGAGAGCGGCAATGGAATTCATGCATAGGTACTCTAATGTCAATGTCAGTGTTACAAACACAAAGCTTACATATATAATTCTTGTACCGGTACATATCCAAGGAATTCTTCGCAAATTATTGGTTTTTTTATCATCTTCATCATAACGTAGATAGCGAACTCCGAAATTGATAATTGCTCTATGCCACTAATATTAGCTGTCTCATCAGCTAAAACCAAAAAAGCCGAAGCATGTTTCACCTCCTCAATTATTTTGCTATTAAGGACATCGGAACAAATTTCAATCAATTCGTTTAGAATTTGATACGATATGTATCAAATTTTTTTCTCATATTACAACTTTTTTCTACGAAAACAGTAAAAGAAAATATTAGAAATTGACAATTTTATTTTTTTGCTTGCCTGTACCTCACTAACGCCGACATAATAGCTTTTTGTACCAAAAACATCTTATGTCACTCATAACTTTAAACTAATTTACGGAACAAATTATCTAATAAATATAGTCGTTGTTCAAGCAGATTTAAGTATTACCGACAATCGATTTCCGCACAAATCCCCGCATCCGTCGCGCTACCTCCGGGATTCCCAAGTACTCGTAATAATGCCGAGACTAAAGGCGCGTTTCACTAAGGCGCATTCACAATAATCATGTTCTGTGTATTTAGTTAGAATTTTGATCGTAGTAAACGCACCTTAAGTATGTTCCCGATGAACGAAGTATATTTAATTAAACACTCGCGTGATTTGAAATTAACATTGCATTTATCCACATACAAGTACAATTTTATATTTTATATTGATTAATAACATGTGTATATGCAGATGCACCTCCCTAAAAATAATTCTGGCGGCGCCCATGTTTTGGGTAACATAAACAATTCTCTGAGTCCAAATCCAGAACTTCCAGACTATTTTCCGAAAAATTGAATCTGGAATTTCAATATAGAATGCCTCGGAGAATATACCTTTTAATGAAACGCCTACATAAAATAAAACTTTTTTTCTATTTCACTCTATTGGTAAATACTTTAGGTCAATCCAAAAATAATGGAACCTTCCTAGAATGAAAGTAACTGTTGAAACAAATGATTTGTATGCGAGAGTTAAAGCTGTTGTTGCCAGGGTAGATACACTATATTCAGTAATCAGAGAGTAGAAAAAACTAGCTCAAAAAATTAATAACAATTTTGTAATATATAAATAATACACACTTTTGTATTTAATTAAAAGTAGGAAAGAATAGAAAAGTATTCCGTTTGATTTGTAATTTTCGCACCCAATAAATGGACGGGTTTGTCAAAGTCACACTGTATATTCTTAATAAAGATTTAACTCATCGACGCCAACAAACATAAGCTTAACCTTATAACTGTACTCATTATTCTTAAGCTCCAAATTTATTGCCTCGGACACAAAAGGCGTAAATTGATTTGCCTGGGCATCGCAAAATAATGAAAAAAAGTCGATTCTGCAACGCCCTACAAAAGATTCAGGTGACGAATGAAGTTTTTAGGGGATATGCCGCCTCAACCACCGCTAGCTAACATTTGCAAGCTAGCACAGTGATCAAAATAGTGTGAAACGGACAAGTTCCAATTAGGCGCAGTTTAAAAAGACAAGATTGAAAATAAAGAGCATGTTTAATAAAAATATAATTTTAGCTCGATACCGCCAATAATTGATGCAGTTTAGGAGACTTACAAAATTACTGGTAATAAATATGAAATCCTGTGAATATTTAAAATAAATAAATTAACCCCTAATTTTATAATAGCTGGCAATACTATACAAACTCTGCGGCCGCCTACGTTCGTCCTATGAATTGTTAATCAACACAGAATCTGCAGTGTACGTGCACGGTACGAAAGGCCTTTGTTGTAAAACTATGTTTTGTTTAATGACCACAATACAAAACGAAAAAGGAAATATTTTATTAAAGCTAATTTAAAATAAAATTACGAGTACTTGTGTATTTATCTACAAATACCTGAAATTAAAATATTTCTCAGTTTGGAAAGTAATGATTTTATAAAGTATATATTACCTATAATAAATAATATAAAAAACACGTGTGCAATTCACATCGTGATAGAAGTGAAACCTTGAATAAAGATGTTTTCACTTCAATTAATTAAAAGAAATTCGAAGAAGAAGATCCGAAAACCAGACACCCAACCACTACAATCCGCTCGCAATTTAGGGTTAAAATTATTCAAGTTTTATCCGTGCAGAGGCGGAGAAAGAATACTAACCTCTGCGGCCGGGGTCGGCCTATCGTAAAATGTGACAAAACAACCCACCCTAGCTACGTGGTAGGGCCTCAAGCCCGTCTGAATGGCGACCACCTTTGGTCTGAAGTATGCCGCCATAATAACCTTGTGTTGTGTTCCGGCATTAGTGACCCAAGTTCCTGTACTCTATGGGACAGCAACGTGTTCGCGATGCCACTGGCGTTGCAAACACCCATAGGCAACGGTAACTGCTAAATTCTAAGCGAGCCGTCAGCCTGTCTGCTGTCCTATAGCAATAAAAAATTATTAATTTTTTTTTTTATTTTACAAGTTTCCCAAAATCCATTCAAAAATTATACTAAATTATTTCATAAAGTAAAATCGTGTAAATTTTAAAAATAAAAAAATAAATGGAAACAGGGAACTTTAGGAGATAAAGTCAGAATTCGAACCCAGACCGATCCGAAACCCAGAGACCCAACCTAATAGCTACAATCCGCTCAAAATTTAGGATTAAAATTATTCAAGTTATTAAAATATTTTAAATAAAGAAAGATGTATATAGGTGTCTCTTTTTATTGTGACTTTTCCGTTTCAACGAGTTTCAGATCACAGCGATGCTACAGAAGTTTTCACTTTAAAAAACATTTTTTATGCGACTGTTTCTTTAAACTAATTTTCGTAAAGGCTGGAACTATTTTGACAGAAGTTTAGCTGATAGATGGCTAATGTTATAAGAAGTAAAGTTATTTTTATTTTTGAACAAATAAGAATAAAAAAAACAAGAACACTGTCTTAGAGAATCGTAAAAGGCGATAGAAATATTATTTTATTAAGGATTATTCCGTTTGTAGTTTGCATCATAATGGGGTACCGTATGATTTTCACATTAATCCCTGGCTCAACTAGCAAAACATTTTTCAGCTTTGACAATAATGCATAATGTCTTTCGATCAAAGGTACATAAAAATAAATGGAATTTGTCTAAGCTTTTGTGGGGACAATTGTCTGAGCTTTAAATATTGGCTGTAAAAACCGAATGATTCGTTTCTTTTCCTGTAAGTTGTGGACGAGAACTGAGTCATTTATCATGTTTTACAATTTCTGAGGAACAAGGAGGTTATAATCTTCTTGTTACTCATCAAAATCACAAAGATATAAAACATCATGAGATTGTAGTAATAATGTCTTTGAGTAACAATAATATGTAAATATATTATGTGAGCTAGTGACGTGATATGATACCCAATTACGAATCATGTCGGACTTTTTCATAAAATAAATGTATAGTGATGAGGAGAATCTAAAAATCTACTAATGAGAGGTACGCCACTATTGGTAGATGGAGTGACGTTTGACAGCCGAGCCGCGCTCTTATTTTAACCAACGAAAATACGGAGGAGGTTGACTTTGACAAACCCATCCAAATTTTTTTAGGCACTAAACATCATTTAAAGAATCCATTTTTGCAAAAAAAATTGTATGTAAAATTTTCAAAATAAAATATTTCATTCCAAGGAAAATATGATCACTAATTCAATCGTACAGAATAGTCATTTGCACTCCATACGTTAACCTGTTATTACCTGTGTCTGTCACTCCCGCGTAAATGAGTAGTGCGTATTTGCTCGCCCGGTGCAATGACCGCCGTCCTCGCCCGCTTACTAGGTCATTGCTAGTTTTTTGCTGTACCGATGGAGAGGACATTGACACTCTCGCGCCGTATTATGTAAATTGCGAGTTCTTTGTATGACTTTGTGATGCTGATTACTCAACATTTTTGTACTATGCGATACTAAACTAAAATACACGTTTCTCACAACTTTTACTAAAGATTCTTCTGTGTGAATTTGGATGGGTTTGTCAAAGTCACCCTGTGTATATATATATATATATATATATATATATATATATATATATATATATATATATATATATATATATATATATGACCACGCATAACTTTTTAAAGAATAGTCCAAAATTATTTTTTATTGGGAAGGGAAGATACCTCGAAGTTGGCTCCATATAAATTTGGAAAAAAATCCACGTATAACTTTTGACAGAATTGATTTATTTAAGATGTAATAACTAGTAGATTATAGCCACAAAAAATTAAAAAATAACAACTTTTTAACAAAAAAATTAAACCGCCGAAAAAACTGAATAGCAAAAAATAATAACCTTCTTTTTATTAACCTTAATAACCAAGTTCTTAAACTAATGTAAGTATAACTAAGTAATTTTGCCCGTCGCCTATAGGTGTTTACAACGCCAATGGCATCGCGAATACGCTGCTGTTCCATAAGGGTACAGGAACTTGGGTCACTAATACCGGAATACAACACAAGGTTATTATGGCGGCATACTTAAGACCAAAGGTGGTCGCCATTCAGACGGGCTTGAGGCCCTACCACGTAGCTAGGGTGGGTTGTTTTGTCGCCTTTTACGACAAGCCGACCCCGGCCGCAGAGGTTAGTATTCTTCCTCCGCCCCTGCACGGATAAAAACTTCCTAACTTACACTTTACATTCTAATAATTAAAGTTATTTATGGTATATTTGAAAATACGTAAGATGAAACCAACGATCATCGTACGGCCTTTAGACGTTTTGTATTTTTTTTGTTGGCAACACTTGTTTTGATAAATAGCTGATACAAGACAAGAGGAAAAGGGGCAGGACATAGCATCGCCACCTAGATTCATTGTAGCCATTCAGCGTTAGTAAATATAATAATAAAACATGCAGCCATGATTTTTTTAACAAGAATATTACTTAGTAGTTGAACGTATTTTCAATGCTGCAATTTATACCAGAAACAAATATCGGAATATGTAAATATCTTGACGGATCATAAAATGCCTGCACTAGTAGCGATACGAAGGGCCGAATATTAAAATCTCGTTCACTCTAAGGTTTGGACCACTGGGAAATCAATATGACGTCACGTGTAAGGTTTACGAGGCAAAAGTAATATTTTTGGATATTATGAAAATTCTGACAGCTTTGTGGCTCTATTGTTGAAAGTTTCGGACAAATAATTTGTACAGTTTTAAAAAACATTGCAGCTTAATAAACATTGTTATGAGTTTGATGATTTTAAGATGCCTCAATGTCTGCGTACTACCAGTGTGACAACCTCTGTGGCGTTACAGTTAACGCACTTCGGTAAGCTTGTGGAGGTAACGGGTTCGATTCCCGTCTCGCGTCTAGGTGTTTATGTATAATATGTATTTATTTATGTAGTATATCAGTTATCTAGTACCCATATCATAAGTGCTATATTACTTAGTTTTGGACTAGATGGCGTTATGTGAATTGTCGCAGTCTTCCTCATGCCCTTATCCCACATTAAAGCGGCCGCCTGCCTGACGTTAACCCCTTTTTGGGAAAAAATCTGTCATTCTATTTACGAAATTTCGTTGTCAATCATCGAATATATCCTCAAGCGACACTTTTATTGGTTTTATTTTAAGTAAACAACATCCGAGTGTCGGTTTTTGTGTGCAGGGTGGCACTTTTACCGGGTCGTCGACTTTTACGGGGTCCGTGCATAATTCATTCATGAGGGCTTCAAAATAGGAAATTCGCAGTGCCGAGCATCTTCGAATGCTCTTGATCCTGCATTCCTGAATACAGACACAGGCAGCTTGCGCACAATGCGTCCGTCTTCATATATTTTAATGGTAGCTCACAGCAAGCTTCCTCTTGGTTTGCTAATTTGTTAGAGGCCTTGAAACTCGCGGCTTCTTTCATAACAGTATATAACCTTCGGCGAAGGATATCGTGGCAAGCAGGGATAGCACATAGGTGGATCTTCACAGCACGTTGTTGGACAAGGGGTCACTAACATCGGACATACTGCTGTTCCATAAGGGTACAGAAACTTGGGTCACTAATACCGGAATAAAAACACAAGGTTATTATGGCGGCATACTTAAAACCAAAGGTGGTCGCCATCCAGATGGGCTTGAGGTCCTACCATGTAGCTAGGCTAGTTGTTTTGTCGCCTTTTACGACAGGCTGACCCCGGCCGCAGAGGTTAGTATTATTTCTCCGCCCCTGCACGGATACAGAGGATAGGACATAAGTAGAATTATTTTTATGACTCACTGAATATAGAATGCGATGGTACTCTTTATGATGGCTCAAGATCACATAAAGCAGAAGGTTTAAGTGGCATCTGGTAAAAGCTTGTTAGAACAAAAAATTCGGACATTCTCTTTTAAATTAATTATTTTATTGTAGTAAGCACTATCAGTATAGTAACATCACAGCGTTGCCACAGTGGTATACTGTACCAGGGCGAAACTAGTGTACGTCGTTTGTTTTATATTTCTTAAACCAATTACAATTATTGTAACAAATATAGTTAGTGTATATTGGCGTCTTAATTTAATACTGGCCCACTGAGATATAGTATTCACTAGTTCAGGGGCCAGTGTGATTTTCTCTAAGTCAAATTAGTTGTTGTACATGAACTGCTGTGATATGTATCTTTTATTTTTAAAATTTGTATGTCATGTATAAATAATTAAATAAATAAATTTGGTTTTAACTTCGCCGGTTGCTGCTTATCCCTTCGAACCCTAAAAAATACTGGTCATCATCCGTTATTTAGCTGGGCGCACAAGCTGGTATATGAGTTTAATATTGTTTATTTAGAGAAAGAAATGATATATAATTTAGAACAAATTAACAAATTATATGCTCATTGTTCCGAAGTAATAATAATAATAATATTTTGTGACAATTCACACAGCGCCATCTAGTCCCAAACTAAGTAGCATAGCACTTGTGTTATGGGTACTAGACAACTGATATACTACTTATATATTTTTTTTGTAAATAAATACATATTATACATAAACACCCAGACGCGAGACGGGAATCGAACCCGTGACTCCGCAAGTGTACCGAAGTGCGTTATCCTTTACACCACCGAGGTCGTGTAACGAAGTGTATCCAATTAGTATGGTGCTACTAAGACCAGCGCAGTTCTTCCACCTATCCATTTGGGTGCACTCAATGACTAAAAATTACATGTAATTTTAATTATCAAACGATTTATTTTGTTCAAAAATTAATTTTGTATATAAAAATTTATATATTATGTATTACTAGTACATCATTTACCTCTATGAAACATGTTTAAGTAGATTAGTTTCATTAAAACAATAAAACAGTCGTGTATCCTCAAATATGAGATAGTAGACAAACCCAAGAATGCTGATTTAACCTTAAAATGTTGTGCTGAAAGCCGTCTAACAAGCCTATTTGTTGGGAAATACAAATTACGTTACCCTAAATTCAAGTCACGTGTGACCTACCGTCGTTACCGTCTTCCCTGCACGGGCAGCGTCGTGATGTTATATTATGGGCAATTTCCCTAAACGCAAACGCTTTTCAAAGAATTTAAGAAGGAATATTCTGAAATACTTAGAATTTTAATACTACTATATCATCTGCAGTGATTCTAATCCTAACTAATATTACAAATGCGAAAGTGAGTTTGTTTGTTTCTTACGCTTTCACGCCTAAACTTCTGAACCAATTTTGATGAATTTGTGTCATAGATTGGACTTTGGAGAAGGACATAGGCTACTTTTTTTAAATTCATATGGCAGAACAATGTTTGTCGGGTCAACTAGTAAGCAATGAAAAGGAGATTCTATATTAATCAATTTGACTAATCAATTTGATATTTTGTGTACACTTCTTAAGAGTTGGTATAATTTTCTACAATATTTGCATTGAGTTGTAATCGCAGCCATAGTCCTCTCCGGTCGGATAGTTATAGTATTTTCTACCCAGATTCACTCCGCCATTGTGGTTTTAAACCCAATAATTTATTACAGCAAATTTTAAAATCACTTTTTAGTTTTTTTTTCTAAATGTTTGGAATTTCAGTTTTTACATTGTATATTATCCATAGAAGTTTAATTCACTTAGTTCGGGGATATAAGGTGTGGTGGAATTGTGTGTTTTAATTTATAATTTGTTATTAATTCTGCAATATAATCATTATAAATAGCAAAACTGCTTCACATAATTATTGTCACATAACTATGTAACCTGCTTGCAAATACAGCCTTATCTCCGTGATTCCGGCATCCCTACTAATGCCTTTTTTTACCCTTTAAAGTCGGCAATTGCTTTATTTCGGAAAACTTCTTTTTGGTGGGTGGTTTTTAACTTCTTTTTATCCTACAACAATCAGGCAAGTGAATAAAATATAAATGAAATGTATTGCAAAATTTCTTATTTTTTATTCAATAAATATAATCTCAACTTAATTAATTCTAATCTATACTTAATTACTTATCCCGGCCAACTTATCAGTTTACTACACATATTTGAGTAATAAGACAACAATTTTCATTATATATTATTCCAAAAATGTATCAAAATATTCAACCAAATTAATAAATATATTAAATGGAAAGAACTTTGTTCATCAATTTAATTACCGAACCTTTTGTTCTTCAGTTATTTTTATATTGAAGTAATTTTATTTTCAGAATAATAACAAAATATTAAACATGTTTAATTTGAACATATTTGCTACATTTACTTTTTATGGGAGCTTTTTTAAATCTGTCCCTGCTCTAGGTAAAATCTGGCAACGTAGGGCTTTTTAATAAACATACAACTGACGACCACTGATATCCAGACAAAATCAATCTATTGGTAACATAAATATTTTTTGGATTGAACCCAAAACTCGACTGCATCTGAACAGTTACGTAGTTAGTGAGCCAGCCATGTTATCTGAGCTTCATCCTGTTGTATTAGCGACACTAAATTCCTTTGCTTATACAAATAAAGGAAATTAATATATGTCGACGCAAGTCCATAGTAAATAACAAATGTAATTGTTCTGATTATGAAATCAATCATTGTGTCGAATAAATGGGTTGTTGTTAGTTATTAATTAGTGTTATGACTTTTGGTTCGAGCGCTGGGCGGTTAAGACCTGGTGAACTGGTGTATCCTATCTTGTGAGTATCTATCTATTGTTTTATTATAATTGTGATCGTAAAACTATTACTTTGATAACCCTCTGGTGTCTTGTAAAATAAATCGTTTAGTGTGTTTCTGGTTGTTTTATTGTTTGCAATGAGTGCGCCTAATAGTGAAGCCAGTGACGTTAGCAATGCTGACGTCACTGCTTTTAAAGATTCCTCTGGACCGAACACCTCGTCTTCAGAAGTGGGATTATCACCCACATCTGCTCGTCCTTCTGTTTCAAACGATCAACATAGTGATGCTTCTGTTAGCGGGGTCCCAGTGGAATTTTTCGCGCAAATGTTGCAAATGATGAAGCACATGTCCGATCGTATGACAACAATCCGGATGCAGATATAGGAGTGCGAGAGTGGTGTAAGCATGTGACCATGGCCATGGAAACCTACAACCTGAGCGATTATGATATTCGGATGAAAGTCGGTAGTTTGCTCAAAGGTCGTGCAAGGTTGTGGGTTGACAACTGGCTTGTTTCAACCTCCACGTGGCAGGAATTGCGTGATGTTATGATAACAACTTTTGAACCTGAAAATAGGTATTCTCGTGATATAGTCCGTTTCCGGGAACATAGTTACGATAATTCAAAGGACATCGTGCAGTTCTTATCACAGGCTTGGATGTTATGGAGACGTGTCACTAGGGATAAATTATCGGATGATGACGCGGTTGAGGCTGTCATTGGTTGCATTGGAGACGAGCGATTGAGAATTGAGTTGTTGAACGCCAAGGCTACTTCAGTACCAGAGTTGATTTATGTAGCTTCCTCAATAAAGCGCAGTAAGCGACCTTATCCTAGTTCATCAAATATGCAGCAGGGTCCTGTCAAACGACAACGATTCTCGGATAAGCCGCCTTTATATTGTCAACAGTGTAAAAAGCCCGGTCATGATACTCAAGATTGCCGTTACCGTGATAAAGCTGATAACCCTCAGCTGCGACATCATGATGGTAAAACGGTTCCTCAAAATGATAATAAACCGGCCTGTACCTTCTGTTCACGAACAGGTCACACATATGAAACTTGTTATAAACGTGAACGAACGATTGTCTCGAATGTAATTGCATAGGTACACCTAAATTAAACTCCATACCGGTGTTGATTGGGGGTTTTAAAATTTTTCGCGATTTTCGATAACGGGAGTGGAACGAAAGGCACGATTAGGCCAGAAATAAAATCATACTGCATTTGTCTACTGCGCCTACCCTTGCATTGTTTCAGGAAAACGCACCAATTGAGCTTCACACTGATGCGAGCAGCCTCGGTTACGGCGCGGTACTCGTTCAGATCATCGGAGGTCGCCAGCATCCAGTCGCGTACATGAGCCAGGAGTCAGCCGAGCAAACGGAGTGACAGGATGTGCGCCACTTACTCTCCTGACACCCCGTAAACACACCGTTCCACCAGAACTTTTAAGAGGGCGCCCACGCAAGGTGGTGCACGATCAGCTACGTCGGGCTCCACAGCCTGGGGAACAGGAAACCGCGTCGACATATAATTATTTATTATATTTGGTTTGTACATGATATTTTTGTAGATAAAAATACCATGTGATAAGGAAAATGTAAGAAATGAGTGTGAATGCATACAAAAGGAGGGGTAGGCTAAAGAAAAGATGAATTGATTGCATAAAAGATGATATGGCGCAAGAAGGTTTGAGTGTTATGATGACGACTAATAGAGAAGAGTGGAAGGAAAGAATATGTTGAGCCAACCGAATATTTTTACAAGACTGACAGTATGTGAATCCGCCCAAGATGAATTAAAACTTATTTTTATATCTTTAGATGCCTATGAACCAGAGGATACTTACTATACAATCCATGTGTTGCATTTTACAACTGCCTAAAATAAAAGATAGGATGGCATTATTTCCATTTCTACTTGGAAATAGAAGCTAGTGTTTTATTTATCATCCAAATCCTATAAAGACAATTTTGAAAACAAGTCTTATTAAAGTTCTTCGACTTCAAAAACATGCCTATGTTTTCTCTTTTTATGTATACCTTCAAATTCACTCAAAATGTCATCAAGCGTTCTATCTTTAGTTTCAGGTACAAAGAAGTATACAAAAATAGTAGCTATAACACATGTCACAGCGAAATGCCATAGCGTCCAACCAGGGCCTACCATATCTACTAGATTTTGATACAACTTTGTCGCTCCAAAAGCTAACAACCAATGAACACCAGCTGTTATGGCAGTAGCACGCCTAGTAGCGTTTGGGGGGAATATTTCTCGTAACATCAACCAGGGAATAGGTCCCGCTCCAGCTGCATATAAACTGACATACATACACAACGTTAATAATGGCACCCATGTGCTGCTAGTTGATAAACTTGGTGCCTTCAAATGATAGTAAATTGCAAGACATCCCAAACTGATAGCCATTGAGAAAAATGAGAACATTAATAAAATTCTCCTTCTAACCATCTTTAACAACATTGTGGAGAAATATGTTGATGATACCAAGCAGAAACCTAAAATGATAGCAGCGTTTGGTGGATTCAACGATAAAGAAAAGGTTTCAAATATTTTTCTAGCGTAAAAAAGAACTGGATAAATCCCACTTAGTTGCTGGAATATCATTAAACCAAAAGATACTATCAAACCAAGCACTGTTGTTCTAGTAGTAAACAGTTCTTTAAATGTCACTTTATTTTTAGCAGTTCCACGTAAATATTCTTTTAGTCCTTTTATTTCTGAGTCAACGTCATTGTCGATGCCTCTGTAGTAGCGAAGAGCTGCTTTGGCTTCATTTGTTTTTCCTTGGGATATGAGGTAAGCTGGTGACTCCGGTAAAAAGATGAAAGCTACGAAGAAAGATATCGGTATGCTCGCACAGAGGACTGAGAGCCAAGATGTATTTCCAACCATACCTGAAAATATATTGAGATTCATCATTATAATCAAACTATTTTTATCCGTGCGGGGGCGGAGAGAAAAATACTAACTTCTGCGGCTGGAGTCGGCCTGTCGTAAAAGGCGACAAAACAACCCACCCTAGCCACGTGGTAGAGCCTCAAGCCCGTATGGATGGCGACAATCTTTGGTTTTAAGTATGCCGCCATAATAACCTTGTGTTGTGTTCCGGCATTAGTGACCCAAGTTGCTGTACGCTTATGGGACAGCAGCGTGTTCGTGATGCCACTAGCATTACAAACACCTATAGGTGACGGTAACTGCTAAATTCTAAGCGGGCCGTCAGCCTGTCTGCTGTCCTACAGCAATAAAAAAATAAAATTAAACGAAATTGTCAGTAAAAATAATGTTACTGAAGTAGTTTTTTTTTACATAAATTGTCGTAATATTGTGTTTTTTTTTACTGTTGAGAATCTACCATCTACCATTGCCTATGGATCTTTGCGACGCTAGAGACATCCCCTACACGATGTTGTCCGCTTAGGGGTAGTGAAACCTGGTCACTAATACTCCTGTATTAGTGACCAGGTTATACAACACAAGGTTATTATGGCAGTATACTTATAGAATAGGAGTGGTTAAAATCTTGACGGGTGTGGGGCCTTACCATCTAAGATTAATTGTCTGCTAGAAATAAGTAGTAATTACTCATGAAAAAAATTATATAAATGATGAAGAATTTCAATCTTCATGCATTAAATATGAAGATTGTATCACTACTTATTTTACAGTCTACACTAGTTCTTTCTATAGATTTTAAGGTTCTAAATTGCTATATAAATTTGTAACATTTCATAAATAGTAACAAAGAAGCAATCATTTATATATTAGACAGAGTAAAATATTGTAATAATAAATAAACTCACCAATAATATATCCAAACAATACACCACAACTAAAATGCACGTGGTAGAAATTAGCCAAGGTCGGTAGCAATTGTTTTTCCGCTATATCTTCTACGTAGGGGGGTATAGCAACGCTGAATGCCCCCACCGCTATTCCGCCCACGAAACGTCCTACGTATAGCCCGTAAACATTTGGACTGAAAAAATGAAAATTCATTCATTTTAAAATGAAGACGAACTTTTTGAGAATTTAGCGTTTGCGCAAAACAAATAAATCTACTCCATCTTTTTTCTTTCTCTAATTATCTGATGGGGTTAAAAAATGTTATGCGAATAACACGCACTATTTTAGCCTAATATAATTAAACCTAAACTGCGAAATCTTAGGTGATGCCAAATATTAATAATTTTACTGGACGTAGATAGTTACGTAATTTGCCAGATTAACAGCTGTCATTTTATTTAAATAATTCTCTTACAGTGTTCTCCCACATCTTAAATTTGATATAAAGAAATTCTAAATTGGCACAAGCTATAATTGTTTTTTTACCTTGACGCAACGAGTATCCAAGAAATAACCAACGGCAATGCTAAATATATTAACGTTTTCTTCCTGCCAAAGTATTCTGATATCAATCCTGAAGGTACTGCTCCCCACAATGCACCCAAACACAGAAAAGATGCCGCCCAAGATGCTTCTGAGTGATTTAACTATAGAATAAAGAAATTAAGAAGTTTAATTATTTATGTCAACACGAAATATTAACAGTCGCTGATGTTTCTGGTTCTGTTGCTTTAAGTCTTGGCTTTAGTTCTGTTTACTCTTAGAAAACCCTGACACATGAACATATTAATCAATATCATCAATATCATTAATCATTATCATAATCTGCGCAAACGACACGGGTAGGGCAAGTGAATTCTTCATCGTGATTTTACATATATGTTGCTAGTCAACTAGTCAAGTATCGTGTAGTTTCACAAATCACTGTCCAACACTGCATCTTTAGACCCGCTTGTATGTAGGTCTCGAAAAAAAACGCTGAGAAGGGATTTCGGCGAAACAAACTCTTCAGCGATTATTTTGTTTGTTAATATCTTCTTTTACATATCCCGGCATTATATCTCATAACATCAGATTAAATCAAGCTGTTAAAGTATTGAGGCAGACTCGTCATTTGTGCGAATAAATCATCATCGACTTGCCAAAGCTTACTTCACACAGGCATTATACGGCTGAAGTAAAATAGTTACTCACTAGTAATTTAGCATGTCCACCATCAACGTACTCGTCTGTCATGTTTTCTGCTGACACATAATCATTTGCTATAGTTGTTGTTGTTATCTGGAACAAAAATAAATAGAATTTATAAAAAAAATCATAATAATCCACTACAAGTAGACTTCGAAAACCTATATAAATGTATACAGCATATAAGGTTTCTTATGACATAGATTGACATAGATACGCTGCAGAGACGTGGACGCTTCGAGACATTGAGAAGAAAAAGATAGATGCTTTAGAAATGTGGTGTTGGAGACGAATGCTGGGAATATCATAGACAGAATTTCGGACCAATGCCTCCATCCGTAAAGAATCCGCATTAAGCAGCATCTCTCCGCTTTGGTCCAGTCACGTATTCTCAAATTTTTCGGCCACGTTTCAAGGCGAAACAATGACTCCATAGAGCGTCTCGTTGTCCAGGGCAAAGTGGAGGGGACCAGATCACGTGGAAGATCACCCATGCGATGGACCGACCAGATCAAATCGGCTGTGGGCGGGCCTTTGCATGAGTGCACCAGAATGTCTCTGAATCGCGAGAGATGGCGTAAAATCATACAGCGAACAATATCTGCCTCTAATAGTACTACCAGTTGATCACGACCGCTCCGTAAAGAGTGAATCGACTAAGAAGAAGAAGATGACATAGATTGATATAGGATGACTTAGGATTACTTAATGACATGAAATTTGTATCGCGGTTATAGGTAATATATGTCGATATAAAATCTTTTCTAAATTAATTTTAAGGAGACCTGCAGTTGCATAATGGATGAACAGCGACCAGTCGAAAAAGCGGGCTTCAGAGTAGGTATTTTTAACTATTGACCACATGCATGTATTAAAAACAATTATGCCAAGAGTACGGTAAAGCATATTGCATTCGTTGACTATACTAAAGCATTCGATTCAGCAAGACACCATCTTAGAAAGCGTATTTAAAAATTTAGAATGGGAAAATATAGGTATAAACAACAACGACAAGAAACTCCACCGTTTGAGATTCACGAATGACCTAGTCCTAATCACTGTCAATGCTGGTAGGCTACAATAAATGTTACAACAACTGACAGATGCAAATAGAACAGTTGATCTTGTCCTGAACAAATCCAAGGCTAAGTTAATGACAAATAGAAAAGAAATAGACATAAAAGTAGATAATGAAAATATAGAATATGTAGAAAGCTACGCATACTTAGGACAACTAATATCTTTTAAAGACTAAACTGACATTGAAATTGAAAGATGAATTATTACGGATGCATGGAAAAGGTTGGTCACTTAAATGTATATTTAAAAGTAAACAGATTTTTGTATGCGTTAAGGAAAAGGTGTTCAACTTGCGCAGTTTGTCATGTTTCTCATATGGATGCCAAACCTAGGCTTTGAATCAAAAACATCTAAAACAATTGAGAACATGCCAAAGAGGAATGGAAAGAAATGTTACACTAAAAGAACATACGAGAGCAGATGATATACGATCCATAACTAAAGTTGAAGACATAATAAAAATAATAAGACAGCTTAAATGTAGATGGACAAGACATATAACAAGAGACAGTAGAGTAAAATGTACAACATTTATAACAGAATGGTTATCACATGACTGTAAAAGAAAAAGATGTAGACAGCCAAAAAGATGGTTAGACGACATCAGGAAAGTCGGAGACGCTACTTGGTGGAGGAAAACAAAAAATAGAAAAGAATGGAAGCAGCTGGTAGAGGCCTATGTGTCACAAAACATGCTGATAACAAAACACAACACCTATGTTATTTTATTAAGTATTTTATTTTAAAAGTGTTATGAAAAAATTTAAAAGTGTTTTTCGGCAATAAAAGCTTAATAATAATCTATACAAATAAATAAAATTGGATTGTCTGTTTGTAATATTAAAATATCTGCTTTTTACTAAGTGCATTTGGATGTATATATACCAAAACAACATTTTTTACAATTTTTGTCTGTCTGTCTGTCTTTTTGTTCCAGCTAATTTCTGAAATGGCTGGACCGATTTTGACGGGACTTTCATTGACAGATAGCTTTTTTTTTGTTCTCGGGGAAAAACCACTCTTGACGAGTTCCCCCGGCCCGGGGGGACCAAGGGATATGTGGGACTCCGGGAAAGATGTTCGAACATCCGACTACCCACTAAAAAACCCCGCTGTTCTCCTATCGCCTACGCCCGGGCCTACGGATATATGGCCTGCCGATCTCGTGGCCCGGGCCGGCTGGCAGATAGCTGATGTAACAAGGAGTAACTTGGGCTACTTTGATTTTAGAAAAAAAATAGTCTTAGTTGAAAATTATCATTTTCGGTAATTTTTATTACCAATTTAAGTTGGCCTCAGATTTATATCATCAATCATATGAGGGTTTGTTAGGGGCTTTGTAGGTTCGAACGCACGTATTCCGGAGCCTCGTGGCATACGATAACACTGCTAGCATATTTCATTTATTTATATTTCAGGTTTTATAGGGTTTATAATCCAAAAAATACCATAAAATATATCCAAACAATTCTGCCCAGTCACTATTCCCCGTGGATGGAGTCGTGGGCATAGCTAGTATAGGTAATATATGACGGTCATTAAGTCTCAACAGATAAATATGAAATTTACAACACTTTTAATGTAAAAACAATCTAGTATATAAGAAATTTTCTTTTTTGCAATGCTAGAATTACTTAGATCATAAAATTAATAAAGTTGCAGGGGCGGAGAAAGAATACTGACCTCAGCTGCTAGCGGGGTTGGCCTATCGTAAAAAGCAACAAAACAACCCACCCTAGCTACGTGGTAGGACCCCAAGCCCGTCTGAATGGTGACCACCTTTGGTCTTAAGTATACCGCCATAATAAGCGACCCATGTTCCTGTACTCTTATATGGGACAGCAATGTGCTCACGATGCCACTGGCGTTGCAAACACCCATAGGCGACGGTAACTACTAAGTTCTAAGTGGGCCGACAGCCTGTCTGCTGTCCTACAGCAATAAGTTTGTCTAATGAATAAGAAACTATAGAATACGCCACATGCATGAAATTTACTACAATAATTTAACTTAAAGTTTTAAACCCCATAATAACCTCCAAGTAAGTAAAGCACTCTGCTAAAGACTAAACTATGCTCTGTTAGAGTTTCTTTCGTGACTACCTTATATGCCAAATATTAGAAGTTTGTCATGTAAAAACTGAACTTTGGCATTTATTCCTTCGGCGGACTAAATTCACACAAGAATTTGTTAGTGAAAGGTTATTCTAGAAACTTCTCTAAATATGCAACCCAAGTTTAACACAAATGATTGAACGCCTGGATGATGATGATAAAATACAGTTATCAAAAGTTCTGCATACCAGTCGGCAATCGCGCATGCAATTATGCTAGCTTTCATCATGTTATTGCGAAAGTTGCTTGAGTTTGGCTATTCCAACTTTCCTATCTACAATAACATTTCATACTTTGCACTAATTGGCTAAAAATTATGTGAAAACAGAAATTTAACATTAAAGGAATCAACTACGATTTTTTTATTACATATTATAAAATATTTATTAATCAACCAAGTGTACGTGGTATCCAGAAGTCATGTGTTCGATTTCCATATGGCAGAACGAAAACATCGTGCGGGATTTAGCATATCAAGATCACCAATATGTGTAAGCAACCTTGGTAAAACATGATAATCATTACCTGTGGCCTGGCTCGCCCTATCATAAAAGGCGATAAAACAACCCTATGTGGTAGGGCCCCAAGGCCTTCTGAATGGCATCCACCCTTGGTTTTAAGTATGCCGCCTAATAACCTTGTGTTGTGTTCTGGAATTGATGACGAAAGTTCCTGTAACCCTGTGGGACAGCAGCGTGTTCGTGGTGCCCCTAGCGTACCGTACATCCATAGACGACGTTTACTATTAAATGGGCCGTTTCTACTGTTCCTCAACAATAAAAAAACTTACTCCTTTTAGAGAGTTTTAGAGAGAGAGAGAGAGTAAAGTTTTATTTATTACTCCTCTAGGCAACATAAGTACATAAAAATCTTTAATACTGAAGACACCAGCAATTCATCAAACTGGCATTTGACAGTCCAATTGCCAAAATCGTCACGTACCCCACGTGTAACAACTTCCACCGTCTACGTTAAAGCATAATAAATTCTCAAGTTACACGCGATATCGCGAATTTCAAAGGTGCCAGTGAAATGTTGCCTCGTGATAAATATTTGCATTATTTATTTTACAGTCGTGCGCCTGCAGATGGTTAATCAAATTTTGAATTAGTCATCATTATCTTAACGTTAAATCCCGGTTTCAACACAAATTTTCGCTCGCGGGATAAGCTTTTAGACATTTTTTTCTTCACTTTGCACGGTTGATAAAAATTTTGAATCAGTAACAGTACAAATAAATATACTGGGACAATTCACAGAACGCCATCTAATCCCAAACTAAGTTTCATCGCACTTGTGCTATGGGTAAATAAATAATTTTATAAATAAACATCCAGACGCAAGACGGGAATTGAAACCGTACCGAACTGCGTTAGCCCTTACGCAAGGAAGTCATCAATGATTAACATATGATTAAGTTCTACTGCATGGGCATATAATTTTATGGTTTCTTAATTACGTTACTAAAGATTGGTCATTATTTAGATATAATTATTAAATTTTAAAAATAGTTGTGATAATTCAAATAAATGTATATACATAAATAATATAAAAATCTAATTTTATCCGTCCAGGGGCGGAGAAAGAATACTGACCTCTGTGGCCGGGGTTGGCCTGTTGTAAAAGGCCACAAAACAACCAACCCTAGCTACGTGGTAGGGCCCTGCCCGTTGAGATGGCGACCACCTTTGGTCTTAAGTATGCCGCCATGATAAGTTTGTATTGTGTTCCGGCCGGCATTATGAGCCAAGTTCCTGTACATGTTCGCGATGCCACTGGGGTTGGAAACACCCATAGGCGACGGTAACTGCTAAATTCTAAGTGGGCTGTCAGCCTGTCCGCTGTCCTAAAGCCATAAAAAATTGATCATTCAACATTATAATGAAATCCCAAATACCGCATAAATCTGTTATTCATAGGTTTATTTTTGCAAAATCATAGGTGAAGTAATATCTACAGCTGGAGCTCTTCGCTTCGCTATTATAGGTACTATTCGCGCTAAGGAGTTATGTGATGTACTTCGAGAAATTGCACTAAAGCAGACAGAAGTTCAAGAGGATCTCACAGCCACATAGCAAAACAGAACTACGCACTAGACGTCTAATGGGTTACTAACTTTTTTACTCTTGAATGACCTGAATTAAAGTTTGACTCCTGAACCTTTAAATTTTGCTTTACAACCTCTTTTGTTGTTTAGTAGCTGGTAGACAAGGTCGTCTTGAGGTCTTTAGGCCTTATTAAGATCCTTTATAAGACATTAACATAAATTTGTAGCATTAATGCAAAATTTATTAATAGATAACAAAAACCCGCAACACATTTAAAATTGGCACAAACTGTAAGAAAATTTTAAAGTACTTTTAAATATAGCAACACCAAACGGCGTTAACTAGCTACTTCGTGGTTTTAAACTTTTCACCGCTACGACATTCGTTATGTATAGCTGCTGTTGGTAAAACTTGTTTGATATCACAAAACAATACACTTTAGCGTATGTTTATATACTCCTTGACGCTGTCATTAAAATAAATGTTGAATTTGTATCCTTGTACATTTTTTATATATTTCAAAAATATAAGGAATGAGACTATCACTGAATATACTGATTGATTAATTTGTTATTGAATGTACTCTATTTTATAAATATTTAATATTATTAACGTATTTTTTCAAGATAATAATTTGTAAACTTGTGAGATATTTGCTTAAATTTGTTCATCTAATGAACTACTACGTACCTATCCGAAATTGTTGTATATTGCCTGTTTGATACATCATTTGAACAACTGACAAGGCAATATGATATGACAGGACAATTCCACAAGTTACAAAGAAACCTAAACATTACAGGAAAAATAAGAAAGACGCTCAAGATTCTTAACATTGTCACTGCAGCTTAATATACAAATCAAGATTTAAAGCTAATAATAGTTCAGTTTAAACAGTGTTGTTCTTTCTTAAACATAATTTTAACAAAGAAATTGTTTTGTAAACTAATTCAATGAACAATACCAGTAATAATATCCAAGTTCTCTGTTAATTGCAAGGAACTCAATACTGTCCGATGTCTCTTAGCACTTAAGCTAACACGATACTCAGAACAAATATCAAATATCTAAATTAATTATTACCAGTCTTATTTTGAGATATCTGTCACTATATTTTTGTAATATATAGAAATAACAATGATTGACAGGCAACTATTTTTATATTATTGTATACGATTTGGTTTGCGTAAATATGATCACATTTCCGAATTTCGAGACAAGCTCAAATGGCTCCCTATTCGTCTTCACCAGAATGCTTATATTCTATCTTTGCTTTACAATGTAGTTTCAACCCTAAAAGTCCTTGTTACCTTAAAGAACACTTTAAATTCCTTCAAGATCCTTTTTATCCGTGCAGGGGCGGAGAAAGAATACTGACCTCTGTGGCCGGGGTCGGCCTGTCGTAAAAGGCGACAAAACAACCCACCCTAGCTACGTGATAGGGCCTCAAGCCCGTCTGGATGGCGACCACCTTTGGTCTTAAGTATGCCGCCATAATAAGCTTGTGTTGTGTTCCGGCATTAGTGACCCAAGTTCCTGTACCTTTTTGGGACAGTAGCGTGTTCGCGATGCCACTGGCGTTGCAAACACCTATAGGCGACGGTAACTGCTAAATTCTAAGCGGGCTGTCAGCCTGTCTGCTGTCCTACGCAATAAAAATAAAGATGGCACTTCAAGACTTTTGAGATCTTCAGCAGACTTGCGATTGATGACACCTCTGCATACAATGCAATCATATAATAAATTATTTACTATCCAAGCGGTAAGGCTATGGAATGTGCTGCCCTTAAGAAATGTTCAGTCTCTTGCGTCCTTTAATAGGCTGGTGAAAGAACACTATTTTCAATGCAAAATTAGTAGATATAATTTGTGATATATGTATGTTGTGTTAATATATATAGCAATTTCTTATTTGCAAGTATATACTAATATATAGGATGTATTTATTTATGTACTCATATATATCTTAATATAAGTTTACAGTTATGTGCACTCAATACCAGCCGATTCATTTTAAGAAAGCTTTTGTCCACTTGGTTGTCTGGAAGAAATCGCTCACAGCGATAAGACCGCCGATTGTACTATATATTTTAATGTTATACTTTTTTACTATTGTAAATGATTTTTGAGTACAATAAAGTATATTTTATTATTATTGTTATTTTATAACAAAGATGAAAATAAAAGACAATATTTGTAACGGATAATATTTATAAGGAATATAGTAATGGTATCTTTCATTATGCCATCTATCTATGACCAATTCAAACTTTTGTTTAAAGTTTGCCCAGGCCCAGGGTCCCAAGACTGTCTGGATGGCAGCCAACATACACAGGCGACGATAACTGCTTACTATTAATTAAGTGGGCCATCAGCCTCATGATATCCAATTGTTTTGTATAACATACTTCCATGTAATATGTGATGCGAAGCTTAAGGAGCTGACAAATTCAACTTAAATGCGCACAACGCATACTTTAACACTGTGAAATATTTTATCATAAGATATATTCAAACATATTATTTCAAAGTTAACTTCAGCTCAATCAAAACAAAAGTTATTTGAAATTGATCTTTCTTCTTTATAACTTAATGTCATTTTTTTATTATTTAACCATTGTTTTTTTAACTTTAGCATTATTTTTTTATGTATACTTAAATTAAATGCGAAACCTGTTTCATTGTAGTTAGCCTAAAAAATGTATATTAACGTATTTGTCTATTGTACTGTTTATTTCCAAATAAATGAAAAAGCTACGGTGTTATATTTTAGTTTTTAATAACGATTTAGCTACTACAGTAAAATGTACACGGATTTTTGTATTAATCTTTTTTATTCTTTATTACTGTGAAACTCAAGAAAGAAATAAATATAGCTAGCTAAACGTAAAAATGTTTACCTGTATAATATTTACCCCATTTACGTTAATTTCGTAAATGATTTGTGTATTTGAATTAA
Source organism: Malacosoma neustria (assembly GCA_963693495.1). NCBI lineage: Eukaryota > Metazoa > Arthropoda > Insecta > Lepidoptera > Lasiocampidae > Malacosoma > Malacosoma neustria. The sequence continues at coordinate 12,295,644 of OY856393.1, read as the reverse complement.
TTTTGTGTTGTTCCTGTTTTAAGATTAAATGGGGTCGGCACGGCATAATTATTTTTATATTAAAAGAATGACAATAAAGTTGCTGTGTTTTGAATAGTTTTTATTTAGACAATATTATTATATTACGTATCAGTTTACGTGATTTATACATAGTTCGTGTGTTCAATATTTTTTACCAATAATTTCTTTCAATTACAAACATTTTGATTTCAATACCGTAAAATATTCTTTAAAATTAAAGGACCGTATCAAAAAGTTATTATTTCGAAAAGAGAAAATTCAATTTAAGCTTACTGTTGCGGTGTATTAAGATTCACAAAGTTGGATCCAAACTGAAAATTAGACGGCGAGTTTTGAACAGACGGACGCACAAGTTTGTTTTTGCCACAAAAGTAACAGAAGGATAACGATCTGGTGACGGGACTCGAACCTACAACCCATGCGGAAATTTATAATATTTAATTAATGTTATTTACAAAACAAACGTACCCTAGGTAACGTACAATAGGCGGCCTGATCGCTTTAAGCGATAAGGCCGCCTATTGTTCATGCTATGTATATAGATTTTTACTTTAGTTGGTGAACAATAAAGAGTTTCATTCATTCATTCAAAAGTATGTAAGTAGTACATCAGTTGTGTTGTACCCATAATATAATATAACTGTTTTTACTTTGGAACTAGATGGCGTTGTGTGAATTTCCACAAAATATTTGAATAAAATATTTACTCAATAAATCAACAAACTTCTGTTTATTTGCAATATTTGACAGCAATTTTGAATTATCTATTTTTCACTTTCTCCAAATTCTGAAATTCTCTATTTTCACAAAAAAAAAATGTCCTGGAAGATGTGGGAATATACTATATTCAACTCAAAATAACCGAGATTTAAAATCATTTTTGCTTTTTGCAAATGCATTTTCCGTCTGCGATATAACGAGTGCTATCTTTAAAAAGGGTAAAAAAGACCATCTCTTTATTTAAGAAGAAACCAGAACTACAGCAATTGATAACTGTTTTTTTACGAACAAAATAGCTCAGTTGATATTTATATGAAGTCGCCGAAAAAATAATATTACATCTGTACGGCTATGATGATGATGATAATATAAAAATAGGTGATTTAATTTATTTACAGCAGCTGCATTTAATAAAGAAGTTGTTTTAGCTTCTATACCACCACCAGAATCATCATTACGCGAACAACACGTAAATCGTGCATACTATCAGATTCAGTTATGGTTGGGCTACACTTTGAATGCTGAAGAATGGGGATGGAGAAAAACATTATTTATGATGCTGCCTATTATGTCAACTTCAGATCCAGCACCACAGGAACATACTGAAAAAGTATGTACACTTAGGTTTATATTTGATTTTTAATGATGGTCTTATAGACCTGTCCCTTCAACTTTACCGGCCCGGCATCTTGGGGTCACGAATGACACCAGTTACCTCATGTCATTTGGCCCACACGGCAGCAATGCATGCCTTGACGTCGCAATCGATGTCACCAGACGCATGAAATACAGATCCCAGGTCCGTCACACTTGGTCCGTGCGCTCAACCGTGTCGCCGCCTATACGTACGGGTGTGGAATATGTGGAGTTACAGGCCAAGTGCTCGGTCTTCGCCACATTAAGCTTCAGACCACTGTTCTCAAGCGACTCCTTCCACGCCTTCATGCGTCGCACCAGCCTGCCCCTGTCCGAATCTGCCAGCGCGATATCATCAGTATACATTAACAGCCACGGGAGCTGCTCATGTGAGTTTCTGATGCTGTCTGACAATATGTCTAATACCATGCTAAACAAAAATGGACTAAGGACGGATCCTTGGTGCACCCCGACGGTGATGGGGAAAGGTTTAATGTCGCCAACAACGGTCCGAACTACGGAATCGGAGTCACGATACATGGCTTGGATGATGTCAATATAGTCCTCTGGAACCCTTTTGGATCGCAATGCCCACCAGATTATGACGCGAGGAACACAGTCGAAGGCCTTCTGCAAGTCAAGAAGCAGACAATGCAGAGGCGTATTCTTCGTCCTGCATCTCCGCGACAGTCCTTAGGGCAAAAACAGGATTCATGGTCTCATGACCAGGGCGAAGCCCATACTGACATCCCGAGACAGTGCACTCCTGTCGAATCCGAGAGTCGATAACCCTCTCTAGGAGCTTCATGGTGTGGGACATGATCTTAATGCCTCGGTAGTTACCGCACTCCTGCACCGACCCCTTGCCTTTGAAGACTGGAGTAATGATACTCAGTCTTCATAGGCTTGGGATCGTACCGGTGAGGAGTGTCCGGTTAAAAAGGTCGGTTAAGATGCCCACACCACGAGAGCCCATCGCCTTCCAGGCTTCGATGGGGACTCCATCGGATCCAACAGCTTTCCGATTCTTCATGCGGCGAAGACAATTCTGGACCTCTGCAGACGTTACCAGTGGCACTAGTCCTTGATTTGGAGGAAGATCTGGCGGCTGCACCTCTTTGTGCTGCGTGTTCAGCAGCTCGTGGAAATACGAGCGCCATCTCTCCTTCACCGCGAGGTCCTCGCATAGCAGGTTACCCACAGTGTCTTTTACACAGTGGCACTTGGAAATATCCTGTGCCGCTTTGACCCTGGAGCGCGCCAACTTATAGATGAGCTTCTGCCCCTCAGACGATTCCAACTTATCGTAAAGCGGTTGTAAGTGTTCTCGTCTGGCTCTGGCAACAGCTCTTTTAGTGGCGCGCTTTGCCATCCGGTATGCGTCGCGATCTTCAGGAGATCTGGACGCTATATAATTATGATTCTCCAATAAAGCTTTCTAACTCTTACTCGGACATCTTATAGTGAGGGCATGCGCAATACTCATCGTCAAGTATCCATACGAATAAGCAATAGTCCTCTCTTTTTAACTGGGGACTTAATACAACGGCGTAGGATTTTAAAAAAATATACCTAAATAAATTCACACCTGCCGAAATGTACGAGTTAATTTTTTTTCAATCGTACAATCAAATTCAACAATCTAAATATGGCAAAAAAATATTAATTTTTAAGGATTCAAATTTCAATATAAAATTTCAAATTATTTTTTTTATTTAACAATAAAAAAATATGTATCTCTAAAATTAAAAATTATATTTTTTTACCTGTTTAAAAAATAGCTTATTTTTCTTCTACCTACGATTTTTTTTAAATTAATGTCATCCCTTAACCTTAAAAATTCCCTAACTTGGTCAATTTTGGCCGGAGGAAAAAAAGTCATATAACCTTTTTTATGTAAAATTTTTAGTTCATTCACATTTTATTTGAACTTTAAAAAAAATATTTTTCAACCCTTGCCGGGGGTTGCGGACACATTGTTTTTATATCATTAAAAGTACATATTAAAAAATGCAAAGTTGAGTGTCACAATTTTGATTTTAAACTTTATTTGATTGGACTATGAATGACGATGAGTTTTTGTATTTCTCATGTGAATTTCGTTCAAAGTGAATACTCTAATATTATTCTGTGTTCTGGCCAGCTTTTCCTTCGTATTAGCATAATCATGTCGACGTTGTTATTAGAAGCGGTCCTGTAGACTTGGTATTTGATACTTTTGTTTGAGTAAGGAATTAGATGGGTTGGTTTACACTACTATATACTGCGGTATCACTAATTTTTATTGATTTTATTAATTAAATTAAAAAACTACCTATGACACAATTTAAAAAATAATTAAAGACATGTTTACTTGACAAAATGATATATTCTATTAAAGACTGATTGGAGGAATAAATGGACATAATGAAATATTAGAATTTTAATATATCTATATTAAATTTAATACAGCAATTGATATGTAAATAAATAAATAATATGTGAACTAACATTTTTATGCCACGTTGGCAAAAACATATTGACATAGTTTTTGTAATTCTACCATCTGTGTAACAGTGTTTTGGGACAAAAAACGGATTTCATTTTGATTTGATTAAATGAAAGTGGTATAATACAATCATTTTTTTTTTGTTTAATACGATTGACGGGCATATACTTCCAGACTATAACAAGCAATTCACTGGGCTAACTCCCGAGCGTTAGTGGGTTCGAATCCAGATCAAAAGGAATCCACTCCTATTTGTAAGTTTAACCAAATTCTTTGTGACTATGTAGTCCAGACAAGAAGAAAGAACCGGCCTACTCTATCACTTCTAGTCGTGAATGGCGACTACTGAATTACTTCCTTTGCTAGTTTTCAAACTGCAAAGAACCCGAGAAATTGCATTAAAGAACATTATACTCCAAAATAACTCCACAGATCCATTTACAATAATCTAGCAACAATAAAAAAACGCATATCCGGTTCTAAATTTGATTGTATAACCTTGTATTTTACCCATGCAACAATATCCAAAAAACACAACAACAATATCCAAGTATATCCTTACTAATATTATAAACGCGAAAGTTTGTATGGATGTTTGTTACTCTTTCACGCAAAAACTACTGAATGGATTTTAATGAAACTTTAAAATAATGTAGCTTATACATCAGAATAACACATACGTTATAATTTATAAAGATTTTTTATGAATTTTCCGTTAGAGTTGAGTTAACCGCTGAAGCAATTTTGATGAATTTCGTTAGTCATAGATTAGACCTTGGAGAAGGACATAGGCTAATTTTTTTAATTCTCATTGCAGAACAATGTTTGCCAGGTCAATTAGTATTTAACAAGTAAAATAATTTATTGAATAATTAACTCTTTATTAAATATATAACTATTTTATATTGCTGAGTAACATCAGACAGGCTGTAGGCCCACTTAATAGTAAGTACTTACCGTTGCCTATGTATATTTGCGACGCTAGAGGCATCATGGATACCCGAAATGAGTAGGTATTCCACCTGAAAGTGGTTGCCATCATGACGGGCTTGATGTTCTACCGTGTAAATAGGGTTGTTTTGTCGCCTTTTTTATTGCTTTAGGACAGCAGACAGGCTGACGGTCCACTTAGAATTTAACAGTTACCATCGCCTATGGATGTTTGCAACGCCAGTGGCGTCGTGAACACGCTGCTGTTTCATAAGGGTTCTGTGCAGGGGTCAGTATTCTTTTTCCGCCCATGCACGGAGAAAATACAATTTAACTTAAAAAATATTATTGTACTAGGGGTGTTCAATAAAAAGTGATAAAGAGTATGACGCAATTATCTTTTATTGAATGTTATTGAAGTGATAAATGCATAGCTATGGGTGACTATGACACCCGTTCTGTCGTTCAAAAGCCGTTACGAGTACGTTACAGAGATCATCAATTTTGAAGTGATAACTTCTTATGGGAGGGTAAACCGCTTCGTTACGTAACGCGTTACGGCGCCAGTCTGTCGGCTTTCCTTTCTCTCACTCATACGGCAGCGGTAGCCGGGCTCCTCCTCGCTCACTCTAACCCACAGCGCTAGATCTATTCGAATTGCGACTTTATTTCAATGAAATATAGTTGAGTTTTTTTTCTTTATAGTTTACATTAGGGAATAATTTAATTTAATATAATTTTAAAACAGTTTTTGGTTTTATTATATTATATACATAAAATTTAAGTAATAACCTAAGCTTTTCTCAAATTAAACAATTTCAATATTAAATTGTTCAACTTAGTTTAAGTTTTCACTTCTGTCGGGCGCCCCGAGACGCATATGTTTTTTTATTATTATTATATCTTATCTCTGCGTTATGCCTGCCAGAATTTTTTTCCAAGGAGAATGTATCGCATTGTCTATATTTATTGAACCCCCCTCGTATATACTAGTTAAAAATTCTAACTAGCTACAGTCTTCTTGATATATTTCTTTTTTGGTTTTTTATAAAATATGCTACTTACACGATTCGTATCCTCGTCTATTCCCATGGTAAGTAATGGCAATGCTGACGAAGACCAGGCCACGCAGATACCAGCTGCAAAAGCTCCCAAATTAACTGGAAAGAAAAAACATATGTAACGTGTAAGAGTCGTATTTCATCAATCAACCTTATACTTTGACGATCGGTGGCGCAGCAGTTTTTGTCGTAACGGTTGCGGGTGTCACGATTCAATTCCCTTCTGGCGTCTGGTTGTTTATGTATAATGTGTATTTGATCTCTGTTGCATATTTTAGGACTAGATGGCGCGGTGTGAGATATTTGGTATATTCGACCTTCTGGCGTAACAACTAACGCACGTCGGTACGCTTGCGGAGATCACGGGGTCGGCCTGTCGTAAAATGCGACAAAACAACCCACCCTAGGTAGGTGGTAGGGCCCCAAACCCATCTGGACAACCCCTGTTAAGATATTCAAATGGCGATTTTAAATTTAATTCGAATACGAGCTTCCGCCTTCTTCTTTTGTGATCATTTTTTTCACTTTCTTTGAAATAAGTCTCTAGTTATTATGCATTGTTGAAGAATTAAAAAACGGTTATGTAGTTTAAATAATTTGCAAAATTTTTTTTGTTTTTAATTCATTTTAGTGGAAAAAAATAAAAATAAATATATTGAAATAATATCGTTTTACGTCTCGGATTTTTAAATTTGGACCAACAATTATTGTTTTAATATTGATAAATAACTAATGTTTAATCATTTTTATAATTCAGAAGAAAAAATGAGATTTAAATTGATACTTTTTTAAATAAATTTTTGATGTTGCATTTTTGATTTATTTTGAAAAAAAGCTAAAAATCATGATAACTCAAAAATGGTTCACTTTTGCATAATGCATATGGGGGTTAAAATTATCACAAATAGTCACCCCTATCACCTCCTAACGGGAATACGTTGAATTACCAATAACCCTGTATAAACAAATAAATATGTTGGGACATTTGACACTACGCCATCTAGTCCCAAACTAAGTTGCATAGCACTTGTGATATGGGTACTAGACAACTAATATCAACATATATACAACATATATACTTTTCTTTTGTAAATAAATACATATACATAAACATCCAGACGCTGGACGAGAATCAAAACCATGACCTCCGCGAGCGTACCGACGTGCGTTATCCGTTACGCCAAGAGGTCATCAATATAAAATAACACAATCCGTAACCTTGGTCATTAATTTGGTTACTGCTGATAATTGGACTTAACCAAATATCAACAAATCAACAAGAAAAACCGACACCAGCTTTCGCTATAGTATATTTTTTATTTTCTGATATCCTGATACTTTTTTATTTTTTATTTAATTTTTTATTGCTGTAGAACATAGACAAGCTGACGGCCAACTTAATAGCCAACAGTTCCGTGGCCTATAATCCACGTTGCGTTCCCCGCCTGCGTAGAGGAACTGAAACTTGGGCCTCTTATGCCTATGCTACCTGTACACAAGTTGGTTTCGGCGACATATGTAGAGACTTGGGGGGTTTATTCCAGCACATACTCATTCGCTTTCATAGAACTTACCTATACCGGTCCCAATGTACTGTGTGGTAATTCCAGAGGTATCCCGTTTGATGTCAGGTACTGTTTCCATCCTCTGCAGCACCCTGGGCTTGCCATTTTGATTGTCATTTGCATCTGGGCTGTCCTGCGCTTGCGCAGTGTCAGCATCCAACGTAGATGTGCTTTGCTCGTCCACTGTAATAAAAACCCTTATTTAACAGATCAATTTTAGTGTTATATTCGTACCTGGTAGCTCAGGGGTAATTACAGTTGGAGACCAATCTAAAGATCTCGAGTACGAATCCCATGATGGCACGCTAAGGCAAAGTTTTTCTCGCCGAATGTGCATACGAGTATTATATCATAATTGTCATGGACCGATGATGTAGGAAAATATCGTGAAGATACCTGCACATCGAGATCACCGGTATGTGATACCCGCCAATCCACCTTGGACATGCGTGGCGAGTATACTTCCGTTCCCTCTTAGGGGAGGCCTGAGCCCAGCTGTGAGTTGGCATGACGAAAAATATCGAATTGGAAATATAAAATTCAAACAAATTTAATCTTTTCTGTCATTTTACTTTATTTTATTCCGAGGAAATAGATTCATGATCTAGGCAAAAGCTGTTATGGTTTTTCAGCCTCAGTGTTCTATTCCTGCAGCACCTGTCTAATACTTCTGCTGGTTTAAATGTGGCTGCAACGGCATACCAAAACCCCGGTCGCCGCCCTAAAACTTATGCGAGGGGCAGCAGGGTTGACTTTTGGTTACAACATTCTGTCACTTCCCTAATAAGCAGTAACAAGTTACTTTGCTAGTTCAGAAGATAAAGAAGGATAAGTTAAGGTTTCCTTTTGGGGTCAAATTGAATTGAGTCCTATAAAAACTAAGATAAGGTTTCCTTATTTTCGCTCGTTGCGCTGTAAATACTTAACTCCGGATATTGAAGTGAAAGCTAGAATTAAATATTTAGAAGAAGGTATTTAATATTTCTCCTGCTCACCCTTTTGGGGGAAGAGATATCTATAATTTCTATATCTCCTTCTTTTGTAGGGCAACATAGCAATTTCCCTTAGTAAGCTATGGCTGACTGCATAGAATATAAATCATAAAATCCATAAATTTCACACATATCGCGCCAAAACTGATAAAAGACTCAACATTTTGACGATAAATGCTATCAAATTAACAACAGTTTGACGTTATCTATGACAAAAATAAAAATAATTTTTAAGATTGTTTTTTATTCAAGATAACGCACGACTTTGTTATTATAACGATTTTGAAATTGAGGTTAATAACCTAATTGTCCTTTTCAAGGTTATCGATGGTTCTTTGCATTTTTACTTACATGTATTTATTTATTCATAGTACGGTTTAGGGGTGTTACTGTAATAATATAGTGTGGCGAAGACCGAGTACTTGGCCTGTAACTCCACAGATCCCACACCCGTACGCATAGACGGCAACACGGTCGAGCGCACGGACCATGTGAAATACCTGGGGTCTGTGTTTCATGCGTCTGGTGACATCGATTGCGATGTCAAGGCACGCATTGCTGCCGCGTGGGCCAAATGGCGTGAGGTAACTGGTGTCATTTGTGACCCCAAGATGCCGGTAAAGTTGAAGGGACAGGGTCTATAAGACCATCATTAGGCCTGTCCTTTTATACGGCTGTGAAGCGTGGCCGGTGTTAGAGCGACACAAGCAAGTACTGCGTGTCACGGAGATGAATATGCTGCGGTGGATGTGTGGAGTGACGCGGAAGGACCGCGTTAGGAACTCCCGCATTCGCGGTAGTCTTCGTATCCGTGACATTGCAGATAAATTGCAGGAGTGTCGGCTCCGTTGGTATGGCCATGTTTTACGGCAACCGGATGCTTACATGGGAAACAAATGTCTGGCCATGCCGCCTCCGCCGGGCCCCGGCAGGAGGGGTAGACCCAAAAAGTGCTGGCTTGACGTCGTAAAGGGTGATATGCGTGCCAATGGGCTCACTACCAGGGATGCTGAAGATCGCGCGAAGTGGAGTAGAAAAAGTCGGAAAGCGGACCCCGGGCACCGAAACTAAAGTTTGGGTGGCAACCGGGACTAACGCTAGGATGATGATGATGACTGTAATAATATAGTCTTGGCTCATGGAAATGAAAATAAATTTCCATTTCATTATGGTATGTCACGTCTTACATTATATCACCTTGAATGCAATAATTTAATCAAAATTTAATTATTTTCTATAATAAGTCAATGTCATTCTTGCATTGTATAAGAATATTTTTGTACAATGTACTTGCATATATTACGATTTTAACGAATCATGATGATATAACAAAAGTTAGGATTCGTGATATATGCGACTGTGGTGATATATTTATACGAGCAACATTTAAAGGTTTAAATCTAATCCTAAATCATTCAGAAATTATTTTATTAGATATGCATACTCTCAAGACGAAGGTTTTTAACCAATGTGTGTTGCCAGTGATGACATACGGAACGCAGACGTGGTCGCTAACTATGGGCCTTATGAGAAAGCTCATGGTCGCTCAGAGAGCAATGGAGAGGGCTATGCTCGGAGTTTCCCTGCGAGATCGAATCAGAAATGAGGAGATTCGCAGGAGAACCAAAGTAACCGACATAGCCCGGATGATTGCAAAACTGAAGTGGCAGTGGGCTGGGCACATAGCTCGAAGGACTGATGGCCGTTGGGGCAGAAAAGTCCTCGAATGGCGACCGCGTACCGGAAGACGCAGTGTTGGTAGGCCCCCCACAAGATGGACCGATGATCTGGTCAAGATCGCCGGGATAGGTTGGATGAGGGCAGCGCAGGACCGATCATCGTGGAGATCTTTGGGGGAGGCCTTTGTCCAGCAGTGGGCGTCTTCCGGCTGAAATGATGATGATGATAATATATTTGAATGATAGAAATTATTTGTTTAAGACAATTATGAAAACGAAATAATATTATCTAATATATAAAATTCTCGTGTCACAGTTTTCGTTGCCATACTCCTCCGAAACGGCTTGACCGATTTTGATGAAATTTTTTGTGCTTATCCGGTATCTATGAGAATCGGCCAACATCTATTTTTCATCCCCCTAAATGTTAGGGGTAGTCCACCCCTAAATTTTATTTTTTATTTTTTGACATTTTATTATTTTTATGGCAGAACAACGTTTGCCGGGTCAGCTAGTAATTCATAAAATAATTTAAAACCATAGTGTCCTAAACTGGATATGACTCAGCATAATGCTAGCTTAAAAAAAGCACTTATCTTCCATCAGATCTATGGAGTGACATCATAATAAAATTAAAAAAGGAAAGTCAAATATAAAATTATAAATTAAATTTGTTTTATTGGTTTTTAAAAGCTTTGATTTTCAAAAATATTTCTCAGGGCCTTTGATGGTATTTCTAGATTAATCGAATTAATCGTATAATTTTGTTAAAAGCCGCCATTTGAACCACTCTATTCCATTTCCGTATAAATCATAAGTTAGGAAAATAATTTTAACGTTCCTAAAAATTTCAGGCATCTCTTCTTCCTCCTGCCCTTATTCCACGTTATATGGGGTCGGCACAACATGTTACATGTTGTAATAATTGTGGCTTGGTTTTTATAACCGCCTGCCTGACGTTAACCTCTTTTTGGGGAAAAATATGTCATCTTTTTATTTAAATTATTTTTCTCGTTTCACATTGAAAGTAGGACACGAATGTTTGTTGTCTAATATACCTTCAAGCGACACTGATATTGGTCTCTTCTTGAGTAAACAACATCCGAGTGTCGGTTTGGGTGTGTAGGGTGGCACTTTTGCCGGGTCGCCGACTTTTACGGGGTCCGTGCACAATTCACATTCGACAACTAAAATTCTTCTAAATAGGAAATTCGCAGTGCCGAGCGTCTTCGAATGCTCATGGTCCTGCATTCCGTTGCGCTTGAATACAGACACAGGCAGCTTGCGCACAATGCTTCCATCTTCATATAAATTTTGGTGGTGGCTCACAGCAATCTTCCTCTTGGCAAGTTAGAGGCATCGTGACAAGCATCGATAGCACGCAGCTGATTTGACAATAGATGTTTATATAATATTTTCTGGCAACTATAAAAAAATCCGAAAGTAGTAGCATAGCACTTGTATACTTGTAACTAGATAACTAAAACACTAAATATATACTTTTCTTTTCTCAATAAATATATTTAAACAAATAAATAAAATTGGAGTCTGTTTGTAATATTAAAATAACCGATTTTTACAAAGTGCATTTGGACGTATACACGGTACATATACCAAAATTAATTTTTTTACAATTTTTGTCTGTCTGTCTGTTTGTTCTGGCTAATCTCTGAAATGGCTGCACCGATTTTGACGGGACTTTCACTGTAAGATAGCTGATGTAACAAGGAGTAACTTAGGCTACTTTTATTTTAGAAAAAGAAATAGTTTTTGTTAAAAATGATATGTTTCGGAAATTTTATATTCCAATTTAAGTTGACCTCAGATTTATATCATCAATCACATGAAATAGGATTTAGCTTAGGCTCGACTTTATAGGTTCAAACGCATGTATTCCGGAGGCGCATAGCGTAACAGTTGCATTCGATAACACTGACTGTTTGCATATTTCATTTATTTATATTTTAGGGTTTATAAGGTTTGTAATCCAAAATAAACCATAAGCTTTATCCAAAAAATGCTGCCCAAAGTCACTATTTCATACGGACAGAGTCGTGGGCACAACTAGTTAATAAAAAAATAAAAAATAAATACTATCAATTAATTGTAACTACGAGTATTATCCATTATTTCTTTCTTTCTTATATGTTTTTATTCGTTCTAGAAATAGTTTGTCTTTAGTGAGACAAACTATTTCTAGAATTTCTAGAATTGTAATGTTAATTAACCTTTTGATTAAGTTTATGACGATCTAGATCGCACGCTTGCAGGTTTCGCGGGTTCGATTCTTATATCGATTATTTTACAAAAGAAAAGTATATTAGTAGTATAACAGTTATTTTAGTTGTATTCAGGTAATCTATTTTGTGCAATAAGAATGATAACCCCTGCGGCCGGGGTCGGTCTGCTCTAAAAGGTGACAATAAAACCAAAAGGTAGGGCCCCAAGTCCGTCTATCTATAAGTATGCCCCCATTATAACCTTGTGTTATATTCCGGCTTCAGTGATCCAGGTTAAAGTATCTCTATGCGGACAGCAGCGGCGCGATGCCCCTAGTATCGCAAACATCCATAGGCGACGGTAACTGCTTACTATTCAGGTCGTCAGCCTATAAAAAAATATCTAGTACCCATAACACAGTATCTCTGCTGCTAACTCTGGGACTCCGGGTTTATTTTTAGATTTCGGGGTCAATAAGCCAAGACTTTCGGAGTCCAGTACGACCTGTTATGTAATCGCTTGAACATACCAATCTTCGGACAAGTTTGGAATACCACCTAGATTCAACTCTTAACACCCATGAGAGATAACATTTGAAAGCCATTGCTTCAACGTCCAAAACTAGGACTTTGGAATTCGAAGAATACTGCTAAGCTCTGTTTTTATTCTTTGCAAAAATAGCAGCACGCTTCTATTGAAGTCTATTTTTAAACGTTCTTTTCCTGTGGCCAGTTAATCAATATAATAATATTGCAGCACCTTCCCATAAAATAACATAGAAACTCTTCGATCAATAATTGTGATCGAAGTAGAAACTAGCTACATGAGAATAGAACTTCAATGAAGAAATACAAATAATCTAAATACAATGGAAATGTTTTGAAATGTACAATAGTACCTAAAGAAAATACAGCTAAAATAAAAATTATAATAATCAATATTTAGGTAACTTACATTACTAATTCCTAAGTAATTAGTTATAGATAGTTAGTAAGTTGTCCTCCCTGTGTGTGAGGTCAAAGTGAGTGAGTGTATGTAAGAGGGTATGTATTAAAAAAATTATTGAAAAATAAAATCATTACAAACATTATTATGTTTGTAATGATTTTATTTTTCAATAATTTTTCATATATACCTATATTTATAATATCAAAATATCCGTCTAAATTCCCAACCCTAAAGACTTGCGTCAGAATCCGTTGATTTTAACACGCTTTTATTCAGGACTAGCTCTGCCCGCGACTCTGTCCACGTGGAATAGTGACTGGATAGCATTTTTTGGATAAATCTTATGATTTATTTTGGATTACAAACCCTAAAATATAAATAAATGAAATATGAAAACAATGTTATCGAATGCAACTGTTAAGCCATGCGCCTCCGGAATACGTGCGTTCGAACCCAAAAAGTCCAGCCTAAGCTGAACCCTATTTCATATGATTGATGATATAAATCTGAGTTCAACTTAAATTGAAATATAAAATTTCCGAAACTTATCATTTTGAATAAAAACTATTTATAAAATAAAAATACCCTAAGTTACTCCTTGTTACATCAGCTATCTGCCAGTGAAAGTCCCGTCAACCATTTCAGAGATTAGCCGGAACAAACAGACAGACTGACAGACAAAAATTGTAAAAAATATTGTTTTGGTATATTTTATGTACCGTGTATACGTCCGAATGCACTTAGTAAAAAGCGGTTATTTTAATATTACAAACAGACCCTTCAATTTTATTTATTTGTATAGAAAACTATTTCAAAATCACCCTAAATTATTCCAGAATTACACATAAAAACTTAAAAAAAAATTTATTCTTACTTAACGTAAAAGTCATATACATGGAAATAAATGTATGTAAATAACTTACTGGGTTTTTTTAATAAACTTCACAATAACTTAAATAAGTAATTAAATGAACAAGCAAAGCTGTATCTCAGTATGGTCTGACTCAATAACACAATCTTGATAAGAAGTAACGACTGGGATGACATGTTCCAGTCATTCCAGATATCTTGCACTTTTGGCTCCAATTTAATTAATGCTCAATTTTTTTTTCACTATTTTAATATTTTGCCGTATGGTCCCGGCTAGAAATTCAAAAACGGTTATTGTTATTGATCTAGGATGTCGTTAAAGACGACAAATGGATTACATTAGCAGTGTAGTATTTGGATTTTAATACAGAGTTAAGTTAAGCTGTCTTAAATGTATTATATTATGTCTATAAGAAAAGGTCAGATCACAGAAGGTGCACTTTAAACAAAGTTTTACCATGTGACAATACTACAAGGACCATATACTCCGATGTGCTTCGGATGCAACCGAGATTGCGATGACCTCCACAGCGCAACGGTTTTCACATACCGGCCGCTTTAGATAGTTAGATTCCTGACCCTGATCTGGGTGTATATGTATTTATTTATAAAAGGAAAGTAGTAAATATGTTGTTTAGTACCCATAAAAAGTACTTTGCTGCTTAATTAGAGACTAAAGGGCGCTGTATCAATTGACACAGTAATATATATATTTGTTCATTTTATTAATCACATGTCATAAGAGACTTCCAACATTAATTACATGTCCATTGAAGGTATACCAAATATATCATATGACAATATTAAGCGAGAAAATATATGAAATTCCATCCACGTTTTCCTTGTAGACAAATATTTATATTGCAAATGTAAGGAGAAATATGAAATGTAAATATGGTTATATTTTCCACTCAATGGGTATTAGAGACAGCTAGAATTTTGTGCTCTCTGTGAACTCAAGAAATACGAATGACGCCGTGAGAGGTGACATTTGTGTCACTGAATTCACTACCAGAGATACAACACACGAAGCGGCGAAAAAAAAACAGATTTCAGACTCTGGATTAGGGTAAGTTCCCGGGCTAGCATAATTTGCATGTACCGAAGCTAAAAGAAAATATCGTGAACCTATACACGTATACCACATACTTATGACCATTCGAGATATCTACTACCTATAGTGGATATGATGTTGACGATTAAATTTGATGAAACAACTTTTTCAGACAGCAATATTACTTGAATTTCTAAAAGACATTTTACCTCTACCCGCAAATAAATCTATAATTTATATTCATTTTCCTCAAAAACACCCACATATATTTCATATTAAAATAATATGACAATTTTATTTCCACTGCCGTATAAAATACACGCAAACGCGTCTGTTTGTAAAGCGGGAATCGTGTTTGAAGTCAACGGCTTGCAAAATACGCTTCGTTGCTTACAACAAAACCTTCTCTCTAAATATTTTAATAGTTGAAACACATAATTATAAATATTTTGCCACTTTGGCCTTTTAAACCATTAATAACTAATGATGTTCTGACGGTTTCGAGATATTTAGGTCCAATGGCTGTCACTCTATTTATCAATTTTACTATTATCTATTTTTTTATTGTTGAGGAACAGCAGATGGGCTGACGGCCCACTTAACAATTAGCAGTTATCTTCATCTGTGAACGTTTGCGACGCTAGGGGCACCACGAACATGCTGCTGTGCCATAGGGTACAGTAACCTGGGTCACTAATTCCGGAATACAACAAGATTATAAGGTATTATGGTGGTATACTTATAGAGGCATACTAAAGTGGTTGCTTGGGTTGTTTTGTCCCCTTTTACAATAAGCCAACCCCAGCCACAGAGGTTTGTATTCCTATTCTGCTCCTACACGTAGAAAAATAGATATCAGTTATTTTTCTAAGACTAGACTGTTGATACAATCAGGCATCTCCCTGATCAACGTCGAGTTATAGACCTATATTTTGCAGGTGTATAGCAACCAATATATACCATATCTACTCCATCTGTTTATTTCTTTGCATGAAAACAGATTAGAGATGTGAGCATCAAAGCAACAGGATCATCAGACCATCAAAGAACGGATCGCTGGAACCGAATCCAAAATCTTCATTCGAAATCGAATTGGAAGCAGAAATACTTACCATGTTTTTCTAGAGTATTTCTTGTTATTGCTCTCGACTCTAAGAAATACTTTAACTCTGGAATCTTCAGTCGATCTTCAGTTTGTTTGCTTTACAATAATTATGTTTGTTTTCCTCTCGGATTCTCGACGCTTGTCCTCCGTTTATGTAAAGAGGACATTTTCTTAAACAATTTAGGGATTTTAATTTATTCACGACACATATTTCTGAAGAAACTCTAATTTTCTTCTTGGAATTAGTCTGGTAATGTAACATTACTGAATTTGGACCTTCTTCAGGCTTGTATACATACAAACATAATTTCAGTGTGCAAATATTAGCACGGTTTTCTTCCCGTTTTTCTGAGTACCACTTAACGGATCAAAGCTTAGTTCTTCTGGTATTAACTCAAGTGGTATCTTACAAGGATCTTTGGATCAGTCATTATTGCTGAAAATAAACTTTAACTGTCGTTTAAGTTGCCTGCCAGATTTATATTAACGAACCAGTAACCCGTTTCAACTTGGCTCGAGTAGAAGTTATGGTAAAACTTTCGTTATTCGCTAATAAAAGACCTTAGTTATGGCCTCAAATCAAGAATTAAAAAGAGCTACCTAAACTTTTAAATACGGAGCCGTTAAAATGTTTTGATGGATTACTTCCTTTACTAGCTTGCAGACAACAAATTAATTGTACCGTTTGTTTAGCCTTATTGGGGTTAGGAGGACGGCAATCTGATGTAATAATTAAATTAAACAGATAGACATGTCTTAATGTCTCCAGTTTTTCTTGGTCAAACAAATATAAAAATAATATTAAGTACAAAACATGAAAAACTGGAAATAAATGTAACTCCTTTCTTATCAAACACTCTGGTCACGTATGTTGCAAGATAAGTACGATAAGGGGAGGCGAGTCTTAGAGTGACAAATTCCAGAAGGTTAAGGCTGGATCGGAATTTAAAACTAGTAAGTTATTTGGAACCTATCTGATGAAGATGAAGCAAGAAATAGTAGAATATAATCATTTATTTTTCAGAAATATCCGTCTTTTAACTATATCACGATCATATATTATATCACGCGCCTGGGAATATCAACTGCGATGCCAAGGCACGCATTGCTTGCTGCGGCGTGGAGCAGATAGCGCCAGGTGACTGATGTTATTTATGACCCCAAGATACCAGTTAAGTAAAGAGACAGGTCTATATGCATATTATTAGGCTCATCCTTTTATAAAGTTGTGAAACGTGGCCGGTACTAGAGCGACACAAGCAGGAACTGTGTATCAGGGTAAACATGCTGCGATGAATGTGCGGTGTAGGCCAAAAACCGCGCTAGGAACTCCCGCATTCGAGGCAGTCTTCATGTTCGTGACCTCGTGGTATGCGTGAATATGGACTCACTACCAGGGATGCTGAAGACCGTGGGAAGTGGAGTAGAAAAAGTTGGAAAGCGGACCCGGAGCACCGAAACGGAAGTTTCGGTTGCAAGTGGGATTTTACATTAGGATCATGATATTATTGAGGTTTATAATTTATAATTATATAAGAATTATTTTACAAAGACAATTTTGTGTACAAAGGGAAATCCTGTATCGTAGGGTTTTATACAAAAATAAAATTGACGGACCTCCCGATATTAATAATTTCCACTTTTGTAATAATTTTTCTTTCGTGAATTCATTAAATAAATGACTAATAAGTGACTTCAATATCATATTAAGTGTGATAGAATAATATACAACAAATAGGGATTGACCAAAGTGACCGACATATCTCAAATATTATTGTCATATTAGTTGCTCGCATACGTTGAAGTGGACCGATCTCGTCTGTTCCAAGACCAATGAGCGACCGAGCGAACGACTCCTGGAATACAAACCATGTCTCCACAAACGTACTATAGGACTCCCCTCAGCAAACATCTATCACCATCTATTTGGTATAGTTTCTGATTATTTATTTTTAATATATTAACGTTCATTCACTGTTGGTACAATTGGGTATTTGAAAAAAAAAATATAGATTTTTTTTTATGTATTTTAAAACTTTATTATTAATAATATTGATATTTAATGCAAAAACTTTAAAAAAAGTTTTTTTCAATTAATTATAAACAATTAAAAATTGATGAAATTTAAATAAAAATCACGTGACTATAAACGCGCCATGATTGGTCAACATAATTGTGACGTCATAATGTAATAGCTGTTAGTGATGTGAACCGATTACGATTTTCAACACCGGTATATACTTTGAAAACTAAACCGGTTTTTAAGTTTTTTTTTTAAACAAAAAATACACTAAAATAATATTAATAATCATAAGGATGTTGTTTATTTTTCTTAAAATAATCGCATTAATTGTACATAAGAAATAATCATCAAACGGACACAATATGTAACCATAAAAATCTATTTTTATTTTGCATCTTTTGCTAATAAATCATAATTCTGATTTACAAAACAAATTTAGTCAACAGCATCTGCTTGTATCCTGCTCTTTCTAGATGATATTACATATCCAGTTTTGGAAAACATTCTCTCTGAAGGTACCGATGTCGCTGATATAGCCAAATACTTTAGCGTTATTATATTTAATGGTGCTAAATGTTTGTTGGTGAACCAAAAGCACCCGCACTTCGCAACGAAGGAAAGCAGTTATGCTTTTGTGATATCTGCTTCTTCCTCTTGTGGATTTGTCTCAATATACATACGTAATATATTAACTGCAGAAGCAGTTGGATTCGTAAAGGGGCTTCTTTGTTTTAAAAAATTTAGCAATTCCGATTTTTTCTCTTCAATTGTTCCGTCACTTGACGTGTTACTTGCTTGTTCTGAAGTAGACGTTAGAAACCTGTCAGAATCTTTAATGTTATGGGCTAATTCTTTTCTTACTAGCTCTTTTGCAGACTGCATGTTTTCCGGGTGACGAAATGCAGTTCTTAATGAGGGATGTAAGAATGTAGATATTTGGGACACAGTTCTTGTCTCATATGAGAGAAGTCTACTAGTCATATTTTACCTCACTGATGAGTGAAACATCTTGCCTATATCTGTTGCCAGGGAAATTTCAGTAACATTCAGCTTTTCAAATAATCCACATATTATAGGAATGACTAATGAACTAGTCGGATACTGAGCAGCGTTAGTAAGTTTTGTAGTTTCCTAAAATATTTCCAAAATTTTAATAATTTCTAAACCGGCTTCTTCTTCGGGGGCAGATAAGTAGTCAGGTGCAGGCTGAGCTAATTTCCTGCATACCAATGCAAGAATGTTAGATAACTGTAGTAATCTTTCCATCATGTAGAACGTACTATTCCACCGTGTAGATATCTCTTGTATTAATCTCAATGGTGTAGAATCGGGATTTCTTTCTTTCTGAGCTATTTTAAGAGCTTACCATCCCGCTGTAGATTTTTTGAAAAATTTCACAATAACTTTACATTTGTTAATTATGCCCTCCACCAAATGAAGCTTCAAAGAATCGTCTAAAGTTAAATTAAGAGTATGGGCGAAACACGGCATGTGCCGTATTCCCAGCAAGTTACACATGATTACCGTGTTGCTGCCATTATCAAAAAATATGACGAGAAAAATCCACACAATAAACAAAAAGCAAGCAACGCTGAAATGTTTTGGTAACGTGAAGTTAGTCAAGTATCAAAGCGAGATATTCGGAGATTCCTCCTACCAAAGACACTAGACAACACTAGTGATGCCCATGTTCGAACACATAAATGCTCGAAAATTTATTTTAGGATCGTAATCGGTTTCCTAAATAAAAAACCGATATTTATCGGTTTCTATAAAAACCGGTTTATTTTAGGTTTTTAAAAAACCGGTTCACACCACTAACAGCTATTCAATAACGTCAATAACAGTACAGCATTAAATGCGACCATATTATTGAAAATTTATTGCTAAAATACGAGTTGTTAGTTCCGATTAGCTATGTGTGATAAAGGATTTATTAAGCAAAGTCTGATAATATTCCTGATGTTGATATATTTATTACCAATTAATAAAAAAATGACGTTCGGTTTAATTCTGCTGAAGTTCGAGGTGCCAAGGTAAGTCTGTTATAAAATAATTTAATAAATGAAAATATTAAAGTATTTATTATATTATTTTGTTTTGGGATTATCACAGTGCACTGCTTGAAACCATTTATTTCGACATTAATTGTCATCTTGGGGAACATTTAAAAAGATTTTGTCAGGAGTTGATTTTGTAGTATTCGTACATAATGGTACTAAACAAGAACGATAACTTTTTAGGTTCGACATTTTTAATATAAATTTAAATATTTAACAATGACAACAAAATTAAATAGATCAAAACGCTGTATTTATTATTTTTCTATCAACTGCGATGAGTGAAAACATTGTGACGTCACACGCGCTCGGGTTTGTTCGGGAGTTGTCGGCGTGTCTTCGGTATTTCTGGGACTAAATTCAAAAATTAATTTTTATTTTGAAATAACTTTGGAATTATTGCGAAAAAAAATAAAATAAAAATAGTTTTGCTATAAAACTTATATATGATCTTTTCATTTATCACAAAAAAAAAATTTGTTCAAATACCCAATTGTATTATAATATTCACATAAAGCGTGAAAAACTGCCTAAGCGATGCATGCCATGCAGGATTCGAATTCGCGACATCTAGTATAGTCACCAAGTAACGTAGCACTTGGCTATCACGTACCTTTAATATATTTTTAATTTTTATTACAATATAATTAAATTAAAACCCAATTGCAGTTCACTTAAAAATGTTATCAAGCCCTGCTATTGATACCCTCGTCTGGTAACCCCGAACCTATCTTTGTGCTTCACTATACAAATATGTTTACATATATCAATCCAATCGGAAAACCGAAGGGTAAATTGACTGAGTCGCAATTAATCAGTTTTGTATTTACCTATCTCACTGTATCGTAAATAACCGCGGCCCAGGATTTCTAACTTTTTTAATTCCCGAGGAACAACAGATAGGCTGACGGTACACAATATTAAGCAGTTACCATCGTCTATAGATGTTTGCGATGCTGGGAGCACCGCGAACACGCTGCTGTCCGCATAAGGGTGCAGGAACCTGCGTCACTAATTTCGGAATGCAACATAAAACATATATATGTTGCCACAACAACCTTATATTGTGTTCCGGCATAAGTGAACCGATTTCCAATTCCTCTACAGGGACGGCAGTTTATAGGCAACGGTAACTGCTAACCACACCAATAAAAAATATATGTTTATTGTGTTTATTGTTGATATTTTAAATAGATAAACATTTAGATAGATAACTCTTTATTTCTTACTAAAAATTGAAAATAAAACTCATAACTAGGACAACACAATAAAAAAAATCTCCGCGCAGGGCCGGATTGAGAATACTAACCCTGTGACCGGAGTCGGAATGTCATAAAAGGTGACTAAACAACCTACATGGTAGGGCCCCAAGCCCGTCTGGATGGCAACCACCCTTGGTCTTAAGTATACCGCCATAATAACCGTGTTCCGGCATTAGTGACCCAGGTTCCTGTACTCCTATGGGACAGCAGTCCATCTCTAGCGACACAAACATCTATACTGCTTACTACTAAGTGGACCGTCAGCCTGTAGGAACAGCTCCTCATCAATAAAAAAAAGGTTGTCGATTCAAGAGGCTGAAGATTTGTAGACTACGCTTGGCGAAATGATGTCTCCATTCAAGAACTCGTCTACCCCTCATAGAATGCTTTGATTAATGAACTCAGGCCTCTACGTAGCAGGAATGGACAATATTCATGTCTTTTCAAGGCAGGTTGAATTTGGTGGTTTCTCATAATGTTTCCTTTAAGCGTATTTACGTGACTACCACCGTTAGATCTAGATTCTAGACAATAATTTTGTAATATTATAGGCGAGAAAACCTACATGATGGGTGATCACTTGGCGACCACGTGCCTAATAAACATACTGTGATAGACTACTTTTATACTTTTCTTATGTAATTAAATCCCATACTCAGGAAACGATACACACCCGTGACATCTGCAGGCGTTCTGCCATGCGGAAACCGTTGCGCCACCTTATTAATGGTTCGAAAAGTTTTAGTACCACACAGCCTTCATAGCATCAATGAAGAGGCCTGTCGTAGAAGGCGACACCCACCCTAGATACGTGGTAGGGCCCCAAGCCCGTCTGGATGGCGACCACCTTTGGTCTTAAGTATGCTGCTATAATAACCTTGTATTGTGTGCCGGCATTAGTGACCCAAGTTCCTGTACCCTTATGTACGCGACAGCAACGTGTTCGCGATGCCACTGGCGTTGCAAACACCCATAGGTGACGGTAACTGCTAAATTCTAAGCGAGCCGTCAGCCTGTATGCTGTCCTACAGCAATAAAAAAAATATCTACATTGTTGACCGCTTTAGTCATTTCTATGAATTTGATTCCCACTCAAAATGAAACACACGGTCTGGGTGTGTTTTTCAACTGGATATCTGTATAAAGTCCTGAAACCGTCTGTATAAAAAATACTGATATGTACATATATTGTATTTTACGTATAATGCAATATTGTACTTCGTCGAAAAAAGTGGCAAAGAATAATGAGTAAACGCAGTACTCTCTTAATATTTTTC
Source organism: Malacosoma neustria (assembly GCA_963693495.1). Classification (NCBI taxonomy): domain Eukaryota; kingdom Metazoa; phylum Arthropoda; class Insecta; order Lepidoptera; family Lasiocampidae; genus Malacosoma; species Malacosoma neustria. Next base: position 12,272,733 of record OY856393.1, on the reverse strand, counting down.
TTGTGAGGCAAATATCCCACTTTATGTCCGTTTTATGTCCCTGGGGGTGGTTGTCGGTTATCAAAGGTACACATTGGGGACGACACTGTCTTAAGGATTTTATCGACAACGCAGAAAAAGTGGGCAAGGGGAATTACACGGGTTCCGTACATTTTTAGTGCGCCTTTTTTATGGGCTTTGGGAGAGATCACTGCTGTATGCAACTACGATTTATACAATGTTTAGCTGAATAATCGAAGTTTTAGAGGTTCTCCCAAAATCTTTGGGAACAAAGTTTAACCTAATGCTTTTTGCTAAAAATAAACGAAACTAACACAAGCTATTCCTTAAAGAGATGGGAGTTATTATTTCTATAATCAAATTATTTCGTCATTTTTAGAACGTTATCATTCTTTTAAAATAAAAATCACTTAATTTACTATTTGTAAAAGTGGAATTATAACATATTATAACAAGGAAAATGATAGAAATGAGCGGATGGATGCAAAAGGAGAGGTATACCAAAGAAAAGATGGATGTATTGTGTAAAAGATGATATGGCAAAGAAGGTGTGAATATTCAGATGACGATAGAGGAGAGTGAAAGAAGAAGACATGGTGTGCCGACCCCACATAACTAGCATAAGGGCAGGAAGAAGAAAAAGGAAAGCGGGAATTACAACTTTGCTAGGTGGTGAGGACCCAAGCCTGACTGGATGGTAACCACCCCTGGTCTATACATTTGTCGCCATAATAACCTTGCGTTGTAGTGATCAGGTGCCGTCAGGTAATGACGAGAAGTGGTGACGACAAGGATAGTGGAACCCCTACGTGGACAGCAGCGTCTATACGGTGACTCCTGGCCTTGCAAATATCCTTATGCAACGATAACTGACTACTATTGTGGGCCAGCCTGTCCGCTATTCCTTATCAATAAAAAACGCGTACTAGTCATAAATAATACATGGTATTCATAAATACCGTATTTGGGGTAAATGGGTAGATGCTGAAGCCCAGTATAGCAAGGATTCTAACTTCGTAAAGGGTAAGCTTGCATATAGACACACTATCATATCGAAGATCATATAAAATTAATTATTAGATGAAAAACGGATCCTAAGCACCGAAACAAAAGTTTGGAATATGATATTTTATATGCATTGAATATAATAAAAAAATAGACACAAATTATTTTCAATTTGTATATTAGTTCAAAAGACTACGGATCCCTAAAACTGACTAACATAACGCGCTGAGATTAGGAATGTGTCAGTAAGATAACAAATCCCTTTCACTAAAACTAAGCGAATGTCTTCAATAGCCAGACTGGTGGCAATCACTATTCTTGTACTGTTTGTTATGGTAATAATATCTACTGGACTTTAAAAAATTAAAGTTTCATACTCAATCAATTATAACGTAGAACATGTTAAATTTATAGTTACAAAAATATATATAAAAAAGGTCTGTATGTGAAAAATTCATGTAGTGTATAAGTTATTCAATAAATATTGATAATTTGGTACATTCTCCTTAGAAAAAAAAATAAAAACTGGCAGATATTAGATATAATAATAATAATAAAAAAAAATCAATGCGGTTGGTTGCGCGTTGGTGCGCTGAGTTCAAGCGAGGAAGAACTTCCAAACGACGACCCCCACACGGGACGCCCTACATCTGTTCTAATATATTATATAATTATTATAATCTAAATGTTAAAAAATTTAATAAACATTGTCTTGGCGGATCGTTGTTTGTTTTATAGCAGAAGAAATGAAGGATATAGGAAATGTCCATGTCCACAACCATTTCAGTATGAAGTGTCAGCGCGCTGGGTGCCTAGAATGATTTCTGACGCGCAGAAACAAACGACACTGAGAATTTCACAAAGCTGTTTGGGTTTGTTACAACAAGATCTTGACCGATTTTTGGCTCAATTCATAACTATAGACGAAACATGGCTTCACCATTATGATCCGGAAACGAAAAAACAGTCCATGACTTGGAAGAAGTCGTCATCTCCACAACTCCGAAGAAATTTAAAATGATTCCATCTGCCAGTAAGATCATTAGTTGTTTTTTCTGTTACAGCCCTTTGGCTACCTTTGTTTACCACCCTTTGGTGGTAATGATCGAATACTTAATCATGGAGCCATTTTTACGGGGACTTTGTACGCTGGACAAATAACAAAGTTGCGTGAGGAAATACGCAAAGAACGGCGTGACAAACTCGCTAAAGTTGTTTTGTTTCACCAAGATAACGCCCCCGTGCACAAGTCCTGAGTTACAATGGCTGCCATTCAAGAAGCTAGCTTCGAATAGACGGAACATCCTTCATACTCACCGGACCTAGCTCCTAATGATTTCTACCTATTTCCGCGGTTAAAGGAACATCAAAGGGGCCATAAATTTGAAGATGATGACGCAGTAGTCGCCGTGGTACACGAATTTTTAAGGGATCAGGAAGAAGATTTTTGAAAAAAGGAATCTTAGTTTTATAAAAAAGATATATACAAAGTATATAAACCTGAAAAGTGACTACGTCGAAAAATAAAATAAGATTTAATGAAAGATTATTCCGTCACACTCATTCACTTTATATTGAACACCCCTAGTATTTTGTACGATGCCGGTCACGGGCCGAGAGTGCACCGTATAATAAACAAAGAGATAGCTCGAGAGCAGTGGACTGTATGATGAGAGCTAAGAGGGAGACAGGAGCGGCGGTTATATACTACTATCATCCCACGCTCACTTTCAATAACAAAAATCAGAAAACGAGATTACAACTACCTTTTATGCAAGGGTCGAACATATTTAATAATATAGTTTTTTCTTAAATTACGATTCTCTTTCATTATCTTTCTGGTATTAAGTTTCCAATAGGCTCTGTACATTAGTAATATATACAGACAAACGTCTGCGGTTTCGGGAACTTAAATTTTAAAGCAATATATTCTCTCCAGACATTTCTGGCATTGAATTTCTAGCTCTAGAGATAGATATATTTACACACATGTTAGATCTCGAAGATGTGAATTAATGAAGTTGTACTACCAACAGAAATCACAGATAGCGTATTTTGAAAGGCCAGAACAAATATATGGCTAAATATGGTTACTGTAGTATTTATCCATACTAATAGTATACATCTAAAAGTAACTATATCTATTACGTTTCACGCCTAACCGCTAAACCAATTTTACCAAGGATATAGACTACTTTTTATAATAATAATAATAATAATATTTTGTGACAATTCACACAGCGTCATCTAGTCCCAAACTAAGTAGCACTTGTATTATGGGCCCTAGACAACTGATATACTACTTATATACTTTTTTTTTGTAAATAAATACATATTATACATAAACACCCAGACGCGAGACGGGAATCGAACCCGTGACCTCCGCAAGCGTACTGAAGTGCGTTATCCGTTACGCCACCGAGGTCGTCATTCAAGTTTCATTTTATCGCGAAAATAAAACTTGAAGAGGGGTGAAATAGCGGTGAACGTGATTAAGTTCTGTTTTTTATGGCAGAACAACGTTTTCCTGGTCAGCTAATATCATAATAAAATGTGTCGAGCGTCAAAATAGAGCTCATAGAGGGGGTATAAGACGCAAAGGTCGACCGCATAACACCATTCAGCTCAGACAGGCGGAGTTCAACCTCAGATAGCGAAGGCATAAATTACGCTTGATAAGCAATAAATAATTGATCTATCAATTATTAAAGCTAATTGGTCTACGATCATGAATGATCGTATGATCGATTTATTCATAAACAGGAAGATATAAGGACTAAGTCCATTTCGATATAAATAAATTATTACAAGGATATATGTGCTCTCGTCATATTTATTCAAATCTTCCAACTATGCCTAACACAAGGAAATTATTTGCTACGGAAGTACAAAACTTAAATTCGACTTCATTTTTTTTGTCGAGGAACAGCAGATAGGCGACTCTTGACGACTCACTTAATAGTGTGTAGTTACAGTCAACTATGTATGTTTGTTGTATGTTTGCAAAGCCAAAGGCACCGCGAACACGCTGCTATGCCATATGGGTACAGGAGCTGAACACAACACAAGGTTATTATGGCGGCATACTTAAGACTAAAGGTGATTGCCATCTAGACGGGCATGGGACCCTACCACGTAGCTAGGATTATTTTGTCACCTTGGACGACAGGCCGACCTCGGCCGCAGTGGTTAGTATTCTCCGCCCCTTCACGGAGTAAAAGGTATTGAAGGCTTAGGAGGCAACAGGGTTAAAACCTATGGAGAAAGAAAAGGCGCGACTGCGATGATAATAGACGAATGACTTTTACCCGTCATCCGTCCATCCACAATTCACACAGCGTCATCTAGCCCAGGTATTAGCAGCAGAGCACCTATGTTAAAGATACTAGACAACTGATATACTACTAATATACTCATACTTTTACAAATAAATACATATTATTTACCGACAACCGTGACGTAGCGGCTAACGCTGGAGTGCTTGTGCAGGTCACGGGATTCATTCCCGCCATGATTCTGGACGTTTATGTATATGTTATGTTTGTGTGTATGAGCGCGTGCGTAATGAAAGACGGTTGTTAGCACACTGGTTTAATTAAGACGTTTGACATAACATTTCCTCCCCTTAGTTTATAACAATTTAAACAATATGAAGAATACAAATTAATCGCTTACAATCTAACATTTTTATTTACAAGTTCATAGAAAAGAAAGGCTTATAATTAACTCTGGGAAGATCTCGTAATGATTTCGCCTGGTTATTGGCCCGAGATTGTGTTTCTTCTGGCCGACCCACAATCTCCACTGCTTGGTGTTGTTCTCCATTTGTACTATTGGTGGGATGGCTCAGGCGCGAATGTTGCGAAGGCGACTGCGATCTTTCTCTTTCCCCTCTCTGCGGGGACTGGTTAGTTGAAGACCTATGTTCAGGCGTGTTACATATTGTCGGACTATTCCAATCAAAAGTATCTGCACAAGTGCCATCGTTTAGCTCTGTACTAGTTTCTGATCCTTTAAACAACCAAAGTTGATTTTTGTGTTTCCGTTATGTTTGTGTATGAGGTATGAGCGCGTGCGTAATGAAAGACGGTTGTTAGCACACTGGTTTAATTAAGACGTTTGACATAACATTATAATTTGCACTTTTTTACGAAAGAAAAGTACTTAAATAGTTTATCAATGAACTAGTATACATAACATTAGTACATGATACTTGTTTTGGGGATAAATGGGGATTGTAAACTGTCCTAGTGTATTTGTGATTGTAAAAGTCTTCTTCTTCTTCTTCCTGCCCTTATCCCAAACTATGTGGGGTCGGCACACGTTCTCTCCTTGCACTCTCCTCTATTAGCGGTCATCTGGACATTCACACCTTTGGTAACCTTTGCATCCTCCTTGTTACATGACGCTCCTCTGTTCGCATTATATGGCCATACCAGGCTAACCTATTACTTTTCAGCTTCTCAATCACTGGTGCTAATTTCAAACTTCCCCTAATATACTCATTTCCAATTTTATCCATTTTTGTAACTCCGCTCATCCATCTCAACATTCTCATCTCTTCTGCATGCAATAACTTTTCATTTTTCCACTTTGTAGCCCAGCACTCTGATCCATACGGACTTATAAATTTTACCTTTAAGTCTAAACGGCACTTGTGGATCGCAAATTGTCCCTGAGACCTATCGCCATTTCATCCATGCTGCATTCACTCTGTTTTTCACACCTCGGCCTATCTCACCGTCATTCGGAATTATGATTCGAGGTACTGGAAGTTGAGCTAGAGAGTTGTGATTGTAATAGTAACTTTATGTAGTATAATGAATCCATACCAAGGCGTTCAGAAAAGTGAAATTTATTACACGTCAGAGGCCACACACAAAATCACAATGTCAAATATTATGTTCTGGAGAAATATGTCGCTTTCTCACAACAATATAAAAATATCACTTTATTTTTATTAAACCATTAAATATTATCATTTAATAAACAAGGCGAAAGGGTCATTTTAACAATTATTGCCTTTGATTTATTATGCGTATGTGCATTTTGTATAAACAATTACATTGTTTTTTTCTGATAAATAGACATCCAAAGACCTACTTTTTTATCTATATTATAACATATTCCACTAGCAGCACTAGCAGGGGCTTGACACTTTCTAGATCTTAATATATTTGTAAATCTGAATCTAAACCATCAAGCGTAAGTCCCCTCGAAGTAATATATAAATTTTAGCCAAATATTCTTAGCCTAAAAGCCGAATAGTACTAAGATATTTTGAGTCTAAGACAGTCTGTCAGATATATCAAGAAGATCCTTTGACGCAGATTTTCTTCTGGGTTGGAAGGTCAAGTTTTTCTCCGTGCAGAGGTGGAATAAAAATACTAAACTCTGCGGCTGCGAGCGGCCTGTCGTAAAAGGCGACAAAACTTTCCTACCTGTGTGGTAGGGTCCGAAGCCCGTCTGGATGCCAACCACGCTTGGTCTAAAAGTATTCTGCCATAATAACCTTGTGTTCCGGCATTAGTGACCCAAATTTATGTACCCCTATGGGAAGCAGCGTGTTCGTTGTGGCCTCAGCGGCACATACATCCATAGGCGACGGTAACTGTTATTAAGTGGGCCGTCAGCCTGTCTGCGGTTCCTCAACATTAAAAAAATAGCAATGCCCTAAAGCCAAATTTTTTAATAAATCGCAACTCTTAAGATTATGAATAATATACTCCTTCATACCTCCTCTTTTTGCTCTTATCCCGCTTAATGTGGAGTCAACACAAAATGTTCTCTTCTTCAACTATAAGTCGTTGGCTCAACATTAACGCCTTTGTGCCATACCATTTATTACGCAATTCATTAAAAAAATTTGGACTACCCCTATGCTTATTTTTACATCTATCCACTCAAACATTATGGCCAAAAGCAGATTTGTGGATTAGTGTTAAGTTGCAATTAAGTAATAATATTGAGTCTTGTTCGTTGTAATTTGATTACTTAGGATACATTTTTGGCTTCTATTATTTACTAGCTGACCCGGTAAACTTTGTTCTGTAATATGAATAAAAAAACAGTTATAAGTTTTCCGTAAAATCTGTTCTTAGTAAGCGTCTACGTCGTGGATTAACTATGCTAAATTTCAATCAACTAGGTGTATACTTTTAGAGAGCACGTAGTAGTTGTATTACGCTTATCTCCTCCTCCTCGCGTCGGTTTCCTCAGTGCTGAGGGTCGTGATCATCTAGACGGAGTACTTTGGTGCTTATTATTTGACCCATCTGCCCCTATCGGAAGCAGAGTGTAAAGCGTCGTGGACAGTAGTTTCAAGGGCAGTGCGAATCTGATCGGTCCATCGCATGGGGCTCCTTCCTCTTGGTCTTCTTCCCTCCACCTTCCCTGTTACCATCAGTCTCTCCAGGTTGTCTTCATCCCTTCTAACGATGTGGCCGCAGTATTCTAGGACCCTACGCAAGCAGATGGTATAGAGCCTAGTCACCATGCCCAGCCATGTATTACGCTTATATATACACGACATTGACAACCTCTGTGGCGTAACGGATAACGCACTTCGGTACGCTTGCCGAGGTCACGGGTTCGATTCCCGTCTCGCGTCTAGGTGTTTATGTATCATCATGAAGTCTACTACTGAGCGTAGGCAAGGCATGCCACAGAGTCCTATCCCCGGCTTGTTGCATCCAGTCCTTGCCAGCTGTTTTACGCAGATCCATGTCCACGTCTCAGCTCCGTACGTCATTAGTGGTAGGACGCATTGGTTAAAGACTTTTGTCTTAAGGCATTGTGGTATAGGTGACGAGAAGACCCGACGTAACTTCCCGAATGCTGCCCAACCTAGCTGAATCCTCCGGGCTGCTTCCCTCTCGAAGTTATTTCTACCGAGGCATAGAATTTGATCAAGATAGGTATATTCACTAACAACCTCGAGTGGGACTCCGCCGACAATGATTGGCCTCGAGTCGACCAGGTGATTGTACATAATTTTGGTCTTATACAAGTCCATGCTAAGACCAATACGTCAGGAGGCTCAGCTAAGTTCTGGAACATCCGTTGTAGGTCTTGCAGCGAATTTTCCATAAGGACTATGTCGTCCGCGATTTGCAAGTATGAGATGTACTCGCCGTTCACGTTTATGCCCAACCCTTACCAGTGTAGCGTCTTAAACATGTCCTCCAAGGCGTTTAAGAACTGTTAACGAAAGGGAACGCTGTTCTCCTATCGCCTACGCCCGGGCCCACGGATATATGGCCTGCCGATCTCGTGGCCCGGGCTGGCGCTGGCCCGCCCTTTGTCTTGAGGCGGGCCCCTTCTAAAGTGTTGGCGCCAGGGGGTCAGGATTTCGTCCCCCCAGCGCTCTCCTAACAACTCTAGGATTTGAGGGGGGCCGCGGAACAGCTCGCAGCCCTCACCCTCGCGGCAATGGTGCGGGCGGCGGATCCTCCCCCGAGGGGCCGCCCGCGGCTGCTTTTTACGGCGGCCGGAGGTCGTTATTTGCCCTCCAGCGTCGCCGACGTGGCCTGCGTTGGCGGGAGGGGAGTGTGGTGGTCGACTCCCGCTCACGCTCCGCCACCTCCTTTGCGGACATGACTGCCTCGCAGAAGGAGGCGACGGCCGTCCATCCAGGATCGCCCCCGACCATAGACAGAACCAGGGCCGGGAGCGACAGGTCCACGCCGATTTGGGCGACGAGGGCGCGGCGCTCCTCGCGCCACGCAGGGCGACAGTGTGGTTCACCGTGTATATGTTCTATGTTGCTATAACCCCGCCGAAACCCGGCCTGCTCCGGTGGTAGGAATTCATCAAGTCTTCTTGCAGGACGATTTGTGATGACCCTGCAAAACAGCTTATAGACGTGAACGCTCAGAAGTGAAATAGGACGATAGTTCTTTAGTTGGATCTTCTTTAGTATATATGTTCTCTAGTACCTATAACACAAGTGCTACTTAGTTTGGGACTAGACGGCGCTGTGTGAATTGTCACAAAATATTTATTTATTTATGTATATTTCCTATTTTTATGGCCCTTGTTGATGCTTCGTCTAATTTCAGTAGTAGTTTTCAACCATTGTAAAAACAACAGATAGTAATCATCATTGCGAAATATTTTATTTGTTTCGCGTAGGCTAATCACAAATTTTGTTGAAGTTTACAAACTCATTTGCCTTTGGGTAAATTACTTATTTCAAAATTACATCTCCATTATATAAATATATCAGAATTGCGTAACTGTTTGTTGGTTTGTTTTGTCTAACTTCAACCCGGAGCCTTGAGCTATCTGTTGCAACATTATCTTGTATTCACTGAGTTTAATTAAGATTGGATAAAATCATATCATATAATTATGATACCTAATTAAAGTCAACTTTACGATAAGTTGTATTTAACAAAAATTATATAATTATAGCCTTTATTCAGATAAACTTAACCTAATAACGATAAACAAAAAATATTCTAAAACATATATAAAAAAATTATTCTAGTATTTGCTTTTTTATTTTTTGTAGATCTGTTTATCTGTTTATTTTTATTGCTGTAGGAAGCAGACAAGCTGACGGCCCGCTTAGAATTAGCAGTTACCGTCGCCTATGAGTGTTTGGAACGCCAGTGGCATCACGAACACGCTGTTGTCCCATAAGGCTACAGGAACTTGGGTCACTAATGCCGGAACACAACACAAGGTTATTATGGCGGCATACTTAAGACCAAAGGTGGTCGCCATCCAGACGCGCTTGAGGCCCTACCACGTAGCTAGGGTGGATTGTTTTATCGCCTTTTACGACAGGCGGACCCCGGCCGCAGAGGTTAGTATTCTTTCTCCGCCCCTGCACGGATAAAAATTTTAAATTTACCACTCGGCAAAGGCCTCCTCCAACATTTTCCATTCTGTTCTTTCTTGAGCTACTCTGTTCCACATCACTCCTGCCACTTCTCTGATATCATCATCCCAGCTTTTTACGGTCTGCCTCTTTTCCTTTTACCCTCTCTGGGATACCACATTGTCACCTTCTTACTCCACTTGTCATGACACGTTCAGTGATACGGGCAGCAGCGTGTTTGCGGTAGCGTCGCAAACATCCAAGCGACAGTACACTATTAAGAGCTTCTGATTGTCTGCTGTTCGTCAGCAATAAAAAAACGCCCCAGACTGAAAGTCAAACCTAAATCTATTCGTGCCAACTCAGCTAGTCTGCAGTCCAAAGGCCACCGTGACATAAACTATTTGGCCACGCTACTAGTGCCGCGTCGCCGTAAATGGTTATTGGAAATTGGCCCTACGGATTATTTCGCAAAGAATATAATGAAGAACATCCTTTTCTATAGATTATTAATTGAATATAAATAATTTTTACTTATGTTGTCATTCTTAGGGAGGCCGCACACCAGAGATATATTTGTATTAAAATAATTATGGCACGACATTTGAAACGCGACACATTTATCGCCCCCGTATATTTGTGTGTAAACACGCACACCAATGATACATTTGTCGTAGGTGCAGTTTGTGTCGAAACGCTTGTCGCGCCACACGAATTCAAGATCGACCACGTTCGTTTTATGTGGCGCCGCGCTCTATAAAAATGAAAGACAACATTGAATTTTACGTTAACTTTATTGCAGAGGTTGAAAAATCCCTATTATATACAATCACTTAATTGAACTAAATTTAATAATAATTGATAAGTCTTTCCAGACATTCTATGATATAATTGAAACTTTTCTTCATCGGATCGTAATTCTTGCGAAATTTAGAAATTTCCGTAAACTGTACAATGTTTATTAAACGGATGAATCCAATAACGTTTTTATTTTCTCTTTAATCGCCACATCAAAAAATCGTCGTCGTCAGACGATGATGTCGACATTCTGTTGCTGGTGCCACGCTACAACTGTGCTTCCGATGTGAGCATACACGATACATCTTCTGTAAGCTGAATTGTAGCGTAGTAATTGTAGCGACGTAAATGTATGTTGCGTGTAGCGTGTGGTGCCGGTGTGCGGCCTGACTTAGGGATAATTGCTTTTTCACTTATGGGTAATCCATAAAGTACGTCACACGTTAAGGAGGGAAAGTATCACGGGAATGTGATATTGTGTGACAAGGAGAAGGGGGGATCAAAAGCTTCGTGATGTCATGATATAAATGAATACGAAATGAATATGAAGGAGTGGGTCCAAAGTCCATGGACACAAGATTAAGTTTTTATCTTTAATTAACATAATTAGTCGTTTATTGTTTTCTAAAATGTCCTAAAATTCGTGTAACGTAATTTATGGATGGCCCCATAAAGCTAAATATTTTTAATCATAAATACGTTCTTAAATATTCACGGCTGTTATTTACGACATTAAACAGATTTTAAATGGTTTTCGTTCACTGCTGATAATACTTTCTTTTCTTAAATTTAGGACTTTTTAACTACTATTCCAATATAAATTACACCCACTTTATTTATTTATTCTTTATTGTACAAAAATTTACAGATTACATATTTTAAAATAGTACATTGTACAAGTGGCGGCCTTATCGCTTGAAGCGATCTCTTCCAGGCAACCTTAGGATGGACACTTTACGTCTTTTCTCTAGATATATATATATATATATATATATATATATATATATATATATATATATATATATATATATATATATACCTAGTCAGGTCATAAGTATTGTCACACAGTAAAAACTTTTCTTTTAGAATGCTGGCCACAAAAAAGTTTATTGAATTCGAATCTCGAATTGTTCATGAAAATAAAAAAATATACTTTTAGAATTTTACTCATTTTTTAAATATGGAGTGGACGTTTAAAGAAGACCGTGTTGCAGTTATTGCGTTGCATCGTTGCGGTTACGCGCCAATTCAAATTTTTAACATACTGAAAAATTTGAATATAACCAAAAGATTCATTTATCGTACCATCAAACGATACAATGAAGACTTTAGTGTAGATGACAGGTCAAGAAGTGGTCGCCCTCGGTCTGTTAGGACTCCAGCAGTGATAAAAGCTGTGAAGGCACGAATTCAAAGAAATCCCAAACGTAAGCAGAAACTGTTGGCCCTTCAGATGGGGTTAAGCAGAACCACGGTGAAAAGGGTGTTAAATGAAGACTTAGGGCTTCGGGCATATCGAAGAAAAACAGGACATCGTTTGAATGCTCGTCTAATGGACCTGAGACTGAAGAGATGCCGCGCTTTGTTGAAGCGGTACGCGGGAAAAAATATCGGGAAATTCTTTTTTCGGATGAAAAAATGTTTACCGTAGAAGAGAGCTACAACAAACAAAATGATAAGGTGTACGCACACAGTAGTAAAGAAGCGAGCAACCGTATTCCGCGTATCCAACGAGGTTATTTTCCATCCTCGCTCATGGTATGGTTGGGAGTTTCTTATTGGGGCTTAACAGAGGTACATTTTTGTGAGAAAGGTGTAAAAACGAATGCTGTTGTGTATCAAAATACAGTCCTGACGAACCTTGTGGAACCTGTTTCTCATACCATGCTCAATAACAGGCACTGGGTATTCCAACAAGATTCGACGCCAGCTCATAGAGCGAAGAGCACACAAGACTGGCTGGCGGCGCGTGAAATCGACTTCATCCGGCACGAAGACTGGCCCTCCTCCAGTCCAGATTTGAATCCGTTAGATTACAAGATATGGCAACACTTAGAGGAAAAGGCGTGCTAAAAGCCTCATCCCAATTTGGAGTCACTCAAGACATCCTTGATTAAGGCAGCCGCCGATATTGACATGGACCTCGTTCGTGCTGCGATAGAGGACTGGCCGCGCAGATTGAAGGCTTGTATTCAAAATCACGGAGGTCATTTTGAATAAACTTTAATGTCATAAGAATCTATGTTTTGTTAAGTTCATTTTGGTATATAAATGGTTACATAATGAATAAACTTGTTACAATTATTTTACATTAAACATGTGACAGAATTTATGACCTGACTAGGTATATATATATATATATATATATATATATATATATATATATATATATATATATATATATATATATATATATATATATATATATATATATTTATATTTATATATTTCGAGAAAGCTGTCAAAATTTGCTCGTTCTATCTAGGTTTCTTGGGTTACATAGTTATACGAGTACATCAGTATTCTGCGCGCTTTTCTTTATTTTGCTAAGTATTTTGTTCTTGTGATATTCTAAAGTTTTGAGTATATTATAGATGAAAATATCATGGCAGTTTCGCGTATTTAAGTCATGAGACTCTTTTTACCTCTACGGGGCTTAAAATTAGATATAACTGAAATGCCAAAAAACCATACAAGGCAAAACTGAATAGTCTTTCTCTGTATTCATTTGTAGCCTACTAAAATGACCTATGAAAGAGACGCTGTAGGCATATTAATAATGAAGAAAATGATATTTCCATTAGTAGACTATTTTCTAGGGTAAAATACAATGTTATCAAAGAGCATTCTGTATGATTTAAATAATCTATGATCGTCAGAAACCCTGTCTATATTTATGTTCACAGAAATGTGTCGAGGGTTCCCAAGTTGGAAAAAGGAGTCACAAATGTGACGTTTTATACCAAACCGAGTTGGATTCAATAGCTTCCTTTTTTGATGTGTTTATGGGGTTAATAAGCCCTCATAAAGTTCCGCGCCATCCTTTTTAGCATGTAATTTAAATTCACTTGATACATTTTCTGATTAACGGAAACTATAACTAATGTGAGTCTTTGAAAGCAATCGATTTGATGTAAAAAAAACGATTTTCAATCAAAACTTAGTGACAAATTAATATACTGTATGTTAGTTGATTCAATCAATTTACTGTTTCTAATACTTAGGAAGTATTCAAGTGACACTAAAGCTTCTGTATTAGATACTACTGTAGTATTAGTATGCCTTAACCCTTTTGCTTCTCCCGCTGAAATTCTTTGATGGCATAAATCATGCGCATGAAACCTTAATTATTTATAACATTAAAGGCTTAATCTTAGCAAGTGATAGTCATCTGGTAGCATTATCTGAGACCAACGTAGAGGCCATAGACTCGAATCCCAAGACCTATTTGCCACACACCGGTGGCGAAAGAAAATCCTCGCGAGAAAACCTGTAGTCCGAGATTTGTGTAACCTGCCGTGAGATGTTAGATAAAAAATGAAGAAAATTGAGTTAATTAATTGAAGAGAATAAAAGAGCTAAAATGGGTATACTTGCAAATTGAGAGCGAGGGAGACAAACAAAAAGATGGCTTGTTAAAAAACAAATGTAGACCTGGATGAACGATTATCAGGAAAGGTGCACGCCAAAGTATTTGCCCGGGCACCGGGTAGTAAAGGAACAACTGCGATGGTTTTTAGTAGATGAACCAGGGACATGTGTTCCCCTCGTCAACTCGGTACGAGCGCATTACACGGAATTTCCACGCAACCCCTCCTCAAGCCTTTAAGCGGTAGGTTGTGAATTAAGTTTGTGAATTAACATTTCATAAAAAGGTGGATAATGTGATCATGGAAAATAGTTTAAACAAAAGAATACTTATTGATATAAGAGTGTGATTTTTAGTCCAAAATTAAATAATTGACAATTCGTTAACATTGTTATGAGAAAACAAACATAGTAGAGCTTCCTAAAACAAACGGGAAGTGACAACAAATCCACGAGTAAACAGATGTTCACAAGACATTTGGGTGTTGGTGAAATTATTATTGGATTTTGGTGGAGATTGCGTGCGTATCTTAGCTCGACCCGCGTCATGCAGCGGAATTATTTCCACAAAATAAAAGTTCGTTATAAATATTTTTAGAACTTTAGTACGCCTTACTACATTTACTACTACTTTTACTGTAACTTAAGTAAGCTTTATAGCTTAATAGTAAAATTACGTCGCATCAAATAATTTATTCTTACTATATCTGTATCTGTTTTTTTCCTCTTAATTTTATTTCCATGACACTGCATTGTCATCTGGAAAGAGGCCAAAGAAAATAGATCCATTAGATGTTATTAAATTGAAATTTCCGCTTCTTTAATGGCTCAGTACAAAACCAAATAAGCTATAACTAACACACGTATAGTTAAATAAATATACTGTGAGAATTCCCACAGCGCCGCCTAGTGCCAAAGTAAGCAGCAGAACGCTTGTGTTACAGATTCTAGACAACTGAGCTTAGTTGTACTTTCTTTTGTAAAAAAATACATGCTGTATACCCGTACTTGAGACGGGAAAGGGCGACATTTCGAAGTGAGTTAACCGTTTCGCCAATAGTTCATTCTGGTTTTGATATGTTTCCGTCAATTGTATATATAGGTATATAAAAATCCTTGAGGAGTTGTCTTTAATAAAAATTATAGGGGTGTCTAAACTCCCCAAGACGCGCATGGTAAAATCACATCTTACTCTTTGTTTTCATTCTGTCCACCTCCGTAGTATAACGGTTATTGCACTTCGGTACGCTAGCGTAGATCACGAGTTCGATTCCCGTCTAGCGTCCTGGTGTTTATGTATTTATTTACAAAATTTGGCTCATATTAATAATATGAACCAAATTTATTTACAAAAGAAAAGTATATATGTATTATAGTATTTAATATCTTTAACACAAGTACTATATTACTTATTTTGGGACGTGATGACCCGGTGTGAATTGTCCCAGTGTTTGTTATTTATTCAAAAAATAGTTGAATTAGTTGTATTATTATTGAACTACAAAGATCTAGTTATAACCTTCGCTCTTCTTAATTATTTGGTTGAAGTCAATACTTTATAGGTTCATATAGCGAAAATCGATGTCCTTAATCATGGACTTGCTTACCGAACTTCAACAAACAAACATAAATATTTAAGTAATACAGAATAGACAGATACAAAAGCGTGGGACGTCTTCAAATTGGCGAAATTCAATTGACAAGTAGATGCGTCTTTTCACGCTTATTTATTCGTGTATTTTCAATAGACAGAGAGATAGCAAGATATCATTAGGGGAATCACAGCAGCCTCTCAATACTAATACCATGTAAACCACAACCCCTCCGACAAGAGCATTAGGAAGAAGAATTTTCAATTTTCTAATACAATAGTACACAACAGTGACGATCTCCGTGACGCAATAGCTTTCAGACGAACCATGACAGGGTGATGGGTTCAATTCCCGTCACAAGCCTAGCTGTTACTGACAGGTCAATAGTCTAGTGCCTATAACAAAAGCGCCCAGCTGTCTAAAACACGGTACACACCTTCCTAACCTATCCGATTTGTCGGAAATCCTAAATCGAATAGATTCTCTACAGACTTTCCGATCTGTGATCTGATCTCCGATCTGATCGTTTTCTAGTATGACTCAGTGCAGACGTGTTTCACATGGCTCCTACTTTGTCTAAACTACAGAATATAGCAATAGGAGAAGCAATATCAAGTATCGTAGTGGATACATGAAAACTGAGGAAAAAGATAAGCTGATGGGCTGAAGAAATTTTTTTTTCATCTCATCTAATGTTGAATTTTTTAGATTTTTAAAAGTCTTTCATAGGACTTATTTCTCAAATATCTATTCGCGTAAGCTGGTGCCGAAATGTCCCATAAGCACCTCCATTCTTAGTAACACTCTAAAAATAATATAAAATACTCGCGATCTGACACCGAATCGCTTTCCTCGTCCGACATTTTGGACCGACGTCTGGATTAGGACGCTGAATCGGACGACTGTTCTATACACCTTCCGATTTAGGATCCTATTTTAGGAAAAGGATCGTCGGATCATCCGATCTTCCGATTTTGTAATAATAAAGTTAAGACCTGTTGCACAATACATTGTCCGATTTCATCCGATAATTAGGATCGGATAGGATAGGAAGGTGTGTATTGTGTTTAAGGGACTTGAAGGCGCTGTGTAAATTATTATATTTTATTTATTTATCTAGTATATCAAACAAGTATTATTTTTAGTATATCAAACCAAAAAGTGCTGCTGGCTTGACGTCGTAAAAGGTGATATGCGTGCCAATAGACTTGCCAGGGATTCTGAAAACCTTGCGAAGTAAAGAAGAAAAAGTGAGAAAGCGGACCCCATGCTCCCGAAGCGGAAATTTATGTGACAACTGGAATTTAACACTAACATGATAATGATGATCTAGCATCTCAGTTTATGAAGTGGTGGACCCCAGTGGTCCAAGAGAGACTCGACGGGGGTCTACGTTGGCGTGACAAAAAAATGGGGGTTCACAATTCGTAAGCGAGGCTCTACGAAAATTTATTTGCTTTCGATAGTGAAGAACTAAAATGTTGGCTTGACTTCACCTATCAATGTAGGCATATAATATTTTAAGAAGCTCAGAGACTGCTACTTGTAAAAACTTGCATATTCCATATTCAGTACAATGAGTCGAGACTCGCAAAGCGCCGAAGTTAGAATCCAACTCCACCCGTGCACGGAGAGACAGTATGAGGTAACTGTAGCCAAATGTGCTGTTCCGAGATTTACTAAGGTTTCTGGAGTTTTCTATTTTGATCTCTTTGATACACGATCATCCATTGAATATTCAAAACAGAACAGTGAAACAAACTAACCTTATTTGCTGAAATAAATATTAAAAATACTGTTACAATTTGTCCCTAAAGTAAGTAACATAATTGTATTATGGGTGCTAGATTAACTTTAAAAAAAATACATAATTATATTCGGGCCGGAACTAAATACGTAATCCCCAAAACTTCTGGTTATTACATGCAATTTCTCATCGCCTATTAAAACAGATCTTTAATTCAGAACTCGTCAGACTAGTCCACTACCATTTCAGCTTACATAATTAGCGGGTTTTGTTTATTTTAGTTCACTTTCGGATCTTCACATGCTGGGTGTTATCAAATTATTTATTAAACTAGCTGACCCGGCAAACGTTGTTCTGCCATATAAATAATAAAATGTCAAAAAATTAAAAAAAAATTTTTGGGGGTGGGTCACCCCTAACATTTAGGGGGATGAAAAATAGATGTTGGCCGATTCTCATAGATACCGGATAAGCACAAAAAATCACTAACTCAATTTAGTTATCTGCCTACTGCCTACCCCCTAAGAACGATGGCGTGATTATTTATAGCCTATGACCATTTCTAGGTTATCATCTATCACCATACCAAATTTCATCAAAATCCGTTCAGCCGTTTAGGCGTGAAAGAGGAACAGACAGACAGACAGACAGACAGACAGACAGAGTTACTTTCGCATTTATAATATTAGTATGGATTACGAATATTTGAATTCATCATCATCAACATTTCAGCCGGAAGACGCCCACTACTGGACAAAGGCCTCCCCCAAAGATCTCCTCGACGATCGGTCCTACGCTGCCCTCGTCCAACCTATTCCGGCGATCTTGACCAGATGATCGGTCCATCTTGTGGGGGGCCTACCAACATTGCGTCTTCCAGTACGCGGTCCCCATTCAAAGACTTTTCTGCCCCAACGGCCACCTGTCCTTTGAGCTATGTGCCCAGCCCACTGCCACTTCAGTTTTGCAATCATCTTAATCTTGAAGAATCATAATCTTGAAGAATCCATTCAGAAAATTCAATTTTCAAATTAACTCGGACTTATGCTAAGCAAGTATCTGGCATTTTAGTAATATTACAGTCCAATTTATCCCAGGTTCGAATCACACGGTGGTATGCACAGCTTAGGTAGTTTTTCTCAACGAATGTGCATATAATAGAATAATTGTCATGTACAGACGATGAAGGAAAACAATGAAGAAATCTGCCTACCGAGATCGCCGGTGTGTCAAACCCGCCAATTCACCTCGGACAAGCATGGCGGGCATACTTACGTACGTTACGTATACGTGTGTTACGGGGAGGCTCGAATCCAGCAGCTATATACAGGCTGTTATTATTATTTTATACTAAGCTTAAGTAAAGTGATGTTTACATTTTTGTAACTTGGAATCCACATCACAAAATTAAATAAGTTACAAAGAAAGGCAAGGTATCGCTTTAAACTTTTTCCTACAAAAGTAGATAAGTTAAATTGATTTCACTTAAAACCCTCTTCGCCGAGTGGGCTGCTGCAATCTTATGGGCGTTTCTTGATTTAAGGGGAATTCACACGGGCGTTTAAAGTAAACAAAACTATAAATTTTATTTAAAGCTACTAAACTACCTAAATTCTTCTAATCGATGGAGAGACTAGAGTCACAAGATTAAATTATTATATATTAATTAAATTTGAGCTTCTTCGACGTTTTATAAAAACGTCACAAGAGGATTAAAGACTCTTTTGGAGAGATTGGATTAAGTACACATAATAATTGGCGTAAGTGTTACTCTGGTGGTGATTAGATTGCTAAGCTGTTAACTTAGCAATCTAATCAGGTGCCAGCTTATTACTCTACCAAATCTAAATATAAATAAATATATACTTAATAAAATGTATATTATGTACAGTCATCATCATCATCATCTAAGCGTAGTATCCCGGTTGCAACCTAAACTTTCGTTTCGGTGCCCGGGGTCCGCTTTCCGACTTTTTCTACTCCACTTCGCACGGTCTTCAGCATCCCTGGTATTGAGCCCATTGGCACGCATATCACCCCTTACGACGTCAAGCCAGCACTTTTTAGGCCTACCCCTCCTGCCGGGGCCCGGCGGAGGTGGCATGGCCAGACATTTGTTTCCCACGTAATCATCCGGTTGCCGTAAAACGTGGCCGTACCAACGGAGCCGACACTCCTGCAGTTTATCCGCAATGTCACGGACATGAAGACTGCCGCGAATGCGGGAGTTCCTAACGCGGTCCTTCCGCGTCACTCCACACATCCACCGCAGCATAATAATATTCATCTCCGTGACACGCAGTTCTTGCCTGTGTCGCTCTAGCACCGGCCACGCTTCACATCCGTATAAAAGGATATATTATGTACAGTATAAAGTAATAATATAAAGTAGTATTGAGATACTTCACACACTTAGTTGTGACTAGATGGGGTCATCTAATCAAACTACGGAGTATAGCACTTGTGTTATGGGTATTATACAACATACTACATGTATACTTTTCTTTTATAAATTAATACGTATTACATATAAACATCCAGACGCGGGATGGGATTTGACCGCTGAAGCGAATGCTCTCGCGGACGCAATCCCCTCCAGTCCGGCATGGACCAGCCCGAAGAAACAGGTTTAGGGACGCCTTCCGCCCCCCATAGCCTGTAGACGTACACAACCCACACAGTACATAAATACACGTAGAATAGATGTGTTGCGGGGGAGTTTCTTTCGCCGTTTCTTCTCCCCCAGCTATAAGCACTCCGAAACGGTAGTAGATTAGTGAAGTCGATAGTCCCCAATTAATAGTATTCTTGCCATTCGTGGCTGCTATCAATTATCTCCATGCAGCGTTCGAGCCGGGAGCGCGTCTCACAGGAGGCGCGTGACCGAGCACGCTGCCATGGCTGATCGACCCCGCTCCCACGGGGTCGGAATGCTTTTTCCGCCCGGTGTCGCTGTCGTTGGTCGTCTGAGACGATGACAGCCTTAGCTTTAAGAAAAATAAAAAATAAAAAGGGATTCGACCCAGTAACTTCTGCAAGCATACCGCCGTGCGTTATAGCCGTTGCGACAGGAGGTCGTAAAAAATGTATGGTGACAATTTATAAAATGCTATCTAGTCCCCAAGTAAAGCACTTGTGTTATGAGTAATTTTGTTCTTTTTTTTATAAATAAATACATAAAAAACAGACTTGGGAATCAAACCCGTGACCCCCGAAAGCAAAAGAAAAAAGATCTTTCTTAGATTAGAACTTCAATATAAAATTTTATAATTAGTTCATACATTTAAAGATATTAAATAAGAACCTAAGCTAATAGTGCCGGCTTTCAAATGCTAGCGTTGTTCTTCCTACAACTGAACACTATCTTGGTTGCTTTCAAAGTTGACACTTATTTATTTATTTATTTCTGGACACTTTGGAACCTGATGCTTAAATGGAATAGCCCGCTAGTCTGAATGCGCCTTTTAAATCGAAGTAATGATTAGATTTTAAGCGTTCTGTTTATTCGCGGCTTAAGCTGACTCCGGTAAACCTTTTTGATAGAAAAACCATTTAAGCCCCTTTAATATTACATTCAAAGTATTTTTAGAGATAGTCGAGGATAGACTAGGCAATAGGATATGAAGAAGTATATAATCAATAATATATAATAAATATAATTTTTATCCGTGCAGGGGCGGAGAAAGAATACTAACCTCTGCGGCCGGGGTCGGCCTGTCGTAAAAGGTGACAAAACAACCCACCCTAGCTACGTGGTAGGGCCTCAAGCCCGTCTGGATGGCGACCATCTTTGGTCTTAAGTATGCCGCCATAATAACCTTGTGTTGTGTTCCGGCATTAGTGACCCAAGTTTCTGTACCCTTATGGGACAGCAGCACGTTCGCCTTGCTACTGGCGTTGCAAACACCTATAGGCGTCGGTAACTGCTAAATTCTAAGCGGGTCGTCAGCATTAAAAAAATATATATAAGGGATCCCATCTGAGCTTTGAGCGAGCCGTAACTACTCAATTAAGCCAATTTTTTTACTACTATACCCTTCGAGGGTATAAAAAACTCGCAAAAGGGCCGAATATAGTCAGGATTGTGATTAGAATAATTTTACGTCCTACGATTTTACTTTTTATTACTTATGATTTTTATTTTTAGTTTTGAAAGGTTATCTGCGATATACGTCTCCTAGTTAAGAGATGGGAGCGAATGGAGGCATTTAGTCCCACATTACCCTGAACTGTGGCCATCTTCTAACCTTACCAAAGCCCAAAAAGGCTGAAAATTTAACCCTCTTGATCCCTAATCTTCTTCGTGCCGAGGAGTAAGAAAACCTTCTTGGCCGTAGTCGGCCTGTCGTAAAACGCGACAAGACAACCCTAGTTCGGTGGTAGGGCAAGCCTGCCTGGATTTCCACTACCCCTGGTCTATATATATGCCGCCATAATAGCCTTGTGCTGTTTTCCAGAACTTGTGACCCAAGTGAGTAAAAAGCAGCGTGTTCGCGGTGCCCTTGTTGTCGCAAACATTCACAGGTGACGATAATTACTTAATATTAAGTGGGTCGTTAGCCTATCTGCTGTTCCTCAGCGATAAAAAAAATCAGATCCGCTGACCAGGAATCGATCCAGGCCTGTGTACAGAATCTTAAAGCCGTATATAAAACTTCAAGAATCTTAACCCCGTCAACGATTTAATCTAGGATTACCAACGTAGAACCTGCAAACCCGATTAACATTTTAGAGAATTCAATACTGATCCCTGAAAATAAATTTCTCAAAAGGAATAACAAGAAGTTAACAAAAGTTTGGAAATTCTCAGAGTGTGGGCGCTTCCACTTTTACCTTGGGGTGCCAATTATAGCGATATAAGAATAGTACAGAACAATCGAGTGTAAAAGTATTTATCTGTGGTGTATAATATATTTTTTCTATTTATATAACACTCGTATATAATTTACAACGGTGTATTTTATAAACAACATAAATCTCAAGGATTTTTCAAGGGATGAATATACATATATATTATTTACATGCTTTGAGAAGACTGGAGTCTATTACTAATGAAAATGATTCTATGACATTATATAAATACGCCCTCATGCCAATACAGAACTGTGAGGCATAATTGAACAGCGACTTAACTGTACTCAACTTGAAAATATACATGTTATAACTACAACATGTACATTTTCAAGATTTTTCAAAGCATTTCAATTATTACGTGGTAGGACTCGAATATTCTGGATGGCAACCCCCTCTCGTCTATAAATATGGTGCCATAATAAGTGCCGTGCTATGTTCTGACATAAATAGCCTAGATTCTAGTTCCTCTACGTGGACAGCAGCATGTTAGCGGTGCCTCTGCAGTCACAAACGACCATAGGCGACGCCAACTGTTTACTAGTAGTAAAGTACTAGTAGTCGGCCGTCAGCCTGTCTATTTTTCTATCGTTAAAATATAATATGATAATAAAGTATTGAGATGCATCGTAAAAGAACCATGGTGCAATCAAAAATACGACCTCTGTCAGCTTCTTGAAAAAGAAATTGTGTCAAGAATTATTAGGAAATTCTCTAAAGCTTCGTCACAATAGAAATGCACAGACAATCTAAATCCGTAAAAAATATAAAGAAGACTCAGTGAATCATGACAGTGAATCAGACTTGCGCTCATGTTATCAGCTCACTCTAGCAACTCCTTCTCACACCAGTTCCTCATTTGTGTATAATTCGTTTATATTAAAAGCAGTTCACTTATGGAATTCGCTGCCTGTTAATATCAGAAAAGCAAAAACTGTGTATTAATTTAGAACATCATGTTTCGATCACTACTTGAAGGAAGCATAGTAGCAGTATTTGTTGACCTCTTGAATATATGTATGTATGTGTTTTATTATTTTATTTTTTATTTTTCTACTTCTCTTTTAATGGTATTTATATTTTACTAGATTAATCGTATAGTATTTATTAAATGTAATATCATTTGCACATCACCGCTATGTATTTTGTTACAATTTCCATACTTCGGGTTGCCTGGAAAAGATCGCTTTAAGCGATAAGGCCGCCCATTGTCATACAGCATTATATTTTTGTATACATATTTTAAGTTAGTTTTAAGTATCTGTATGCAATAAAGAGTTTTCATTCGTTCATTCAATCATCCGAGTTATCTAACTATGAAATAAAATAAGGAGAACAGTGAATCATAAATTAATAGCTCGGTGGTGTAGCACCTCTTAATTAGTTTTTCTCCCTTAACGTGCATATTATAAAATATATTTCATACTAGCTGTGCCCGCGACTCCGTCCGAGTGGAATAGTTACTTTGGGCAGCATTTTGTGGATATATCTTAGGGCTTATTTTAGATTACAAACCCTATAAACCACAAAATATAAATAAATGAAATATGCAAACGTGGTATACGTGCGTTCGAACCTACAAAGTCAAGCCTAAGCTAAACCCTATTTCATATGATTGATGATATAAATCTAAGGTCAAATTTCCGAAACTGATCATTTTTAACTCAAACTTTTTTTTTCTAAGTAGCCTAAGTTACGCCTTGTTACATCAGCTATCTGCCAGTGAAAGTCCCGTCAAAATCGGTTCAGCCATTTCAGAGATTAGCCGGAACAGACAGACACACAAAAATTTTAAGAAATGTTGTTTTGGTATATGTACCGTGTACCGGTATATACATCTAAACGCACTTAGTAAAAAGCGGTTATTGTAATATTACAAACAGATACTCCATTTTTTATTTATTTGTATAGGTGCTGACAATGAATAAGAGCATAATGTTTTGAAGAGTGGATAACGTCCGGCTCACTCGGGGTTGACTTGAGATAAACAGTAAAACGCTATATGGGCAGGAATTGTAAACAATTAGATTATCAATCCGAATGTGAAAGACACTTCAAATCTTAATTATGATTATTTTTTAAAATACCGCCTACATTGGCACCCTACCCTTAGAACACGGAATGTATCTCGCAAAGCGGATTATTAAGAGAACATTTTTATTATGAAAAAACTTATTTATTATTATAATATCTTACGTGGCATATGGTTAAGAAAACATCAATATTATCTTAAAAGATTTTGCCAGTGTGTTCATATGGTAAGAGATATTGGATACATAATTGAATAGAAAGATATTGGGCTCGTCAGCACCATAAATTAGACAATATATTCGTCTAGTTTATACAAGTTAAATGGTGGCTTGCAATGATTTCAATGAGATGATTGCCTAGCAATGTTTCCTTCTCGTTTTTCATTTTTTATTGCTAGAAACTGAAGATAGACTGACAGCCCACTTGATAATAAGCGGTTACCATCACCTATAGATGTTTCCAACGCTAGGGCATCGCGGACACGCTTATATACTATTAGGGTAAAGGAATCTGAGTCGCTTATATACAACACAAAGTTATTATGGCGGTATACTTACAGACCAAGGGTGGCTGCCATCCAGACGGGCTTGGAGTCCTACCACATTTTTTTGTCGCCTTTTATTACAGGCCGTCCCCGGCTGCAAGGGTTCTCCGCCGCATATGCCGCTACAATAGGCTTAAGGAAGCTGTAGACAAATTAGTAGGCGCTGATGCTACCAAAATAAATGGTATGAAAAAAATTGTCGAGTAGTCATTTTTTTTTCGAGAAAAAGTTCTTATTTATGAGTCCCCTCAACCCGGGAAAGATGGTCCACATCCGACTACCCTCTAAAAAAACTTCTCTATTACCGCCTGAGCCAACGGATAAACTGGCCCGCCAATCTTATATTCCAGGCCGGTCTTGTAGTCTCATAATACAAGCGCTCTTTTACTTTGGAACTAGATGATCCTGTGTGAATTGTCAAAATATTTATATTTAGAATTTAGCAGTTACCATTGCCAATGGGTGCATCAACGCCAGTGGCATCGCGAACATGCTGTGTCCCATAAAAGTACAGGAACTTGGGTCACTAATGCCGGAACACAACACAAAGTTATTATGGCGGCATACTTAAGACTAAAGATGATCGCCAT
The DNA here is from genome assembly GCA_963693495.1 of Malacosoma neustria. NCBI lineage: Eukaryota > Metazoa > Arthropoda > Insecta > Lepidoptera > Lasiocampidae > Malacosoma > Malacosoma neustria. The sequence continues at coordinate 12,247,160 of OY856393.1, read as the reverse complement.
CCAGAGAGGCTTAGGGCCCTACCACGTAGCTAGGGTTGTTTTGTCGCCTTTTACGACAGGCCGACCGCGGCCGCAGAGGTCAGTATTCTTTCTCCGCCCCTGCACGGGTAAAAAAAAACGGGTAAATATTTATTTATCCACTTCAAAAATCCTTTTCTTTTTCCGAGAGATCTAACTTAATCAAATCATCTCATTACTCTCGCCTTGTTATGCCAAACCGAGGGTTTTTGACAAAATATTTTCCTGTTTTATATTTTTCATAAAGTTACCTTGGCTTGGTTAATTTTGGGCAAAGTAAACTTACTTAAAAAACCACGTACCGGGTGCAATACAATGACGTTCATATTTATTCATTAGCATTTGTTTTATTTTATTTTCTATGTGGTACGGCCCCAAGCCCGTCTGGATGGCGACCACCTTTGGTCTTTAGTGTGCCGCCATAATAACTTTGTGTTGTGTTCCGGCATTAGTATCGCAAGTTCCTGTACCCTGTTAATAAGATATCCTGATTGTAGAAAGACAGATGTAGGGGATTCCGACAATCAGGAATTTACTACTAGTCGTCTTGTCTTTATAGAATGTGAATGAGAAGCACCAGCGTGGAGAAAACTGAGCAAGCCCGCAGAAAGAAGATTCAATGAAACGGACTGCCAGAAAGAACCTAACTACGCTTTCCAAAGTATTGTTCTTCTTATCTTCAGCTCTTCAGTCTCAGCTTGCTGCGACAATCAGCACTTTCGATCAGTAGCAAGCGCTACGAATAGATACCTTCTGTAGTCATCCGGAAAAAGTATCTTTATTGTGGCACAACTTATTAAAGTGTGCGTGAACCCAACTTTAAAACAACCGGGCTAAACTTTGATTCAAATTCTCTCATGCAGTCTTGACCTTGCTCCATCTACGTGAGACATATTACATTCATTTCTTCATAACTTAGCTTATAATATTATCAGAAATAATTAGCAAGAAAAGTTAAACGAACTTGATTATCCTCTTATTCCTAGCTCTATAATGTAGAACAAAAAATTGACGAGAAGCCCAATTCATCTCATGAATATTCATAATTATTTGTTCAAAAGACGTCACAATTAAAAAGGGAACTTGATGGGTGCTAATTTCAACGGAGGAGCGTGAAATTAAGCCAAAATTTCAAGAAACGAGGCCCTTATGTAAATAATGTCGCTGTCAAAAAGAAAAATAATTGCTTTATCTTAATTTATTCTAGGTTGAGGGATAAAACCTTGATTCAATTTAATTTTTACGTAAAATATATTAAGTGGTTTGGATTTTTAGCTTCAGTTATAATAGAACCAATATTTAAATGTTACTCTCTCCTAATATAGTTCATTATTAATTAAAATCGTTGATTGAAATCCGGCTCGAAGGATCATAATAAATATTAAAATTTCCAATGAAAATATCTAATGATTTCACTTGATTATATATTTTTTCCGTTCAATGGTCAATTTTTTAAATTAAAGTCAATATAGAATCCAGCCCAAAACGAACCAAATGAGTTTTACATCATTATTAGCTTTATTTATCCTTACTCTGACTACACAAATTATAAGCGACAGTTAGAAAAGTTTTTCTAAGTTCGCTGTCAGCAAAGGAAATGTTCTGTCTTTGGTGTTCTACCTCTTGTGCAGGGGAGATTGGGCCATTGAATCTTTTTACCTGGACATAAACTCGGAGTACGACAACCCCTCGGAGGCAGAGAACTGTTTGCTTCATTCGGTATTGCATTCAGAAGTTGGATAGTCAACAAATCAAAATTAACCTCCCTATAACCTACCTAGGGAGGGATCCCTAGGTAGGTGTAGGGCCTCAAGCCCGTCTGGATGGCGACCACCTTTGGTCTTAAATATCTTTGTCGCCATAGTAACTTTGTATTGTGTTCCAGCATTAGTGACCCAAGTTCCTATACCCTTATAGGACAGCAGCGTGTTCGCGATGCCACTGGCGTTCAAACACCTATAGTTGACGGTGACTACTAAATTCTAAGCGGACCGTCAGCCTGTCTGCTGTCCTACAGCATTAAAAATAATGTTACCACTGGTGTGTAGCTAACACATCATCATCATCAGCGTGGTATCCCGGTTGCAACCTAGACTTCTGCTTCGGTGCCCGGGGTCCACTTTCTGACTTTTTCTACTCCACTTCGCACAGTCTTCATCATCCCTGGTAGTGAGTCCATTAGCACACATATCACCCTTTATGACGTCAAGCCAGGACTTTTTGGGTCTACCCCTCCTGCCGGACCCCGGCGGAGGCGGCGCGGTCAGTCATTTGTTTCCCACGTAAGTATCCGGTTGCGGTAAAACATGGCCGTACCAACGAAGCAGACACTCCTGCAATTTGATAGATGAAGACTGCCGCAAGGATGCTGATGAGTAGCCCTAAAATAACATAGCTATGCCTAGTGCAACTGCAATATTATAAACAAAACTAATTTTTCATGTGATCAATGCTTGATCACAGTTAAAATACATAATTTTCATTTGATCATCACTATTATGCTCAGCCTGAAAATTAGGATGAAAAATTAAATACATAGCTTTTCTTGGAAATAGCACAGAAATAGGCAAAGAATGAGGCAGGTCGCAGACGCGCAGTCTTCAATTATTAATTTGGAGCTACGGCTTCATCAAGCCGATTAGGGATGGTAAGGCAGATAAATTATTCGTTACTAAGAATTTTAAAATTACATTTATTTTTATGGTAACATATAGATGTGTATTTCTTTATTATATACAGGGTGGCTTTGACAAAACCGTCCAAATTTTTTTTACGCACTAAACATCATTCAAGGAACCTATTTTTGCAAAAATAATTGTATGTCAAATTTTCACCATAAAGTATTTCATTCCAAGGAAAATATGGTCACTAATTCAATCGTACAAAATAGTCATATGGTGCAAATTTCGTACGTGAACCTGTTATTACCTGTCTCTGTCACTGCCGCGTAAATAATTTAAGTGAGTAGTGCGTATTCACTCGCACAGATGCAATGACCGCCGTCCTCGGCCTCGTATTAGGTCATTGAACCAGTTTTTTGCGGTGCCGATGGAGAGGTCATTGACACTTGCGCGCCGTATTATTTAAATTGCGAGTTCTTTGGATGACTTTGTGATGCTGATTACTCAACATTTTTGTACTATGTGATACTAAACTAAAATACATGTTTCTCATAACTTTTACTAAAGATTCTTCTGTGTGAATTTGGACGGTTTTGTCAAAGTCAACCTGTAGGTAGGTAATCACATGGTAATTACCAAGTAATAGATATTGAGCCAACAATTCAGAGAATACGTGTTCGATTTCCATGATATCTTGCACCATTTAGCCTAACTACCACGTACCAACGGTGAATTTAAACATCAAAGTATTTTTATTATGTGAACATAGATATATTGTGAGTAAGGGCTACTGTCCACGAAGCAGCACGTAACATACATGACATCCTCGACATTTTACGCTTGTTTGTAGCTTATATAGATCTTGCGTAGAAACCACTGAAGTATGAAACCTTATAAAGGTCTATGATGGTCAAGCGTTCGTCATGCAGATCGTGTCGCTGCTACTTTAGCTACTTACTAACTAACTACTCTACTACTCAAGCGTACTGCGAGACGCAAACTCGTCTTTGTTTTTTTTTTAAGAAACGGCGGTCTCAGCAGCCAATTTTGTTTAGATTATCGAAGAATAGTATCCTTGTCTTTATAATGATAAATCAGCATTGTATTCGAGAAAAATATCACCAAATTAATCTTCCTATATATGGATGAAGCCAATACTATCTACGTCTCTGTACTGTACTGTAAAAATGTACATTGCAAACACGTCATCGTCGCTTGATGATATTTTCGCTGTGAAATAGAAACGTGCTTCCGCGACGCTAAACTTGGGACAAATCAACCGTTTTGTAGCTTGCATGACGATTTCGTGGACACATTATCCGTGCAGGCCTGTCGTAAAAGGTAACTAACCAACCCACCCTAGCTACGTGGTGGGGCCCCAAGTCCGTTTGGATGACGACCATCTTTGGTCTTATGTATGCCGCCATAATAACTTTGGGTTGTGTTCCGGCATTAGTGATCCAATTTCCTATACCCTTATGGTACAGTAGCGTGTTTGCGATGCCACCGGCGTTGCAAACATCTACAGGTGACGGTAATTGCTAAATTCTAAGTGTCTGGTGGCCTACAGCAATTTAAAAAAAAGAGTATCTAAGACGAAAATTACGCCAGTCATCATTTATAGCTTAAATGCAGTCGTCAAATGTCGCCACAACGGACAGTAGGCCTAAACCTGCATAACAAGTACATGTAACCCACCAATCCAACTCATTATTACTGTTATTTTTGTTAATGACAATTTGTCAATTATTTATTGTCTTTCTTTAAATCAACTTTAAACAAATGTAGTAGGTATATTGTCTATTCCACACAAAGACCCGAATCCAGGAGTGGGAAATTATTGGCTGTTATTACTATTAGTGACGCTTACCTTTAAACCCCATTCGCTTAATTTGACGAAACAAAAACATTCTGAATATGTCTTAACTATTTCCACAATCGTTGGTCATCCCTATATTACAAGAGGGTAAAAAGACAAGGAGACGGGGAGGGCGTGAATTTAGAGAAATCAGCCGCAAATCAATGAAGAATATTCCAGAATTGGTCTTTTGTGAAATACCTTTTTGTTCCCGCTAATTATCCATTAAAATATGATTGCATCTGTTCGTATTAATTACGTCAATTAGCTGCAGGTACCTTAGGGTATTACAACGTAGAGGTGATAAACGAAAGATTAATAATAAATATCCAAAATATCGCAAACATTTAGCGACGGTAACTGCTTACTATTAAGCCGTCAGCCTGTCTGCTGTTTTACAGCAATAAAAAAATTAAACCATAATTAAAATAATGTTTTATGAATTAAACCGTATATTTATTTAATAAATTATTCTCACAATACTAAGAATAGCTTTACTTTAAAAACGTTATTTTTTCTACTCTTCGATCCTTGCATAAAGCGCAATTGAGATGTCGCCTCTTGATTTATCTATCCTCACTCTCGGTGAAGTGAGGTGAATGGTAAAAGCGATCTAATATTCACTAAATATTCACTAAGTTTACATAAAATTTATTAGTTACTCCAATACTGGAATGGTCTAACAAACATAAACTTTAAAATCGCTTTAAAGTTTAAAGCGCCTACACATTGCCACTAATTGTGTTTACAAATAATTGCTATTAAAATAATTAAAGATGCTGCTTTTGATAATACTGTTTGTATTTCTAATATTATTAAGTAATATTGGCCATGTTGAGAGAGTGAATGAAGAACGATTGACGAAAAAAATGTATAAGGCGAGTGTGAATGGAAGTGTTGGAAGGGGTAGCGTGGGCGGCTACTTCTCCCCGAACAGGAGTCTTGCCGACTTTGAAGGGTACATGGAAGAGTTGGGCAACGCGGTCCAGCGGTTCCTCCCACGCCCCGTGCTCGTTCTCGGGGACCTCAACGCCAAATCTCAGGCTTGGGGTTCCCCACGGACAGATGCGCGGGGCGAGCTGGTCGAGGACTGGGCTGTGGAGAGGGGTCTGGAAATCCTCAACCAGGGTCGCGAGTACACGTGTGTGAGGCAGTTGGGGGGGTCGATCGTCGACGTGTCGTTCGCGTCGGCCCTCCTGGCCCGCCGTGTGCGAGGCTGGAGGGTGCTCACGGGCGTCGAGACGCTGTCGGATCATCGCTACATCCGGTTCAGCGTCTCCGCCCGTCAGCGAGAGCTTCCAGCCCAGGTGACCCCGTTGGGTGACTGTCCGCGCTGGACACTTGGAAAGATGAATCGGGAGGTTTTCCGCGAGGCCTTGACTGTCGCTACGTGGTCGAGGCCGGGCGACGTACCTTCCGGTGACGTCGACGAGGAGGCAGAGAACCTGCGGTCGCTCATGACTGACGTCTGCGACGCGGCGATGCCGAGGCGGGGGCCACACCGACCCCCGCGCCAGGTGTACTGGTGGAGTGCGGAGCTTGAGCGGCTCCGCAGGGCGTGCAACTACGCCCACCGCCAGTACACCAGGCTCCGAAGACGGAGTCGCCGCGACGCGGACAGAGCAGCCGCGGAGGCTCGGCTCTACGGGGAGTATCGGAGCGCCAGAAACGACCTCCACCTCGCTATCCGCGAGGCGAAGGCGGCGGCGTGGGAAACTCTTGGCCAGTTTAGATCAAGATCCTTGGGGGCGACCCTACAAAACGGTGCGGGGCAAGCTCCGCCCGTGGGCGCCCCCGCTGACCGAGAGTCTCCCTCCGCGCCAGGTGGACAGTTTTGTTGGCGCTCTGTTCCCCACGAGGGCTGAGCACCCGCCTCCCGCCATGGTCCCGCCTCATTGGGATGAGAGGGACCCCAGCGCGGACGACGACCCTGTGCCCGACGTGGACCGGGAAGAGCTGGGGGCAGCGATGTTGCGGCTGAAGGCCAAGAACACCGCCCCCGGCCTCGACGGCATACCGGGGCGTGCGTGGGTTCTGTCCCACGACGTCCTGGAGCCTCGACTATTGAGGCTCTTCGACGCGTGTCTGCGATCGGGCCAGTTTCCCCGCAGATGGAAGACGGGGAGGCTGGTCCTGATCGCGAAGGAGGGGCGCCCGGCGGACTCACCGTCCGCCTATCGGCCCATCGTGCTGCTGGACGAGGTGGGGAAGGTCTTCGAAAGGATCCTCGCAGACCGCCTCGTCCGGCACCTAGAGACGGAGGGGCCGAACCTGGCGGACGAACAGTTCGGGTTCCGAAAGGGGCGCTCCACTATTGATGCGATCACGCGTCTGAGGAGCCAGGCGGAGGACGCGGTGGCTCGAGGCAGGGTGCTATTGGCAGTGTCACTTGACATCGCCAATGCCTTCAACACCCTGCCGTGGAGCTGCGTGCGGGAGGCGCTCAAGTACCATCGGGTGCCTCCCTACCTCCGCCGCATAGTCGAAGCATATTTGGATGATCGTGCCGTCGTCTACCCGGTCCAGGGTGGGCAAAGTCGGCGAGACGTCGTGTGCGGTGTTCCGCAGGGGTCGGTCCTGGGCCCCCTGCTGTGGAACATCGCATACGACTGGGTCCTGAGAGGGGCGCTCCTCCCCGGCGTCGGCGTCATCTGCTACGCCGACGACACGCTCGTCACAGCGCGTGGGAGGAACCCCCGCCAGGCGTGCCTTCTGGGCACGGCTGGGGTGGCGCAAACGGTGGCTAGAATCCGGCTACTCGGCCTGGAGGTGGCCTTAAACAAGACGGAGGCCCTTATATTCTACGGGCCCCGCCAGAGGCCGCCACCGGGCCTGAGCATAACGGTAGGAGGCGTCCGCATCGCCGTCGGGCCGTCCATGAATTATCTCGGACTGGTGCTCGACGGCCGATGGGACTTTGCGGCGCACTTCGAGTGCCTGGCACCGAGGCTAGTACGGGCGGCGGCGGGACTCTCCCGTCTGCTGCCGAATATCGGCGGGCCGGGCGCAGTGTGCCGCAGACTCTTTGAAGGAACCGTGCGGTCGATGGCCCTTTACGGGGCCCCGATCTGGGCGGATCGCCTGACGGCCAAAACGACGGCGCTGCTTCGCAGGCCGCAGCGCGTCCTGGCCGTCAGGGCGATAAGGGGATACCGCACGGTGTCCTTCGAAGCGGCCTCCCTGCTGGCTGGATCCCCACCATGGGACCTCGAGGCCCGGGTCCTGGCGCTGTTGTACCAGTGGCGCCGGGACGCGGCCGAGCGTGGCTCTCGCCCCGCGCCTCGCGAAGTTGAGGCAAAGCGGGCGGAGCTGCGCGACGTGGTGCTCATGGTGGAGTGGAAGGAGCGCCTCGCGCACCCCAGCGCGGGCCTCGCCACCATCGAAGCGGTGAGGCCCGTCCTGGCCGAATGGTTGAAAAGGCGCCACGGCGCCCTGACGCAGGTCCTCTCGGGGCACGGTTGCTTCGGGAGGTACCTGTGTCGCATAGGGCGGGAGATGACGTCAGGGTGCCACCACTGTGGCGCGGGCGACGAGGAGGACACGGTGAACCACACTGTCGCCGTGTGCCCTGCGTGGCGCGAGGAGCGTCGCGCCCTCGTCGCCCAAATCGGCGTGGACCTGTCGCTCCCGGCCCTGGTTCTGTCCATGGTCGGGGGCGATCCTGGATGGACGGCCGTCGCCTCCTTCTGCGAGGCAGTCATGTCCGCAAAGGAGGCGGCGGAGCGGGAGCGGGAGTCGACCACCACACTCCCCTCCCGCCAACGCAGGCCACGCCGGCGGCGCCGGAGGGCCAGTAATGACCTCCGGCCGCCGTAAAAAGCGGCCGCGGGCGGCCCCTCGGGGGAGGACCCGCCGCCCGCACTATTGCCGCGAGGGTGAGGGCTGCGTGCTGTTCCGCGGCCCCCCTCAACTCCTAGAGTTGTTAGGAGAGCGCCGGGGGGACGAAACCCTGACCCCCTGGCGCCAACACTTTAGAAGGGGCCCGCCTCAAGACAAAGGGCGGGCCGGCGCCGGCCCGGGCCACGAGATCGGCAGGCCATATATCCGTGGGCCCGGGCGTAGGCGATAGGAGAACAGCGGGGTTTTTTAGTGGGTAGTCGGATGGCCAATCATCTTTCCCGGAGTCCCACATATCCCTCGGTCCCCCCGGGCCGGGGGAACCCGTCAAGAGAGGTTTTTCCCCAAGACCCAAAAAAAAAAAAAAAAAAAAAAAAAAAAAAAAAAAAAAAAAAAAAAAAGGCGGACGTTTCGAGACCAGATCAGGGACGTCTTTAAAAAAGGCCAGGTCAAGAGTACCCTAAACCGAAGGGCATATATGAAGGGAATAATGAAAGTGAACAAAGCGAAACAAGTATGTAATGATCGTAGCAATTGGAAAGAAGTGGTCTCTGCCTACCCCTTCGGGAAAGAGGCGTGATTATATGTATGTATGTATTAAATAATAGTGACTTTTTAAGATAAAAATGTTTGTTAATTATTGTATACTAGTTGATACGGCAAACGTTGTTCTGCCATGTGAATTAAAAAAAAAGTAGCCTATGTCCTTCTCCAAGGTGCAATCTATGACTATAACGAAATTTACCAAAATTGGTTCAGCAGTTTAGGCGTGAAAACCTAACAAAATCAAACTCACTTTCGGATATATAATATTAGGATATAATTATATACATAAACTTAAATACAATAACTATACCTCTTAACAGAAATATACGAGTTTTGAAAATAATATTAGTAAAACAATAATATACGCATTGTGAATTACAGAAATATTAAACTATCCTAAGTCTTCTTAATATTTATTATTGTTTAATTGCCGAGGTACCAACGGTGAAGGAAACATCATACATAATAAACAATCGCATACAGAGATCACCAGTATCTATAACCCATCAATGCACCTTGAACAATCGTGTCGGGTATAATGTCAATTCCCTCTATACCTTATCCGTTTCACCAAAAAATAAAATATAAACAAATCTTAAAAAGGGTTTTTTTGGATGTCGATTTTACAATAATCAAAGTGATATAAAAATTATCATAGCAACTTTTAATTATTTATCAGAAATATCTCCTATATTCTTATTTATTTTTATATTACTATTCCTTACTTTTAGAAAATAACAAAATAATTTTATTGTGACAATTATAAATGATAAATATAATGCGTATAAAATTTTCATATTTACAACATTAATTGTAATAACTAACTTACATTATAAAGAAACTAAAAAGACAATGTTTCCAAATCTCTTACTGGTTTTATATGGTGGTAATTATAAGTGTACTGTTCAACGTACTATTATCGATTGGAAGGAATGTTTTACTATTACGGTCGGGTTATACCCGCCATGTTGATTTTATTCTAGCTTTGTTTGAGAAACATTGGTTTGTTTGTTTACATTTTATTTTTTGGTAAAGTGGATAGAGTATAGAAGAAATAGGACTTTACGAGCTGTTATTACATGTGCATGGTTTTTACATGATATTCTATAATATGCTCCTATTGTCAGAGGAATTATATTCTTCTCATCCCCTAGCAGATATCTTACCTATCTATTAATATTTTAAGATAGAAGACTATACACAGAACTTAACAGTCTACAGTCGTTATATTACGTCAACGCCGATGTACTGCAAACAGGCAAGTTGCTGGGCGTCTGGTAGTATTCAGGAGCTTCAGTCAACGTTGTAGCTCCAATAATTCCACCAGCTGCGACCAGTAACAATCTCCGTTTCCTATGGTGGTGTAGCAATGCAGTGATACTCGTGAAGCTGCGTTCTCCCTTCCTTGCGAATCCAAGGGCGAGGCGGCCGTCGGGTCGTCGTCGTATTCCTACGTTGTGAACCGCATTTGAGCAGGCCACGCTGAGGGTGTACGCATGGTTAGGCTGAAAATTAAAATAAATCATATAATGCTGGCACCATGGAAAGTAAGAATTAATTAGAAGGATATATTTTATACGAAATTTTTCTCTCGGAGTAACAATACTGACCCCTGAGGCCTGTCGTAAACTGCGACATAACTACCCTAGCTAGGTGGTAAGTTCCTAACCTCGTCTAAATGGTAACCACCCCTGTTCTATAATTATACCACCACAATAACCTTGTGTGTATTCCGGCATAAATGACCTAGGTTCTAGTGCCCTTAAGTGGACAGCAGCATGTTCGCGATGCCCCTAGTTTAACAAACATGGATGTTCAATAGGCGACGGTAAATGTTTATAAACCGTGCAGGGGCGGAGAAAGAACACTAAATACTGCGGCCGGGGTCGGCCTGTCGTAAAAAGTGACAAAACAACCCACCCTAGCTACGTGGTAGGGCATCAAGCCCGTCTGGATGGCGACCACCTTTGGTCTTAAGTATGCCGCCATAATAACCTTGTGTTGTGTTCCGGCGTTAGTGACCAAGTCCCTGTAACCTTATGGGACAGCAGCGTGTTCGCGATATCACTGGCGTTGCAAACACACATAGGCGATGGTAACTGCTAAATTCTAAGCGGGCCGTCGGCCTGTCTGCTGTCCTACAGCATTAAAAAAATTAAAATAACCGCCTTCTAAAAATAAAACTCTCCAAAACAAATTAATTTGCACTAAAAAGTAAAAAATAATTGCACATTCTTCTATAACTATTAAGTTCAATCAGTATCAACTTACTTTTTCTACTCATCATTAAGTAGGTACGATCTATATTACGATAATATAATGTAGTTACAATTATTGTTATTTTTGGAGTCGGTGTCAGTCAAGGAAACACTACAATATACTTTTATTAATTTAAGTAATAACCTAAGCTTTTCTCAAGTTAAACAGTTTCAATATTAAATAGTTAAACTTAGATTAGTTTAAGTTATCACTTCTCTCGGGCGTCCCGAGTTTATTATACTGTTATCATTACTTCTTTCTCCATCGAAATCAGGCCCCTTCCAAAATAACGACTGTGACTGATTTGGCCATCCGACTTCCTGCTAACTTTTTGCAGATCCCACCTCGTACTGTGGTATTCTACCTTTGCTTAGTCTTGAGAATGTTCTTGCTGTACATGTGTACAACAAAGACTCCATCTATTCTTCTTTAGCGATTACATAAACAGCATACAAAGACCTCCTAATGCACATTGATAATAAGATCACACGAAGCAATCCCTGATTACCAACAATACGGCTTTCACGAAAAGGATTAGTCGAGTGTGAACAGCTGTTACGATAATGGGTTCCGTGCGATGATTTATGATATGTCCCGACGTTGAATTCTATATTATGTAACTTTAGAAAATATAATATTATAAATTTATTAAATCTAACCATTATAAATATTAAATTACTGCTCAGATACTCTTAATATCTACTTAATGTGTACGTACACAAAAGAGGTTTTTTATGTCCTAAATACAGACCATATTACTAAATACACACGCACTATTTTCTTCTCTCTTATATCGCTAAAATTCTACTAAGTTTTGGACATTCTAAGAAATGGCTTAAACTAAGTTCAACTATCTAACTTAAATAGTTACTAGACAAATGTCTAGGGAAATCAGTGTATCTCAGTCCTTATTGAGGGATTACAAACTTATCGTTCTTAAGATTTCTGAATAGACCATCAGATAAAATTTGTATTATGAACTAGCCATTAAAAAACATGCGGGGCAGTCTTTGGGGACTGTCGATAAAAGTGAAAACTAAATAACTTGTGAATTGTATCGTCGAGCTATTAGATTATTATTTTTGAATTATTTTTGGCTTATAAAGAAGTGTTTATGATCAAGGATTAAAGTTTAAATTGGTCACTAACACTTCTTTATAAATCAAAAATTATTCACCCAAAAAGTGCTCAACGCTCCTAAAGAAATTTTCATAAATCACTGTCTCATACCAAGGCCACGAAATCAGGGCCACGGCTTAAGTCAACCAACTAACATAGGAAACAAATATTTAGCCACATCGCCTCCACTAGAGCGCTGCAAAATAATGAGAAAAAGTCGATCCTGTGAACCTCCACAAAGGCTCTTGGTGACGACCGAAGCTTTTAACGAGTATCCACCAACCTGGCTATTCTTGTTAGCCACCGTAGCGGTCGTAGTAGCAGGATGGAAAACCCAACATACCCGCTTCCCCCCGGAGCTGATAAGGTTTTCTATTTCTGTAGGACAGCAGACAGGCTGACGGCCTATCTGATATAGTAAGCAGTTACCGTTAACTCGCTGCTATCTGAATAGAGGTTCTGGAACCTGGGTCACTATTATCGGAAAATAACTAGCTTATTATGGTGGCATACTTATAGACCAAGAGTGGTGGCCATCCAGACAAGCTTGAGGCCTTACCAGGTTGTTTTGTGGTCTTTTACGACTGGCCGACCTTGGCCGCAGGGTTTGGTATTCTTACTCCACCCCTGCACGGAGAAATAGGTGCAGTTTTCCGGAACAAAAAAATCTATTTAAAATTATAATAATTATATACATTTATAATAAAAGCTCAAAGTGTTTGCTATTTCGATTATTAGCATATGGAACCCTATAAATGTAATTACCTTCACAGAATTGGAGTACTCTGATCTCGAATATCGATCTTTGATTACTTTGGGTATTGTTACGGTTTGGGGAGGACTTTGGGTATGATTAAAATCTTCTTCTTATAGGAGTTTGCTTCCCGTTTCGAATCTGAATAATATAATAATTTACTAATCAAAAGGATATCAGTTGTCTAACACAAGCGCTATGCTAGTTATTTTGCATTTGGGTAGTCCCAACTCCTCCCACTAGATATGCATGCAAGAGCGGAGTAAAAATACTGACCCCTGCGACCGGAAGCAGCTTGTTGTAGAAGACGACAAAACGACCCTAACTAGGTGGTAAGGCTCCAAGCCCGACAGGATGGTAACACCCCTGGTTGCTAAATATCCCGCCACATTAACCTTTTTCTATGTTCCGACATAAGTGACTGTTGTATCAAATGGGCTTTCAGCCTTTCTGCTGTTACGTTGTAGCGAAGTGTTGTGTACTACGAACTCCAAAGTGATTTAGGATGCAATTCAAATATAATGCTTAACAGGTCTATAGCCATCATAAACCCCTTTAAATTTTAAAACGCAACGGTTGTGGAGGACTACAACTTTGTATCCCGTCTCGATTCTAGATACTTATGAGTTATATATAATAAATTTTTAAAGTAAACTAGCTGACCCGGCAAACGTTGTTCTGCCATATAAATAATAAAATGTCAAAAATTTAAAAAAAAAATTTTGGGGGTGGGTCACCCCTAACATTTAGGGGGATGAAAAATAGATGTTGGCCGATTCTCAGACCTACTCAATATGCTCACAAAATTTCATGAGAATCGGTCAAGCCGTTTCGGAGGAGTATGGCAACGAAAACTGTGACACGAGAATTTTATATATTAGAGATTATATCAATTTTCTAGTACCCATAACACAAGTATAAACTATGCTCCTTATTTTATGACTAGACACGTTGTGTCAATTGTCACACAATTATCAAAATTACTCAAATTGATTTTACCTGACTAGATGGCCTTAAGACGAACGTCCCGTCAGGCTGCCCCTTCAATAGGTTTTCAGCTTCTGTCCTGTCGATATTCATATAATAGGCCTCATTCTCGACAGGTATAGGCAGAGGCCTATCTGCCATGTTGGTTTTTCTCGGTTTATCCCATTTTGCTTCTGGCATGTTGCTCGATTCATTATCCGAATCCTCTGATTGGTTGGTTTCATTAGTTTCTGGAACAAATAAGTAAATAAATATACTTCCAATTTCCTCCGTGTAAGGGTGGAGTAAGAATACTTACCCCTGCGGAAGGGGTCGGCCTGTCGTAAAAGGCTACAAAACAGCCCTAGCTACGTGATAGGGCTCCAAGTCCGTCTGGATGCCGACCACCCCTGGTGTATAAGTATGCCGCTATAATAACCTTGTGTTATGTTCCGGCATTGGTGACCCAGGTTCCCGTACCCTCTATGGGTCCCTAGTGTCGCAAACATCCATAGGCGACGGTAACTGCTTACTATTAAGTAGGCCGCCAGCCTTTCTGCTGTTCTACAGCAATAAAAAGGTATCTATAACCCGCCTTGTACAAGTGTGTCAGAGATTTAATTAGTTAGAGAGTTACAGTCGCTGTTTTTTGTACATCTTTAAGTATTAATATTATAAATGTGAAAGTAAACCCTGTCTGTGTGTATGTTTTCACTCCTGAATCGCATGACGAATTTTGATGAATTTCGGTGTAAAGATAGATTGGACCTTGGAGAAGGACATAGATTTTTTTTGAGATGGAAAATGATTGATGCACATCCCGCCACCTAGAAGCTGACGACAAGGTAGTGTGGGATTTCCGCCCCTCCCAAACAGTTGACAAGGGAGATGCACATCACTGGTGTACCCACTAAAAACCACTCCAGTGTTCCTCTTCTGCCCGGTGCCCGAACGTGAGGTATATACTCTCGCTTGCGCCTCCCAGCCGAGCGGGCTGGACGGGTCATGACTTTATTTTTAATTTATGTAACAGAACAACGTTTTCCGGGTCAGCTAATAATTTATACGTCGATACTTTAAATAAAAATAACTTTCTATTCGAAAACTCACAATTAAGTGATACCAATTGGTTCCCGTTTTTATTTATTCCAGTCCGCACAAATACGTAGTGGGTTTACTGTACGTTCCTATAAAGGCAAAGACCCAAGCATTGTAATCAGAGCCAAGGGCTTGACAATACTGATCATGCACCGGGTATAAGAATAAATTAAGACCTGAGTACCTGTCTCAGTCCAATCACAATGTATATCCTAAAATTGTTAGAGATATATGAATGTTGTACAAATTCATTTGCAGATTATGCAGAATATGATCTAATACCTCAAGCGGATAAATCGTTACACAACGTCATCTTGTCATAAAGAAGTCGTAGACAATTTATTTTATGAGTACAACTAATACTACACAGTCGGGCATTTTCCTGCCAAATCGTGGCGTAGCGAGGGTTTTTTTTTTTTATTTTACATCAAATTAGACTTTTTGTAAAATATTCATATCTTACAATCTATTTGATATATTTCTTTTGTTTACAAGTTTCCAGCACCTTACCACTTGGCGCAACAGAACGAGTATACTCGTCTGCCGCGTTTTACTATAAAAAAGGGTATGACGAGTTTACTCGTTTCCCGAAAAGAAGTGTTAATACTACTTATATACTTTTCTTTTGTAAATATAAGTACATAGTTAATGATACATTAGATTTAATTAGATAGTAATTTATATGTGTGTGAGTGTGTATGCGTGCTTTGTGTGTGAGTATGTGTCAGTGCATGTGTGTTATGTGTGTATCAATATAACACACAAGGTTTTTAGGCATTTGTTGTTACAATTTTTCTGTATGCACCTGCTTTGAATTGAAAGAAAGAAAGAAAATATATTTATTTAGGACTTAAAGTTATTATTTACAATTGCAATCCAGATTGTTATGTTGAATATCTAAACTTATAATTTCTTTGGTTGTAATTTGTTTTGTGCATCAATAAAATAAAATGAAATAATATACTATACTATTATACTGTCACAATTTACACAGCGCCATCTAGTCCCAAAGTAAGTAGCATAGCACAAGTGTTATGCGTAGTAGACAACTATTATACTACATAAATATTTCTATTGTAAATAAATACATATTATATATATACACCCGTTTCGTGTCTATACAATATATAGGCACGAAAGGGGAATCGAACCCATGAGCTCCGCGAGCTTACCGAAGTGGCTCCACCATTAAAATCGCCAACTATTAATAATACAAATCAGATTTTGTTTTATTGAAATGAAACTTTTTAGCACCTTTGTGATTTCAAAAATTCGATGAAACGAATAAGCGACACCACAAAGAAACAAACATATTCATAAATAGGATTTAGCTTGCGATAGAATGAGATAGAATACAAGTGTTTCCTGTGATCTTCGTCTTCCCTTTGTTTGAAATATCGTATTTTCATATTGTATACTTTTTTTTTACTTGTGTGAATAACACACATACACACACACTTTTTTATTTTTTAGTTAGCGAACAATAAGGAGTTACATTCATTCATCTTGTTAACTCATTTTGTTGTAAACGTCTGTCAATCACACCAGTTTTAAAAATACGATGCAAAATTTACCTGTAACGTCTGTCAAACAATAACAATTGAAAGTGGTGTAGCAGAAATCGAGGAAATTGCTTCCGACGCGTGCGGCCAGGTTGTGAAGCAGCGGCACACTCACTTTCAGCCACCAACACATTTTAAACGTTTCACATTTTCATCGTTTCAGGCTTATTTGAGGTCTGAACAACTTATCTTTCAAAAATAGTGCTCAATTATAAATTATGTTTAATTTAAATACTCTATTTGATTACAGTCAGGCGTTTCAGGATTTACTGACAGTGGAATCCATATATTATATTACTAAAATAAAATTTATGCTATTATTTTAATATCATTAAAACTTTTTTAAGCATTTTTATCGCGTGTTTATATTGACCAATTCTGGAATTTCAGCTAGTTCAACTGAGACGAAATTAAAATCATTTATTTATTCAATGACACCTCATCATGATAGCAGTCGTTAACATTTAAAAAAATGATTATTATTTTAATTAATGTTAGTATTATTTTATCAAATTATGCCAAATGTCTACCAAAACTTATATGTATTTGTTTTTAAAAGTTTAAACCTAGGATTTGTGGTTCAAATAATGATATTGTAAATCTCGACATGTCATTTATTAAATAAGATTAAGAATTAAACTACACAAAACCGTGAAATGCCATGACTAAAGCAGTCAATTGGTCTTAATTAACCAATGTCACTATTCTGAGTCACTGTCTGGTATTTAATTGTTTTTATTGCTTACTACAAATAGAGGTTTTGTGACGATCAAACGACAGATTCTTTCAAGCCCTAAAAGTGAGAATATGTAAATTCATCGAAGATATATAGAGAGATAATTATATAAGAAGATATATAAAAATAAAAGCTAAAGGCTCTGGTCCGAAGGTTTTTCTCTCAGTTGGACAGGACTGAATAACAACTGGCAAATTTAGTTTTATATATATATTCCTAGACATCCTAGTGGATGGTGTGCGTTAAAATGTATGATAAAGGAAGGAAGAAAAAGAAGATTCCTAGATTTTTTTTGTTTCAGCACAAACTGTTACTGAAATAACTAGTGTCGTTGTAGACAAAACAATCGAATTTAACTCTCGAACTAATTTTACTAACTTGATGTTTTTTTTTAACGGACACCGAGCACTATAATCCTATGAACTCAATAAAAATCACGTATAAAAGAAATTCACAATCGATGTTTAAAATGCACCGGCTATACTAAGACTGATAAACAAAAGTGCATTAACATTGTTTAATTATCCCACGCATATTTTTTTAAGAATACACTATGCGTTATAGTTATGTCTAGTGTATCGACATGTACTAGTTTTATCGATAAATTTAGGACGTTTAACGTTAGCAAGAAGAAATAGATCATGTGATAGATAAATAAGAGTAACATATTGTACAATGACAATTCCTCAAAGCTACTTAGTCGTGAAGTAAACTATAGAGCTCTTGTAAAGGGTCTTCTAACAGGGACTTCCGAACTTTGATAGTTGATAACGGTCATCTTGTTGAAACTAAATCTGTCAAATTTGTTCTCATTTATTCAATGTGTTTTGCGAAATCACCATGGACGGATATAGCACTCAACAACTAGTGCAAATAATAAAATTGTTTTATCAAAATAGGTGTTCTGTTCGGGCAACGTACCGCACGCTTCCTCCATTTTATGGTCGCCATAATCATCCTACCGAGAGGACTGTTCGCAATGTGGTGGATAAATTTGAGTCCACTGGTTCAGTAAACGATCGACCAACAGTGATGTCGACGAAACCTAAGTTCTGCCGAAAATATCGCCACTGTCTGTGAGAGTGTGCAGGAGAATCCGAGGCAGTCGATTTCACGTCGCTCACAATAATTCGGCCTTTCGCAGACCACAACTTGATGAACTTGGCGTCGTGACTTCGGCCTGAACCTGTACAAAATTGAACTGACCCAGGAACTAAAGGAAAGGTAAACGACCATAGATAACGACGTGTGTTCGCTGAATGGGCTCTGGAGCAGTTGGCAGTTGACCCTAATTTACATCGAAATATCATCTTCAGCGACGAGGTCCGTTTATGGATGAATGGATATGTGAACAAACAAACTTGTCGAATTTGGGATGATACCAATGCACATGAGATCCAAGAGCGTCCAATGCATCCCGAAAAGTCATTGTTTGGTGTGGATTTTGGGCTGGCGGCGTCATCGGTCCGTATTTCTTTGAGAATGACGTTGGCCAGGCCATCACTGTCAACGGCGAGCGATATAGGTCGATAATTACCATCTTCTTTTGGCCTGAATCGGATGATCTGGACATCAACGACATGTGGTTTCAACACGACGGCGCTGCGTGCCACACAGCTCATGCCACATCGGATATTCAGCACGAGCGATTTGAGGGCATGGTCATCTAACGTGGAGGTGATGTGAAATGGCCATCGAGATCGTGCGATTTGACCCTGTTAGACTTTTTCTTCTGGGATTTTCTTAAGTCGCAGGTGTATGCGAATAAGCCACAAATCACAACAGTCCTCAAAGCCAACATAATCCATGCCATCGGTCAAATTCAGCCTGATTTATGCGCCAGTCATGGAAAAATTGTACATTTCAGATGCGCTCCACCCAGAGAAGCTGTGCCGGATATTTGAACGATATGCCACACATAATGGCATTAATGGGTCTTTCAAACGAATAAAAAATTTCGATGATACTCACACACTATATTTAAATTTAAAGATAGGAACCGCTTAATAAAAGTTCCGTTATTATAGTTTGTTAGTCTGTCTGTTACGTTTTCACACCTAAACCGCTGAACCAATTTTGATGAATTTCGGTATAAAAAGAGATTAGACCTTGGAGAGGCTATTTTGTTGTGAATATGAAACTTAAAGGTGGTTAAATGGGGTGAATGTAGTTAAGTTCTGTTTTTTTTTTTTAATTTATATGGCAGACCAGCGTTTACCGAGTAAGCTAGTACTTAAATACTTTTATTTTGTAAATAAAAAGCAAACTCGGATACCCGCGAATCAAACTATGAGCCCCGCCAGCGACCGTGAGTGTGAGATAACCAGAATAAACATTAAAAGCAAAAATTAATTCATTAATGATATCGTTTTAAGATAGTTGGTTAAATATTTAGGTCATAATAAACTCAATTACGACTTAGCAATATTATATGTTCATGATATACGGAACCCGTATTGTCGGAATTTTTGATGTTTCATGCAAATCTTGAATTGCGTCTCACCACAATTACACAACAACTATAATAAACTATTCGTATGAATTTTAAGATAATGTTATCGATAACTTTGGTTTGGCCATCACTAAACATATGGTTTCCATATGACACATGTTAAAAATAAAAAAGAAATTGTGAGAACTTGTCTTGATGTGTCTTTTCACGATCGATTTCTTAATATCAGTCCACGCCCATTGCTGGGTGAATATATATACTCATTTTACGATATAGACGCTCATTAATAACAGGTTTTACCGAAATTCTGTCAAAACGTAATTTTTAAAGTGAAAACTTCGTTAGCGGCGTTGTGCATGTTTTTTTTACGGGTAAAAAATGATAAACTCGCGTCAGGGAACGTGACCTGATCAAAAATTCGTAAGACGGAGGGAGTTTTGCTCCAGTAATACCAACCTCATTAATAATGAATTAAGGTTTATTTTATAATTTAATTTTTAAATTTTTGCATTGCATTACTTATACATATCTATTTGAATTCAGACTTTATTACAATGAAATACAGTTGAGTTTTTGAAGTGAAAACTTCTTTAGGGGCGTTGAGCACTTTTTGGGTGAACAAATTTTGGTTTGTGAAGAAGTGTTAATGACCAATTTAAACTTTAATCCTTGATTATAAACACTTCTTTATAAACCGAAAATAATCTAATAGCTCGACGATACAATTCACAAATTACTTAGTTTTCACTTCTATCGGCAGTCCCCAAAGACTGCCCCGCATGTTTTTTTTAATTTATGTAGCAAAACAACGTTTACCGGTTCAGCGATCTTATAAACATTTCATCACGGTTTAATAAGGGCAAAAGTTCCTTCACTGGTTTTGTTGTCATTATCTATCTGACATGAAAAATAAAAATCAGAATTAATAATAATTTTCTAGAAGAATGTTGAATCTAAAAGTAGAATTACAGCCAGGCATAAACATAAAAAGTGATGCAAATAATATGTGATGCATGATATGAGAGTTTGTGAAGTGATAGATGAAGGATGCCAGGATAGAATAAAATAGAAGGAAAACTCCTTGGTATGCTATCACAAGTATAAAACTTAGTTCGGTGAATAACAATGAAGTGTGATTGTGCGCTGATTATGACCAAAAAACATTCTAAAATAATCTTGATAGATGACGGTATAATACTTTTTCACGGGTTTAAATAATAAAATACATATTATTTTTTAATAAAAAAAGGTATTTATGTAGTATATTAGTTGTCTAGTATCCATAGCACAAGTGATATGCTACTTACTTTAGGATTAGGTGGCTCTGTATGAATAGTCCCAGATATTTATTTATTTTTCGATATTGCTATTCATGTAGCATTGTCGATCGATCGATCTGAAGGAATATATATATTTATGTGCACTCGTCCATTGCCAGGCAACTTCTCATAAAACTTAAGTCATCACCAATGTGTGATATATGCGTGCTGGTAAGCATCACTGGACAAGTCACACATTTCACTATCGCCCTCGTATTTTGCGGAGCTCCTGGTGATATTTTCCTAGCCACCAGGCTAGAATAGATATTTCCATGAACCCATAGATGACATAATATGCGCATTGAATATTTTTTTATTATTCCTTAAAAAACTATATAGTTATGTCAAACATGGAAGAGTTACATTTCGGTTGAACTTTTTGTTCAAATCGATAGGTAATTACGTAAAAACGATTCTATCTATATTTTATTTTAATTTATTTTATATAATATACTATTAAACAACCCAGGTAAATAAAAGCCTAATTTTGTTAATCAAATTATGGTTTCTAGCAGCATATTAGCGGTGACCCCGTGCAGGAGAAATGGAACCTGGGTCACCATACCGGAACACAATACAGGGTTATTATGGTGACATATTTAGAGTGATGGTTGCCATCCAGATCCTACATCTCTTGGAGCCCTACTACCTAACTAGGAATGTTTTGTCGCCTTTTAAGACAGAACGCTTTCTACCGCAGGGGTAAAGATTCGTAATCCGCACATGCACGCAGAGAATATGTATTTGAATCTACTGTTAATACTATTTTGTATTATTTGCTGGTATCTTTTAACTTATTATTAATTTACATTTTATTAAAGTAAACTTCTAAGCAAAGATATCATGAGATGAAAATTAAAAGTTATCTTCAACGTTCTGTTGATTAAAATTATGAATCATAGAAACATTCATCATATACATATACACGTCGCGAGTTATTCGATTTGCTAATTTCATTGCTCTGAAACGGGAGCATAGAGATTATGAGAGCCTATTATACCGTTGCGAATGGGTATTTCAAAAATGAACAATTTTTTACGAAGTAGCTGACGCAGTAAGCATTGTTCTATCCGTATATTTAAAAAAAAGTGTGGTGAACTGAACTCTCGTCCGTTGTTGAAGATTTAATAGTATTGATACCGTTAACATTGCTCTTAATATTGTAACAGGCGCTTTTTAACCCCTTTTTCACTCCGATCAAGTGCAATTTTTGAACAAAAAGTAACCTATGTCCTTCTTCAAGGTCCAGTATATTTCTTCAATACTTTAACTTTTATGATATTAGTATGGATTTTATAAGACAATGCGTTCATAAACAACAAATATAATAAATCCATAACATAACGTTGTACTTGGTAGTTTGAAATATATTATTGAGATTATTTTTTTTTATTAAAAATCATTAAATTTACTGTAATAAATCGCTCAGAATCCCAAAATAAGGATATTTATGTTATTGGTACTAGATGACATACAACTTTTAAACTATTTTTTGTTAATACATACTATAGATTAACACCTAGACTCTGGATGAGAATCAAATCCGTGAACTCCGCAGGCTTTCCGAAGTACGAAATATGTTGCGCCACGGAGGTCGTTATACTAAAGACTACAGCCTACCTCTTCTAAATCATAGGGAAGATCGTACAAGGCAATAAAATATATTCAAGTTTAAATTTAGATTTTAGCCTGAAAAGATATCCTTCATTTCCTCTTTGAGACCTATAAAAATTCATTTAAAGACCTATAAACCTTTTTTATAACAACAACGTTTTAGATAAGCTTTAACCCGTTAACCGGGTATGATGCCATGAAGTTCTACTGCAATGGGCATTACGACCTTTTTGGTCGTGGATATTTGGAGTATCATACTACTAATTTTAAATATTTTAATTCGTTCAATTAATTTTTTTTGCACTGAAGTTGTCTATCTACCTGTATAGATATTATGTTAGAAAATATTTTGACGAAATAAATAAAATCAGTAAGTTTAAGATATTTTTCTTTTATTGCTGGAGGTGTGTTGTATTTATGAATTGAATATTATTATTATGAATAAAAAAAGTCCCCATTGTGAAACGAGTTGAACAAAAGTTTATTCCCCGGTTAACAGATTATACGTGGCATCAGTGGTCGCTAACACTTCGGTGTAAATGCAGCACTGACTTAAAATCGTGTCGGAAATTATGTGAAATGCGATTACTCGTTATTATCGCCGTATCCGAGCTGTGCGGGTTCGGCGCTCTAGGCCCAGCGCGCCCTTGATTTATGGCGCGAATATCATTTCTTACTGTCTTATCGAAGGTATACCACAGACAACTGAAGAATACAGAAAAGCCCTGGTATTTACATCATATTTTATAACTTTTTACTGGTGCATGAGATCTGTATGTAAATGAGAATTAGTTTTCAATGGAATAATCGGTTAACCATATACAATACCTCAAAAAGGGATGCGTTTTATAGTTTTCATATGTATATAGACATTGTTCAATCCTTGCATAAATGGTAGTTGAAATGTCTCGATGAGGTGAATGGGGAAAGCGAGCGTGGGACCAAGGTAGTATCGCGTGAGCCTCAAAACGGACGGGACGGTCAACGTTCGACCTCCTTGAAGACCACTCTGCCCTGTGCGCAATTGGCCTTAGTTACTTCAAACACAGTGTCTAGTTTGAGACATCTAGCTGGTGTTATGCAACAGTTCCTCCGCGAGCGGACCTGAACTGAACCGGGAAGGGGTGGAATCAACCACCGCTCCTCTCCTTCTCCTCTTTCATACAGTCCACTGTTCTCGAGCTATACCACTCATCTATTGTACGCTGCACTTTCATCCGTGACCGGCATCGTACAGACATATTTTTTTATTTCAAAACATAGCAAATACCTACACAAAGATTTACTCTAAAACATTTCGAACGTGCTCACTCGTGTTCAGTCGAGACAAGTACTTTGTTAAATAAAAATAACATAATATACTAAAATTTAATTTTTAATTGTAGCATTACAAATTTAAGCCAGAACTCAAAAGCATTTGTGATTCTCTGTTATAAAAAGTAAAGAAAATAAATCCATTTTCTTCTAGCTTCACTATGTTAAATCGTCTGGGTCTTCTTCCCCACACCATTTCCTCGGGGAGGTATGATGGGGTCTTGAGTTGGTGCTCTATACCCCGGCATAAAATCTAGGGGCAACGACCCCCCGTTGACGTGGCTCGAGCCGCGGAAGCGCACTTCCACATGAATGGCGTGGCTTTAACGCAGCTCTACGTAGGCGCATCTTAGCTTGGTGAGCCAACTTCGGCTATTGTTGGCCATCAGTGGCTTCTGTTGGCCTGTCTGTGGCTTGATGGTTCTTTATCCTAACACTTTCATACAGACAAAAACATACAACATATTTAATTTGAGTAATTTAATTTTTAAAAACCTTAATATCATCATCGGCGTCATATCGGAACGCTTGCGGAGTGTCACGTGTTCCAGTCTTGTCCCGAAAACTGAGTGTTTATGTATATATAATATATATTTAGTTTTCCGTGCAGGGGCAGAGTAATAATAAATACCTGTGGCCTGGATCGGCCTGCCGTAAAAAGCGACAAAACCCTACGGGGTCAATCGCTATCAATTTTTTTCAGTTTCTTTGCAAATTAGTTCCTAATTGTTATGCATTGTTGGAAAGAGAGAGAGATGAAGAAAACGGTTATATTTTTAAAATAATCTGCAAGCCAAGATTCATAATATTTTTTCTTGTTTTTAAGGCATTATAGCGAAAATTTTTATCCGTGCAGGGGCGGAGAAAGAATACTAACCTCTGTGGCCGGGTCGGCCTGTCGTAAAAGGCGACAAAACAACCCACCTTAGCTACGTGGTAGGGCCTCAAGCCCGTCTGGATGGCGACCACCTTTGGTCTTAAGTATGCCGCCATAATAACCTTGTGTTGTGTTCCGGCATTAGTGACCCAAGTTCCTGTACCCTTATGGGATAGCAGCGTGTTCGCGATGCCACTAGTGTTGCTAACACCTATAGGCGACAGTAACTGCTAAATTCTAAGCGGGCTGTCAGCCTGTCTGCTGTCCTACGCAATAAAAAAAAAAAAAGAAAAAGAAAAAAAATATCTAAAAAATATTTAAAAATTATCGTTTTTCGTCTCGCATTTTTAAATTTGTACCGATAATTGTTGTTTTAATATTGATAAATAACTAGTCTTTAATCATTTATATAAATGAGAAGAAAAAATGAGACTTAAATTGATACTTTTTTAAAATTAATTTTTGATTTTGGGGTTAAAATTATCGCAAATAGTCTCCCATATATATCACCTCCTAACATGAATATTTTATGTCGAATTACCAATAACACTGTATACGTTTCATGAAGTGATTTTATGTAATTAAGAATATATTAAGCCTTCTAGGTGTTCTACACCTCCTTGTAAATGATCCGTTATAAATATCAAAGTATGTTACATACAATATGTACATTATTTGGTGAACGGGTCCGTTTATACTCAAAACTCCCCTAAAGACACAATTCAATTAGGTAGGCTTCAATTCCGAAATAGACTCAGATGTTTCAATAAATGTTTACATGACCTTCTTACAGCCTCTTTGTGAAAATTATAACATTCTCAGCTAGAAGCCAAGTGGTTGAGTAACTACGATTTTCCGGGACTTCATATACAAACAGGCACATACTTCATCTAAGTAGGTGTTACCGCTGCCTAAAGATATGTGCAACTAGGTTCCTAGTCTCTGTAATCTTATCCTGTTTTTAAGAGCTGTGCAGCTCTGGTAAGACCTCAAAATGAAATTTGTCCCATACTTTAATGCATCTATTTACTTATCTTAGACAATTTGAGACTTCTACAATAGGATAATTCATAAAATTTGCTGGAATTGGCCGCCAACTTTAGGAAATAAAAAAATCAGTACTACGCGAACAATGTAGTGTTAGCGGCGCCACTGACGTTACAAATCTGTATACTTTTACTACAGTAATATAAAAACAGTCTTTGGGGACTGCCGACAGAAGTGAAAACTAAGTAACTTGTAAATTGTATTTTCGAGCTATTAGATTATTATTTTTGGTTTAAAAAAAAGTGTTTATGATCAAGGAGTAAAGTTTAAATTGGTCATTAACACTTCTTTACAAACCAAACATTGTACGCCCAAAAACCACTACTCAACGCGCATAAAGAAGTTTTCACTTCAAAAAAACTCAACTGTATTTCATTGTAATAAAGTCACAATTCGAATAGATATGTATAAGTAATGCAATCATTTAAAAGTTACATTATAAAATAAACCTTAAGTCATTATTAATAAGGTTGGTATTACTGGAGCAAAACTCCCTTCGTCTTACGAATTTTCGGTCAGGTCACGTGTCCTGACGCGAGTTTAACATTTTTTACCCATCACAAAAAGTGCACAACGCCGCTAAAGAAGTTTTCACTTCAAAAATAAAAATAATCTTATTACAGTACTTATACTAAGAGATAAGATCTTAATCTTACAGATCGCTACCGTTTCCCTTTTTTTTTTTTTTTTTTTTGGTCTCGGGGAAAAACCTCTCTTGACGGGTTCCCCCGGCCCGGGGGGACCGAGGGATATGTGGGACTCCGGGAAAGATGATTGGCCATCCGACTACCCACTAAAAAACCCCGCTGTTCTCCTATCGCCTACGCCCGGGCCCACGGATATATGGCCTGCCGATCTCGTGGCCCGGGCCGGCGCCGGCCCGCCCTTTGTCTTGAGGTGGGTCCCTTCTAAAGTGTGGCGCCAGGGGGTCAGGGTTTCGTCCCCCCGGCGCTCTCCTAACAACTCTAGGAGTTGAGGGGGGCCGCGGAACAGCACGCAGCCCTCACCCTCGCGGCAATAGTGCGGGTGGCGGGTCCTCCCCCGAGGGGCCGCCCGCAGCCGCTTTTTACGGCGGCCGGAGGTCGTTACTGACCCTCCGGCGCCGCCGGCGCTACCGTTTCCCTAACAAACGTGGCTAAAGTAGAAACAACGAAACAAACACCCCAGCCATTTCTATTTTCAGTATAATTTTATATCATTGTTTTTTCCCCCAGTATGTGGTTGTGAATAAAATTTTTAATGGTCTAATATCCTTTCCCACACATGGGGTGTAAGGGGCCCTACCAACATCTTCGGGGCCCAAGTCAACCTCACCTGCAAGTCGGCGCACCCTGCTGAATAACGGACGAGGCTCTGACGACGGCTTTCCTTTTGGGGTTGGGGGGTCAGACGGCAGTCGCCCCCGTAAAAGCCAAATCTGCCAAATCATATGGACAGAACACGAATGCGAGATCGTATAAGGGCTAGGGCGCCGCCGCATAACGGCGCGCAAGAGCTTCGCCCGACTCTTGTGAGAAGTGGACAAGGGCTACCGTGTCATGGGCGGGCACGGCTAACGACGCTAGCCCCAACTCACGCAGCCCAAACATCTCGAAAGATCCGCTTCGCAACATGGAACATAGGCACGTTAACCGGACGCGCGAGAGAGTTGGCCGATGTGCTCTCCAGGCGGAGGGTGGCCGTGGCGTTCCTGCAGGAGACTCGGTGGAAGGCCAGCAGATCCCGGTTCATTGGGAATGGCTACAAGCTGATCTACACAGGTGCACCTGGTGGGGAGAATGGGGTTGCCATAGTGCTCTCGGAGGAGTTCCAGAACGACATTTTGGAAGTGAAACGTCATAGCGACCGACTTATGGTCGTTAGGGTGCTTATCGATGGGGTAGTTACCCACTTGATAAGTGCCTATGCGCCACAGGCCGGTTGTGACGACGCCGATAAAATAGCGTTTTGGAATCAACTCGGAGAAGTGCTCCGTGGAATCCCATTATCACAGGGGATCGTTTTGGGGGGTGATCTGAACGGTCATGTGGGTGATGAGTGTGGGGAATTCGAGCGTGTTCACGGTGGATTTGGGTACGGCAGCCGCAACGCAGAAGGGGAGGACATCCTCAATGCGTGTGCGGCGGCCGACCTTGCCATCGTGAACACGTATTTCAAAAAGAGACCCGAGCATCTCATCACCTACAGGAGCGGGAGGAATGCTACCCAAATCGACTTCCTACTCACTAGGAGACACCACATCAGCAAAGTAGCCAACTGCAAGGTCATACCCGGTGAGAGTCTCACTGCACAACATCGTCTTCTTGTCATGGACCTCTGCGCTAAGCCTAAAGACACGTATACCGAGCGCGTTCAGCGCCGAATCAGGTGGTGGCTGCTTGATGAAGTCACGTCCCAGGAGTTCGCCTTAGCCGTCGGTGACAAGTGCACCGGTGGTATGGGCGAACCAGTTCAGGCTTACTGGGACAAGATTCAGGCGGCTATCCTTGGGTCGGCGAAGGAGGTGCTTGGGGTGTCTAAGGGTGGTCGCAAGTGTGACAAGGAGACATGGTGGTGGAACGACACAGTCCAGAGGGAGACTAGAGCGAAGAAAGCCCTCTTTAAGAAGTGGCAAGCGTCCAGATCTCCTGAAGACCGCGACGCATACCGGGTAGCAAAGCGCGCCACTAAGAGAGCTGTTGCCAGAGCCAGGCGAGACCACTTACAACCACTTTACGATAAGTTGGAATCGTCTGAGGGGCAGAAGCTCATCTACAAGTTGGCGCGCTCCAGGGTCAAAGCGGCACAGGACATTTCCAAGTGCCGCTGTGTAAAAGACCCTGTGGGCAATCTGCTATGCGAGGACCTCGCGGTGAAGGAGAGATGGCGCTCGTATTTCCACGAGCTGCTGAACACGCAGCACAAAGAGGTGCAGCCGCCTGATCTTCCTCCGAATCAAGGACTAGTGCCACTGATAACGCCTGCAGAAGTCCAGAATTGTCTTCGCCGCATGAAGAATCGGAAAGCTGTTGGATCCGATGGAGTCCCCATCGAAGCCTGGAAGGCGATGGGCTCGCGTGGTGTGGGCATTTTAACAGACCTTTTCAACCGGACACTCCTCACCGGTACGATCCCGAGCCAATGGAGACTGAGTATCATTACTCCAGTCTTCAAAGGCAAGGGGTCGGTGCAGGAGTGCGGTAGTTACCGAGGAGTTAAGGTCATGTCCCACACCATGAAGCTCTTCGAAAGGGTTATCGACTCTCGGATTCGACAGGAGTGCACTGTCTCGGATTGTCAATATGGGTTTCGCCCTGGTCACGGGACAATGGACCCTGTTTTTGCTCTAAGGACTGTCGCGGAGAAATACAGGGCGAAGAATACGCCTCTGCATTGCCTGTTTCTCGACTTGCAGAAGGCCTTCGACTGTATTCCTCGCGCGATAATCTGGTGGGCATTGCGGTCCAAAGGGATTCCAGAGGCCTATGTTGACATCATCCGAGACATGTACCGTGACTCCGATTCCGTTGTTCGGACCGCTGTTGGCGACACAAAACCTTTCCCCATCACCGTCGGGGTGCACCAAGGATCCGTCCTTAGTCCGTTTCTGTTTAGCGTGGTATTAGACGTATTGTCAGACAGCATCAGAAACTCACATGAGCAGCCCCCGTGGTTGCTCATGTATGCTGATGATATCGCGCTGGCAGATTCGGACAGGGGTAGGCTGGTGCGACGTGTGAAGGCGTGGAAAGAGTCGCTTGAGAACGGTGGTCTGAAGCTCAATGTGGCGAAGACCGAGTACTTGGCCTGTAACTCCACAGATCCCACACCCGTACGCATAGACGGCAACACAGTCGAGCGCACGGACCTTGTGAAATACCTGGGATCTGTGTTTCATGCATCCGGTGACATCGATTGCGACGTCAAGGCACGCATTGCTGCCGCGTGGGCCAAATGGCGTGAGGTAACTGGTGTCATTTGTGACCCCAAGATGCCGGTAAAGTTGAAGGGACAGGTTTATAAGACCATCATTAGACCTGTCCTTTTATACGGTTGTGAAGCGTGGCCGGTGTTAGAGCGACACAAGCAAGAACTGCGTGTCACGGAGATGAATATGCTGCGGTGGATGTGTGGAGTGACGCGGAAGGACCGCGTTAGGAACTCCCGCATTCGCGGCAGCCTTCATGTCCGTGACATTGCGGATAAATTGCAGGAGTGTCGGCTCCGATGGTACGGCCACGTTTTACGGCAACCGGATGCTTACGTGGGAAACAAATGTCTGGCCATGCCGCTTCCGCCGGGCCCCGGCAGGAGGGGTAGACCCAAAAAGTGCTGGCTTGACGTCGTAAAGGGTGATATGCGTGCCAATGGTCTCACTACCAGGGATGCTGAAGACCGTGCGAAGTGGAGAAGAAAAAGTCGGAAAGCGGACCCCGGGCGCCGAAGCGAGAGTTTGGGCTGCAACCGGGATTCATCGCTGAGATGATGATGATCCTTTCCCACACAGACGTTACTTAATAGCTTTTTTAATTTAAAAAGTCCTTGAAATCTGTCTGTGATTCTATTGTAAAAAAGTATACTTTGTCCAAACACACCTTGGACAGGCAGTATACCCACCATATTCGTCTAAGACGGGACTCTCTTTTTTCAAGTGCATGCGTTATCATTGCGTTGTTTACATCATCAAGTAAACTTACCTCTTCTAAACCCGAATCGGCTTTCAAATATGTTCATAATATACCCAAGGATGGATTCGTCTTTCTGTCTGCAAGTGACGTCACAGTAATCCTTATTCACTTGTACGGGTTCAAGGTAGTCTTCCACTGGTACCTTTACCTGAAATGTAACTTTATTTAATACTTTTACTCGTTGTTCTCGTTTAATATGCATGTTCGATCCTTGCAAGGTAGTTGAAATCTTGCCTCCTGATTTTGTTATTTACCCTCACTCGGTGAGGTGAATGGTGAAAGCGAGCATGGGACGACAGTAGTATCGCGTAATCCTCTGAACGCGCGGGATGATCGACGTTCGACCTCCCTGAAGACCACTATCTGCGCGTATCGACGGTAAAGGAAAGCATTATAAGGAAATCTTCATACCGTTCTCTCTAATAGGGCCAAGTCCAGCAGAGGAATATTATGGACTGTTTTAATTATATAACACTACTATAACATTTATAAATATATAACTGTTAAATTGTTTACGTGTATTTCTGATGTTAGAAAACATTTTGAGTCATTATGAGCACGTCGAAGCGAACAGTGTTAAAGAAGACACGATCTTTGAAGCAGATGTTGAATCTTACCTGACTTCTATCCGTATCAACAATTTCCTGATTGACATGAACAGAATCGTACATATTAGCTATACTCTCAGCATTCTCATATATCGAAGTTGTAACTTCTTTTTCATCTACATCTTTCACTTCTTCTTCGTTCTTCTTTAGAAACAGAATTCTAAAAGAGTTAAAGAACTCTTGTATCTTTACTATACAAGGTCTTACAACTTGATTTGATATGGAGCTTCTTGTATTTGTTACGTCTTTCATATCATTATAGTTTAAATCTTCATATAGATGATCTTCTGGGAACTTTGGAGGAGGTTCATCAGGAATAGGCAAGGACTTGTACTTAGTTTTAGCTTCAGGCCGTTTAGTTTTTAAGTAGAAGATACTATTTCTTTTCATACAGTAATAGCCTCTATCAGTCGGATCGGTTCTATTAAATTTTGATCTCAGATCGAAAAACGGATATTCGTATGAGCTGAGTCTAAATAATTTTCTGCTCTTTTTAGGTGTTCCTGCATCCATTGGCAAGTATGAAGGTACTTTTTCCATTTTCTTTGGATGATGCCTGTATAAAAAACTCTTTGCTGGCACCAACTTCTTTAATAATTCTTCGACAGTATTAGACGCTTCTTTAAATTCATTTTTGTGTTCAGTAATTTCTTGGATAACTTTGGTTTCTTTAGTTTTTCTGGGTTTTACTGTTTGATATTGACTTTCTATTGATGAAATGGCAATATTACTAGAGGAATCTCTATTCGTGTCTTCAATGTTTAATACATCATTATCTTTTCGCTTTTTTTCCATATTATCACTATTGTCATTCTCAAGATCAATTAGGTCAATGACTTCAAAACTCGAAATTGCATCTTCAAACATTTCATTCTCACTTAACATTACGATATTTCCATCCGATTTATGTAACGTTTCAATGTTCACATTTGTATCGTTGAAATATTTGTCTGGATTTTTTTTCAAATCTTCAATGAAAAAAATGAATTTTTTAGCATTTGCTTTTGGTCGCCATAATTTGACTAAGCCCTCTGTTACTTCCTACAAGAAAAATTACTAATGAATGTATATATATATATATATATATATATATATATATATATATATATATATATATATATATATATATATATATATATATATATATATTTATATATATATATATATATATATATATTTATATATATATATATATATATATATATATATATATATATATATATATATATATATATATATTATATATATATATATATATATATATATATATATATATATATATATATATATATATACTAGCTGACCCGGCAAACGTTGTTCTGCCATATAAATAATAAAATGTCAAAAAATTAAAAAAAAAATTTAGGGGTGGACTACCCCTAACATTTAGGGGGATGAAAAATAGATGTTGGCCGATTCTCATAGATACCGGATAAGCACAAAAAATTTCATCAAAATCGGTCTAGCCGTTTCGGAGGAGTATGGCAACGAAAACTGTGACACGAGAATTTTATATATTAGATATATATATATATATATATATATATATATATATATATATATATATATATATATATATATATATATATATATATATATATATATATATATATATATATATATATATATATATATATATATATATATATATTATAATATTCACAATTTTTAGTTTAAAATATTATTGTTTCAGTTTAAAAATCTTCGTCAATAGGAAACCACCTAAATCTTCACTTCTTACCAGATTTATTAATATATAATATTATAAAACTTTTTTTAGAAATGATACATACTGGTGGCATTCGAAGCTCTTACTAACCCTTGCTCAGCTTTGTTTTGACAATTTTTTTCTTTATATGTTGTTGTGAGGAAATAAGAATACTCATTTTTTTGAAATTGGAAGGAAAGCCATCACCAAAACATAATCATCCTAAATTATTAAGAACAAACATGTTAACATCACTTACCAGTACTTTTCGTCCATCCATGCGTTTGTTTCTTACGAAATCCGTAAACTCTTCTAAATCCCATCTTTGCAATAGTATTACCAAAGCTTCCGTGTCCACCTCATCTAATCTTCTATCGACTCTTTTGTCTTTCTCCATGGTTTATGGTCATGAACGTAGCTTTTAATATACAATATATTACACCTAAAATTAAGATACTTGACGACCTTGGTGGTGTAACGGATAACGCACTTCGGTACGCTTGCGGAGGTCACGGGTTCGATTCCCGTCTCGCGTCTGGGTGTTTATGTATAATATGTATTTATTTACAAAAAAAAAGTATATAAGTAGTATATCAATTGTCTAGTACCCATAACACAAGTGCTATGCTACTTAGTTTGGGACTAGATGGCGCTGTGTGAATTGTCACAAAATATTATTATATTATATTATTATTACTTCTTTTAAGTTCTTCTAAATGTTTCCTTTTAGTTACATTCAAAGGTATCCCTTCAAAGCCTCCGCTGTTCAAAACAGTCTTAGAGCGAAACTAGTTGCTTGAATTTTCAATGTTCCGTTTCATTGTGTAAATAAAACATCGCGAGGAAACCTCCAAAGATCACCGGTGGACAAGGGTGTTGGTAATATCTCCGTTACCTCCAAATTCAGTAGTGGTACGTTCGTTATAAACTGTTTTTTTTTTTAATTATTTTCCACTAAACTGTTGACATCATTCTATATCCATGGTTGACATCGACAATATATTAAGTATGATTGATGTAACAAGTATTAATAAAGAGAGACGTATTCAAGCGGCCGAACAGACTTGTCTTAAAATATTCTAAGCAATTTAATGAATAAAACTACGGTATTGTTCTCAAAAAACATAAAATATATTTTATGATGTCAAAAGCACAAAGATTTTTTGTAAACGTAATTTGAAACCGTCATTCAACTGCTGAACGACTGATGACGTCTTGGTATATTATTTGAATCTACATACAACCAGAGGTTACGGGTTCGATTACTACAATGACATATATATTAGGCGGTCTTTTTCGTCTAATTTCCATAGCACATACGGAAAGAATCGTCGGGAACTATGCTCACTTGGCTCACCAGTGTCTGTAATCAGTGAAAACAACCTTGTGCTGTCTAAAGGATCCTAACTCCGAAAATACGTCATGGGTTCTTGTTATTCGTCAGGAAACATAAAGACTGAGCTTTTTTATTTGCAATCAAATAATAGGACCTGTTAAATATTAATAGAACGGGAACAAACACTATTTCAATTAATCCACCAGAGGGTTTTATATGAAACTAGCAGTGCCCGCGACTCCGTCCGCGTGGAATATTGACTTTAGGCAACAAATTAAATTGTAAATCCAACCTACAAAGTCCAGCCTAAGCTGAACCCTATTTCATATGGCTGATGATATAAATCGGAGGTCAACTTAAATTGGATTATAAAATTTTCGAAACTTATCATTTTTAACAAAAACTATTTATAAATTAAAAATAGCCTAAGTTACTCCTTGGTACATCAGCTATCTGTCAGTGAAACTCCCGTCAAAATCGGTGCAGCCATTTCAGAGATTAGCCGGAACAAACAGACAGACAGACAGACAGACAAAAATTGTAAAAAATGTTGTTTTGGTATATGTACCGTGTATACATCCGAATACACTTAGTAAAAAGCGGTTATTTTAATATTACAAACAGACCATCCAATTTTATTTATTTGTATGTATAGTATGTATGTATAGATAACAATTGCGAAAGAAAAACTTATTGAGTTGCTACCTAAATGCTTTAAACGCTCGAATCTGTGTGTTCAATCCAGTTTTTTTTACTAAGAATCAGCAGACAGGCTGACGGCCCACTTAAGTAAACAGTTACCGTCGCCTATGGATGTATGCGACGCTAGGGGCACTGTTGTGGCAGAGTCCCGAAAAGAATTGCTGTTTATGAAGCAATTCTTTAAAATAAATAAATTTGTAAGATGCCGATTAACAAGAGTTTATTTTAACATGACATAACAAAAGTAGAATGAAAAAAAAGTTACGATGTAAAAGTCACTAGAATATTTTTAAAGTATACTTTTAAAACATGCCAGTGCTTTGATTATATAAATATACAAAACACGCAGGTTTGAACAGGCACAAATAACTCGTTGCTATCCCATAGGGATACTGGAACCTGGGTCACGAATGCCCGAACTCAAGTTATTATGGCTAAATACTTATAGACCAAGAGCAGTTGCCATCGAAATGGGCTTGGAGCCCTACCACATAGTAAAGTTTAATTCTGTTAACCTTTCGATACAAATATTCCACATAATGCAGAGAACTTCTCAATAATTTATTTCTGAATTAAAATTATTTCAACCACGAGAAATAAACCTCATAAACTTACCGAGCTATATATTATATTTGATCGTACACTTAATCTAGCCAGACATTAGAAATGTTTTAATTAGTTTAATTCGTTTCAAATTTATTAATTTTCTTGTAATAATAATAAATACTATAAGACACAGAATCGTTTTATCCATAAAACATTACTTTAGCACTCACTACGTCCAGTCCAGTCAGTATGGGAGGTAGTGTTGATGACAACTGGCTCCAATTAGCTTGATTAGTCCGTCATTGTTGGAGAGCGGTTAGGTCATTTAGCCCAAACCACACTCACACGGCGCGTTCTCTTAAATCGCGCGAAGAATTATAGGTTGCATATAATTACATATATAGACAGAGTTACAAATAAAAATATAATTAAGTAACATATATAAATTATAATCCTGCCGATGGATATTATGAATACTTCATTGATCACCACATAACTAATTACAACTTAAAATACATGGCGAGCAACCGGTGGCCATCGCTAAAGCGATTTCTTCCAGGCAATTTCTGCTATAATAAATTACAAATTACACTTAATAATATTTACATTCGTTCTAGACAAATCGTTTTAAAGGAATTTCTGAACCAATCATTTAAGACGTATAAATTTAGAGGAAAATTTACGTTCTTTTTATTAGCTTATTGTTGATAATATGCTTGAAAATTTCAAAGCTTGCAAAGAAACTTTAAAATATTACTAACCATATCTTCATGAATTTGAAGTTATCAGTAATGGACGTTCGAAAATATTGCTATTTGCTTTACCGTGACAATTCCTTTCCTGAGCCACAAGAAAATATATTAAATGTGGCTAACTACTAATATGATAACCATTAATAAGCAAAAGGAGTAATTAATTTGTTGGTTTTTATGATTCCATAGGAAAATGATGAGATAGATGATTTTTATTTTTAACTGTAAACAATCGACCGTAAATTTTATTATTATGTTCTTTATGAGCAAGAATTATTATTAATAGGAGAGGGCCAAGAATATCCTAGCGCAGGTTATACCTAGTTTAATCTCGTTATTTCATGCTATATGTATATATTTTATTTCACCTAAAACATGTCAGAACCTATATCTGTACGGAACTGAAAAAAAAATATTTTCAATTTCAAGTTTCAATAATTATAAACAAAAAAACAAATTCGCCAAGAGTTTATCGCGTCGCCGCCATGACCCAGTGTGGCCCGCGCTTACGGTATATTCCGTAAACGTTCTTTAGTGATAAACATACTAGAAATATAATTACTCCATTAATGTCTAAATATTTTGACCCAAATCTGGCCTCATATTTAGTTTATTATATACTAGGTGACGCGACAAACGATGTTCGTCCATAATAATTAAATAAACACATTTTGGATAGAAAAAGAAAGAAAGAAATACTTTATTTGTTGAAAGCAGCGGATTTATTTGTGGATAGCGGCGTTCTCAATGAGCGGCTACAATGCAAAATTAGTATTATGGCTAAATTTTAAGTCAATTGGGTGTAAATTTTAGAGATCTCATGATGAGTAGTTCGCTTATGTATATGTAGTTCTTATCTTCGCAAATAACTGAACTCGGGTTGCGGTTTTTAAATGTCACAAATGAAACACATTGGGTACCTCTTTTACCTCTATAATTAAATTTGTGTCGGGAATTGGTTGCCATCAGTCGCACAAGTTATAGTCGATCAAGGACACCTCACAATTTTTCAAACTATTTAGAATGGTTTTTTTATTGCTGTAGGACACAGACAGGCTGACGGCCCGCTTAGAATTTAGCAGTTACCGTCGCCTAGGGATGTTTGCTACGCCAGTGACATCGCGAACATGCTGTTGTCCCATAAGGGTATAGGAACTTGGGTCACTAATGCCGGAACACAAGGTTATTACTTAAGACCAAACATGGTCGTCATCCAGACGAACTTGAGGCCCTACCACATAGCTAGGGTAGGTTGTTTTGTTGCCTTTTATAACAGGCCGACCACGGCAACAGAGGTTTGTATTCTTTCTCCGCCCCTGCACGGATAAATTTCTAGCATCCTTCTTGTTACATGATGCTCCTCTCTTCGCATTATATGGCCACACTATTACTTTTCAGCTTCTCAATCACTGACGCTACTTTCAAACTTCCCTATATATACTTCAGTAATAAAGTAATTGTTGCTAATTAATTAGAAAATAAAATAATGCTAATTGATCACACTGAGTTACCGTAGACTATTTACATACCAACGTAATTAATCAAAGTTAGACATTTGCATTTCTTCGGAAGTCCCGTTTCGGTTTCAGATGGAGTCCCAGATAGAATAACTTTATCTTCCCACAACTTGGGATCCAATCAGTTGATAATGTTTTCAAAGTTGCCGCATTGGATACTTTGACTAACTTTTCGGGTGGTAATTTCGTAACTGATTTTAGTAATAAATTGAATTTTATAATTATTTAAAAATTAGCCATATGCTTCAGATTAGGAATAAGTACAAGGATTCGCCATTTTCCATCAAGCAGCAAATGTTAACTCTTCTTCTTCTTCCTGTCCTTATCCCAAACTATGCGAGGTCGACACAATATGTTCTCTCCTTCTACTCTCCTCTATTGGTTGTCTTCTCAACACTCAGACCTTTATTGACATTCTTTGGTCTACCGCTCTTTCTATATCCACTGTCATTTCTGGCATTTTCTTTGTTATATGACTTTTACTTTCATTATATGACACACCAGGTCAATCTATTACTTGCAGCTTCTCAATTACTGGCGCTACTTTCAAACTTCTCCAAATACATTCATTTCTAATTCTATCCATTTTTGCAACTCCACTCATCCATCTCAACATTCGCATATCCGCTGCATGCTTATCATACTTCCCTTTGTGGTCCAGGATTCTGATCCAAACAATATTGAAATTATTACATTTTTACAGATAGCATTTTTGACCTGGGGTTGAAATTCTTTGCTACAAGTTTTTCATCTCTTTTTGAGTTTCTTTAATCAAAATGAGTCGCATCAACGTAAAAATGAATGCGTATGAACTAAGCTATGCGACAACACTCAACAGCGTACTTCAGAATCCGAAATGTAACTGAGATGACATGCTGTTAAAGAGGAATTTTTCTGATGGGTAACGGTAATATATTGAAGTTACGTAAATTTTTTAACATAACGCATTTGAATATAACCTACGATACTGAATTGCGTCCCCAGTTTGCAATAAAAGTTTGTTAATGCTGCTCTCTATAAAACGGACTTAAAATCAAACTTTTTTCTAATTGTTGGAGCTGTGCGTGTAGTTCGACCATCTTTCCGTTCATGCCTTGCACGCTCTTAATTTTCTAAATATGAGTATATTTTTAATTAACATGTCGTAATCTACATTCTAGGAATTTTTTATATGGAGTAATTATTTCTTGGTAAAATCGCTTCACTCGGACTTTCAAATTACTTCCATGCAATCAAACATCAGAAGGGACAGGAGAAATTGGCATGTGATACAAGTATTTTATAAACCCGATCCAGATAAGGTTTGTGTTTGTTTACAAAAGAAATGTATGTGTAGTGTATCGGTTGTCTGGTGCCCGCGGTACGGGTGCCGTGCTGCTGCTGACGTTGGGACTAGATGAGGTTATGTGAGGTGTTCAGGTATACGGTATATTTACTGTGAATGGGCATATGTTGTCTATGAATAACAAATTGTATGTTTTTGTAGTTATATAATATGTATTGTTCATTTGTTGTGAACTGCAGCAATAAAATATTCCATTTCTCAATGAGTCATGTCATTCCTGAAGGCCTCT
This sequence comes from Malacosoma neustria, assembly GCA_963693495.1. Lineage (NCBI taxonomy): Eukaryota > Metazoa > Arthropoda > Insecta > Lepidoptera > Lasiocampidae > Malacosoma > Malacosoma neustria. Next base: position 12,207,753 of record OY856393.1, on the reverse strand, counting down.
GCGGAAGACCAGCGTTGGTTTCTTATAACCAACTATGCTGAGCAGAAGACCTTTTAGGGCACTTGTATCTGTAATGAGATTTTATTTAATATGTTATTATTTACTTATTTTGTACCCTAAATAAACATTTTTTCTTTCTTCTTTCTTTCTTTCAAAGGTGTCTGTATTTGAGACACTTTCCCGCTGAACAACCTGCGCCAATTCACTAGTTACAACTCCTGCGTTATCGGGCCTCCTGTAGCGACTGCGACATCAGAGGAACACCACGTCAGGAAGTGAAAGCAATCAGGGCCGTCAAAAATATTGATAAGTCAAGGAATAAACCATTTTGTTTGCATTTAAAAAGTGACAGTATGTACATGCAAAATTTCACAGTCGTAATATTAGGACAAAGATCGCTTATCGCTACAACTTGGCCACACCCAAACACTCAAAACTTTGATGACTGTAACGTTCAGGTTATTACACGCTGTTATTAAGGAGCATTAGTAGACGGCGCCCGATGCGTGTAACTTTCTCACGTTATTTACTTAGGATACGTTGTTTGGAGAGACGATCAAAATGTGCGGTTACACTTAAAGCGTTTTATGGCTGTGTGATTACAGAAACTAGAAATTATCTATGGAGTAAAAAGTCACTGATTGATTACTTTTCTAAGAAGTAAAATACTTGAAATCAGAGCAGATAGACACAGAAGGATAGACCAAGATAGAAAAAGGGTGTGAATATTGAAATTACAGTTCTTAAACTTTCCTAGTTTAAGAATAGAAAATGTTGCCATTATGTTTTCATCATATATCGGAAGACTATTCTAAGGAAGTATTAGAAAAGAAAGGGAAATATTACTTTTCTGAAATATGATAAACTATACTCCGGACGCCGAGCAGGAAGAATTTCGTCCATTGACCTCGGTTGCTCTGTGCGAGCAAAGCGGCATTATATTTACGCGGGAGTGGCAGAGACAGATAATAACACGTCAATGGACGAAATTCTTCCTGCTCGGCGTCCGGAGTATAGTAGTTAAAGGACCCAACCAAAGACAAAAGGAAAAGAGGACTATCTACTTCACCACAGTCGACGTCAACCACTAAACCTAAAAAGCAACAAATGACAAGTTCTATTGAAACTAACAGGACAAAAGCCTTCGATTTGATGAGAATCCGGTCAAACTCTCTCACTAATATCCTCACACATAAAAACCAATAACAATTAACAATCGGCAAACGGATAATCCAACCAAGTTTGTGGTCAGTAGACCACTTATAATATAATACTAGCTGTGCCCGCGACTCCGTCCGCGTGGAATAGTGACTTTTGGCAGAAATTTTTGGATATATCTTATGGTTTATTTTGGATTAAAAACCCTATAAATCCTAAAATATAAATGAAAAGTGCAAACAGTCAGTATTATCGAATGCAACTGTTACGCCATGCGCTTCCGAAATACGTACGTTCGAACTCACAAAGTCCATCCTAAGCTAAACCCTATTTCATATGATCGATGACATAAATCTGAGATTAACTTAAACTGGAATATAAAATTCCTGAAACTTATAACAAAAACTATTTTTTATAAATAAAAATAGCCTAAGTTACTTCTTGATACATCAGCTATCTGCCAGTGAAATTTCCGTCAAAATCGGTGCAGCCATTTCAGAGATTAGCCGGAACAAACAGACAGATAGACAAAAATTGTAAAAAATATTCTTTTGGTATATGTATCGTGTATACGTCCGAATGCACTTAGTAAAAAGCGGTTATTTTAATATTACAAACAGACCCTCCAATTTTATTTATTTATATAGATGATAAGTGTAGGATTAATCTTGAGGAATACTAGATCTCGGGTATTACAGGAAGTACCTTTGGTATTCCTCTGAGGAATTTTTAGCAGTCTTCACCTCTGTGAAAACTAAACTTGGCCATTTGAAACATGCATTTAGATGTTTCATATATCAATAAATAAATACTCTGGGACAATTCATTCAATATTTTTTTTTATTTATTGCTGAGGATTAGCAGACAGGCTGACGGCCCACTTAATAGGAAGCAGTTACAGTCGCCTATTAATGTGTGCTATACTAGGGGCAACGCGGACAGCTACTGTATAATAGGGGTACAGGAACCTGAGTCACTAATGCTGTAACACAACACAAGGCGCCGCAATAAGTGGCGGTATACTTTTACACCAGGGGTGGTTGCCATCAAGACGGGCTTTGAACCCTACCAACCTGGTAGTTTGTCACCTTTTACGACAGGCCGTTACTTGCACAGAGAGCACTAGCTAGTAAGTAGCATAGGCACTTGGTTTATAGGTACTAGATATTTTTCTTCGACGTCAGTATGTGCTAATTACATTATAACAAGCACATTATGTAATAAAAACTGATTAAGGTGTGGGTGGCCTCTAAGTGTAATAATGCTTGGCTACCACGTATCATTACGCTTATTATTCTTTCAATAAATAACTCAAAACCTAGTCCAAACATAAAAATAAACAGCGCCTAACATTTTGATGCAAATAATGCTTATAAGTTTCTTAGCAAGCCAATATTGCTGTAGTAAAATTATTATCATAAAATTATAAAACTCTCTATTGTATTGTAATTATCGATTTAATCTTACGCAAACGGGGGTAGCTGTGTTCTGACCAACTGAGCCTAAAAAGAATTGCCAGAATGGATGCGCTCTACGTAGCGTTATTGTATGTTGTTATTCGTTTATTGTATGTTTTAGTATATTGTATGTTCTGTGTTACTTTGACAAATCGATTTAACATTTGTGGAAAATATATTATTATAGTTCTTAAAGAAATTCCTGAGAAAATGAGAAATTCCTGAGAAATTTGCATTATGTCACAAATATAACATAACACCTTAACTACTCTATTTGATTTTTTTAACCGCTGGATATCACACCCCACCCTTCTTTGCACAGGACCGTATTTGACGAGGTTAAATAGAGCTATTAAGGTTCTCACATACCTAAATACCTACCTGTTGATATAATTGCGCGGCCATTTTATAACGCAGCTTTCTTCTCTTTAAGACTACGACATAAGGTGTATTTTCGTTGAATCAGTAGGATTGTGGATAAATTGGGTCAGGTCGAACGAGTGTCAAGTGGAGTAATTTTATTTAATCTTTAAGGATCTCCATGCTGATGCTGATGTTGATTGAAATATTTCCTTTCATGAATATTAATATAAGAGATAGCTTTTCCTGCTACTTTGATTGCGAATTTTTATGTATAATACAGAAACAGTTCTTTACTAGATAAAAATTTGATCACGGGTCATTTTTCGATCAGGTTCAATTGTAGATCTGTGACCGCAACATTTCTCAGAATATATAAAGTATTTCATCATCATAGATTGAACTGCTCTTATATGCGGTTATATCAATGAACTTCGTGCGAAAAACAGAAAAAAGAATACGAACAAGACCGGAAGTTCGAATTACATTATCATATGACGGTAATGAATATTTATTATATTTTTTTTTAATGTAATCACTAATCGTACTAATATATTCGCGCACACAAACAAAACTATGTCGCTTTAACTTATGTTATTAGTAATAACAATTAATCTTATCGATTACTTCTGGAATTACAAGAATTGATAATGGATGACATTTTTAATACGACGCATTAAATAATTTACATACATACATATTTTATTATGTGTATACGTTATTGCAACCACCAAAATCATTAGGCAACTACTCGCTATCATTTCTTTTTTTATTGCTGTAGGACAGCAGACACGCTGACGGCCCGCTTAGAATTTAGCAGTTACCGTCGCCTATGGGTGTTTGCAATGTCAGTGGCATCGCGAACACGCTGCTGTCCTATAAGGGTACAGAAACTTGGGTCACTAATGCCGGAACACAACGCAAGGTTATTATGGCGGCATACTTAAGACCGAAGGTGGTCCCCATACAGACGGGCTTGAGGCCCTACCACGTAGCTACTAGGGTTGGTTGTTTCGTCGGCTTTTACGACAGGCCGACCCCTGCCGCAGAGGTTAGTTAGTATTCTTTCTCCGCCCCTGCACGGATAAAAAATTCTACTTTAGATCCTCTCATTCCTAGGGATTTGTAAAAGGCGACAAATAAATAATAAACATACGTACTGCGACAGTTCATACATCTCTATCTAATCGCAAATTAATCAGTAGAGCGCGTTTCTTGACGTCATCCGTGGCGTAAAGGCATTTCGATCTGCTTGCGAAGGTCACGGGTTCGATTCCTGTACAATATGTATTTATTTACAAAATAAAAGTATACCACTTAGTTTATTAGTAGTCTAGTATCCATAACACAAGTACTATGCTGCTTACTTTGGAACAAGATGTTGTTGTGTGAATTGTCACAAAATATTTATTCTAAAATATATAGAATTTAAAAAAAAAGTGAAAATTGGTTCAGCGGTATAGGCGTTAAAGCGTAACAAACAAACTCACTTATAATATTAGTTAGGATGTGTACTAGACAACTGATACTTATATAATTGTGTTATTTTATAAATATATATTATACACCTTTATTATACAGACTGGGGCCGAGAATCTAACCCGTGATCTCCGCAAGCATTTCAACCTGAATGCAGGTTGAAATGATCCGCTGCGCCACGGAGGTCATCGTAGTTTTTTCGGTTTCATTTGGTTTCGTTTTCCGTTTGGGTCAGTTGCATAAAAAGCAATTATAGCCACATGTATTGTGCCACATTAAGTGTAATGGAATTGAAAATTTGTGTAACGGAGAGCATCTCGTAATCAAACCCCTACTAGGGTTACCGTGATAACAGCGACACGACGATAATACTCCGCAGATAACGGCGGGTTCTAAATAAAATACATTAAATAAATTTGCAATTTTTATTAACTTATTAAAAGCTTAAATTAAATATGTTTATATAAGCGCAGAAATAATAATCCAAATTAAATTAAAAGCCAAGAAAGCAGTACGTCGTATACTAGTTGCGCTCGCAGTACACAGTGAGAAAACCAGTTGGCCGCGCCGCTACCATAAACGCGACGCTCCACCTGAGTGAATTTGACAAACAAGTCACTCTCGAATTTGACATTTCAACGATAAACAGGCGCGTGCCTTCATATAAATTTTATTGATAATCCAATGTTCGGACAATATTTATAAATAATCTCAAAATATTGACTAAAACGAGTAAACTAAACTATCGAGAACAATATCTAAAAGAATACCTACCAATAATAATATATATAGTACATTCTAGAATTATTTTACGAATATTGAGATAAAGCTAACTTAATCTACACAAAACATCATACATTTTGTGAGCAACTTCAGTACCAGCAAATGCAATATAGCACGAGTTGTGGCTGGGATGGACCTTCCCGGGAGTAACAGACAACTGATACCTCGCTCTACCGACGTACAGGGTCTCCCCACTTGCTGTCCTTCCACCAGGGATCGCTCCGGGAGGCACGTTTCCATTAGAGGCTGGCACCCACCTTAAGGATTCCGGCTTCGCACACAGGACTTCTATATTCTGAACAGGGATTTCCTTCCCATCGTAAACAATTGATGCGGCGTTGTGTCTGATGCTTAACTTCCCTGGAATTAATTCTCCGTTATACCAGGACCTGATGACCCACAATGGACTTCCATCCCAACCTTCGTGGCCCCCCACAACAGCTCTGCCGGTCAAGGTATTCGCAGTGGTAGTAGTTATAGGCACCCAGTCGAAGTCTCCCGAAGTTTCCACCACTGATACTTGGTCTGATGCTGATGATGATTCTCCATGATATATGTAGTTCGTTATGTATGTAGGTTGACTATCAGAGGGGTTTGACGTTGGTACAGATACTGGTGCCATGGGAACTGGTATCATCACAGTACCAGGAACGTAGTACGGGTAAGGAGCTGTAGTTTGTCCGTAATCTGGTGGTGGTAGGTAAGGATGGTATTGAGGGGGGTGGTGTGGAGGAGGGTGAGGTGGGTGGTGTGGTGGATGAGGTGGTGGTCCCCACGGAGGTGGTGGAGAGTAGTAAGGAGGTCCGGGAGGATAATGACTCATTTCTTCCACAATAGTCACAAGTAACGTATTAGAGGTACGTATAAAGTGAAAATACTGAAGCTATTTGCAACAAAAGACTGAATATGAACGGACTGTAATCTTATCGATAGATAAGCTCATTTGATAGATAGTGACTCAGACATTAATCATGTTGTGAAATTATTGTGATCATTGTTTTATTATTTGTCGGCACGATATTAAATAAGGCATTTTAAAACGCTTTTGTTAGTTTCACCTATAACAAACTTCACTGTCAACGAAAAATATTAGTATTATTGTGAAAAAAGCGTGGGGCGCTAGATAAATTAGTTCTCGAAAATATTCGGTCGGTACGATTAGGCCAAAAATGGTACGAAAGATATAGAAAAAAGCGCCCACGCTTTATTTCATTATAACACCAAAAAATTTCGTTCAGTATCTTATTCCTATATTATGAATAATTTTTCTCTCTTTAGTTCAGTTTGTCACTAAACCGTGTTCTTAGGTTCTTGTAACTATATTTTTATGTAAACTAGTTTTCCGCGTTATGGTCGTGAACAATTCTTGGGGACACGACGTACGTGTCCTTGGTGGCTTGGCGAAAACAAGAAGTATCATGGCATCTTGGTCGGCAAAATCCCCGCCGCGTTCTGCTCCCCAGTGCGTCCATATCAGCGTTAACGTTTTGATTTGACTACTAACATTTCGGTTCGATTATGTAGAGTTTTAATTGCAATCCAGTACTAAATTATTTCATGGCTTGGATTATACGAATATATAGTCTGTGGAGTGGAGGTAATTTAATAAATCCATGGAGTTTGAACCCACGTCTACCGTGACGTCATCGTTAAAAATTTATAAAATAAAACTGTACTATTTAATTAAATAATTTATTTCAATTACAAAAATTACATATCCAATTAATATTTGTACACATTATTAAAATATAGTATAAAATATAGCAATATATTCAACTTAATTTAATAATATATATTTTAACTGTTGTAACTAATTGAATATTTTTAAAATGATTACTGACCGTCATCATCATTTATTAATATACAGTTCTTATTATTCAAAACTGATAAAATGATAATTCGCATTTATTAAAACTTTTGCTAGAACTAAATTATCAATGATAATCTTTGCCCCTTTCTTCTACTATGAATAACATGTGGTAAAATTAAAAGATGCGACCTCTACGCGTGAGAAAAGAAACTCTTTCCCTTAATAAGTTTACTTGCGCTTACTGCAGTGCTCGAGGGTAGTCTAGGTACGAAACAACTCATTAAAATACACTTATTTATCAATTTACACTGAAAAACCTATGTTCCCGAGAAACCCGTATGAAATAAAATCTCTGATTTAGCTATGTGAAACCATGTAAAACGAAATAAACCCCCAATGTATGCTCAATTCAGTCACTTATTTAAGTAAGACATTTTAAAAAACAACTTTTATTCAACTGGATTTAGTTTGTCAACAAGATTTTCAAAATTCGTTAATTTATAATATAACAAACGAAACCGTGTAAAACAGGTGCCGTGTAAGTAGGGGATAAATGTATTAGACAGAACCGATAAGCCGCGGGGGAATCCCCGAAATCACACCTTCACGTCATAGCATAACTTTTTGAGATGTCGTCACATTAATTCTACACACAATATTCACTTTTTAACTCTTATTTTACAAACTATAAGACATACATTTCTATTTTACTCTATATTCTCATGTGAGTACGACTGCTCTGAAGACGCAGCGGTTGCCGTCTATTAGTGCAGGCCAAACGAAAGACTTGATCAGGTCCGAGCGTCGATCCTTCGACTCTCCTTGCGAGAAACGGACGTGTTTCTCAGGGTTCATTACCACTGAAATTAAATATTTTTGATACATACTTCGTTATCCAAGGCTGTGTACTACTGAGTACTCTACTGAATCCGGGGGCGTCACAAAGTAATGACCAGTCGATCATGCGACCCTCCACAAAGGCTCTTGGGGGTTTTTAGTGGATATAACGCCGCGCCCTGGCTACCTGTTGCTAGGCAGTTAAGTAGTCGTATTAACAGAGTGCAGAACCCCGCGGCACTCTTAAGGTGCAGCGTTCCCAACTCTACTGAGTATTACTTTTAATTTATTAGAATCCTTTTCTTAGACAAACTATGGTGTGTATTGGATAAAGTAGATGTTTCTTTACTAGAGCTCTGTTTCATTTAATTTTTTGGAGCTTAGAACAACAGTGTCTCGGGAGCTCACCAAAAACACTTACAGCTAGCTTACTCAACACATTCACAAATAAGTAATCGATATCAAAAAGAAGGGAATAATTTGTTTAATAAAAATGACTAGGTAACAATTTGCGACCCACGATTGTAGTTTAGGCTGAATACTAAAATTTAAAAGACCTGTTATGTATGAATTGGAATGCTGGGCCACAAAGAAAAAGATAAATGGTGCATGCATCGGAGATGTGAATGTTGAGATGAATGAGTGGAGTTACAAAAATGATTGAGAAGCTGAAAAGTAACAGACTAGCCTGGTACGGTCATAGAATGCAAAGAGAAGACAGTAATATAATAAGGAAAATGCTAAAAATTGACGGATACAAAAGGAGCGGTAGGCCAAAGAAAAAATGGATGTAATGTGTAAAAGATGATATGGTAAAAAAGTGTGAATGTTTAGATAACGACTAATAGAGACCCCATAGTTCGATTTAAGGGTAGTTAGAAAAATGACAAGTAAAGTGAATCACCTGGTGTAAAATCTGTGTCAATCCTCAAGGGGGGCGAATGCAGACTGATGGTCCAGGCCGCCCGGCAGGAGGCAGCCACCAGCGCATGAAGCGCCGCACATCCTCCTAGGCACGGGTACTCGCGTAGCGTGTTCAATACCTAATCACAAATACTTAGACAGTTATTTTTTTAAACTAAGACATGGTTCTAATATGTATATGTTGATGCAAAGGTGATGTAGCAGCACCATGATTAATTGCTCTTCACTCTTACAAGCAAGCGAAACAAATGCAACGTGTTATATTTACGGTATCTTACTAAAAATAAATAAATAAAATAAATAAATAAGTAAATAAACAATACGCAGATATCTTCCATCTCGCTCACACAGTTGCATTTTATACTTGTATATTGTTTCGTTTTAACTTAGCATCTTTTATATTACATCGTTGTAACATAGCATCTATTCGCATACCGTATTTGTAAATATATACCTAGTCAGGTCATAAATTCTGTCACATGTTTAATTTAAAATAATTGTAGCAAGTTTATTCATTATGTAACCATTCATATACCAAAATGAACTTAACAAAACATAGATTCTTATGACATTAAAGTTTATTCAAAATGACCTCCGTGATTTTGAATACAAGCCTTCAATCTGCGCGGCCAGTCGTCTATCGCAGCACGAACGAGGTCCATGTCAATATCGGCGGCTGCCTTAATCAAGGATGTCTTGAGTGACTCCAAATTGGAATGAGGCTTTGAGCACGCCTTTTCCTCCAAGTGTTGCCATATCTTGTAATCTAACGGATTCAAATCTGGACTGGAGGAGGGCCAGTCTTCGTGCCGGATGAAGTCGATTTCACGCGCCGCCAGCCAGTCTTGTGTGCTCTTCGCTCTATGAGCTGGCGCCGAATCTTGTTGGAATACCCAGTGCCTGTTATTGAACATGGTATGAGAAACAGGTTCCACAAGGTTCGTCAGGACTGTATTTTGATACACAACAGCATTCGTTTTTACACCTTTCTCACAAAAATGTACCTCTGTTAAGCCCCAATAAGAAACTCTCAACCATACCATGAGCGAGGATGGAAAATGACCTCGTTGGACACGCGGAATACGGTTGCTCGCTTCTTCACTACTGTGTGCGTACACCTTATCATTTTGTTTGTTGTAGCTCTCTTCTACGGTAAACATTTTTTCATCCGAAAAAAGAATTTCCCGATATTTTTTTCCCGCGTACCGCTTCAACAAAGCGCGGCATCTCTTCAGTCTCAGGTCCATTAGACGAGCATTCAAACGATGTCCTGTTTTTCTTCGATATGCCCGAAGCCCTAGTCTTCATTTAACACCCTTTTCACCGTGGTTCTGCTTAACCCCATCTGAAGGGCCAACAGTTTCTGCTTACGTTTGGGATTTCTTTGAATTCGTGCCTTCACAGCTTTTATCACTGCTGGAGTCCTAAGAGACCGAGGGCGACCACTTCTTGACCTGTCATCTACACTAGAGTCTTCATTGTATCGTTTGATGGTACTCGTTTATCGTATCTTTTGGTTATATTCAAATTTTTCAGTATGTTAAAAATTTGAATTGGCGCGTAACCGCAACGATGCAACGCAATAACTGCAACACGGTCTTCTTTAAGCGTCCACTCCATATTTAAAAATGAGTAAAATTCTAAAAGTATACATTTTTATTTTCATGAACAATTGGAAATTCGAATTCAATAAACTTTTTTGTGGCCAGCATTCTAAAAGAAAAGTTTTTACTGTGTGACAATACTTATGACCTGACTAAGTACATATAGCGCATTTTGTCAATAACTCATGGAATCATGATATCATCAAAGTATGTTATTGAACTCTACTCCTAAGAAGACCTCCGAAGAAGAATTCTGCCTCAACAAACAAAGCTCAATAGCTTTAGACCAGGAACACCTGCACCTCCAAAGTGATATAAGAAACTTGAGCTACAAGTCTCTAAAAGACATTCGCGGTCCATATCAAGCTCATTTAACAGATAGTAAAATTTCATTTTCCAAGAGAGTAAGGACAATTTTTTTATTGCAGTAGGACAGCAGACAGGCTGACGGCCTGCTTAGAATTTAGCAGTTACCGTCGCTTATGAATGTTTGTAACGCCAGTGGCATCGCGAACACGCTGCTGTCCCATAAGGGTACAGGAACTTGGGTCACTAATACCGGAATACAACACAAGGTTATTGTGGCGGCATACTTAAGACCAAAGGTGGTCACCATGCAGACGGGCTTGGGACCCTACCACGTAGCTAGGGTGGGTTGTATATTATTTTTAATCTTGTAGGGTCGGCCTGTCATAAAAGGCGACAAAACAACTCTAGCTGCATGTTAGAGCTCCAAGTCTAGGCGATGATAACCACCCTTGGTCTATAAATATGTTATGGTGACTTAATAGCCATAATAACCTTGTATTTTGTTCCGGCAATAGTGACCCAACTTCCAGTACCTTATGGGATAGCATCGTATTCGCGGTGCCCCTGACGTCACAAACATACATCGATGACGGTAACTGCTGTTAAAAAAAGAGGGAGATTAGAAGGACCTGGTTGATAACAGTCCTCTCGGCCTCGCCGAGCGGGAAGGTGTGCGCGGTGTGCGTGAGCATCCTGGTGGCGGCGGCGAGCAGCCGGGTCGCCGTAGCACTTGCCTCGCCGGTCAGCTCTTCGCCGACCCCGAGCAGTGCGCGCACCTCGCCCAGCCGTCGCTCGCGCAGACTGATAGCCGCGCGGAACGATAACTGAAAAACACACCAATCAATACTCTATTTTAAAACCTTTAAAGAAAGTTTCAGACAGTGACAACGGCTACCTAAAAATCGTTAAAACTGCAATAGTAAGAAACAAAACGATGTAAAAGAAAGTATCTGAATTAAAAGTAAGAATGATTAAACAGTTATAAAGTTAAAGGCTACAGTAGAAAACATAAATATACGAGTATGTGTAATTGAATAAATAATAATACGAACAATAAAAACAATATAAAGATGTAATTAGATATATGAATATAAATTAACCTCTGCGAAAACAAAACAACCCTAGCTACATGGTAGGGTCCCAATCCCGTCTGGATGGCAACTATCCCTGATGTATAAGTATGCCGCCATAATAACCTTATTTTGTGTTCCAGTATTAGTGACCCAGGTTCCTGTACCCCTATGGGACAGTAGCATGTTCGCGATGCCCCTAATGTCGCAAACATCCATAGGCAGCGATAACTGCTTACTATTAAGTGGGTCGTCAGCCTGTCTGCTGTCCCTCAGCAATAAATAATAATAAAAAATTATAAAACAAATAAAAATAACTATGAAATAGAAATAATAGTTATAAAGAAAGGAAAAAGAAATAAAACTAAACGAAAAAATAAAAATAAGGATGGCCAAACATCTTTCCTGGAGTCCCAGATATCCTTCGGTCCCTCCGGGCCGGGGGGAACCCGTCAAGAGAGGTTTTTTCCCGAGACCAAAAAAAAAGGAATCTCCTCACTATGCGTGCTGTGTCCAGGAGAACCGCCTTCTGTATCCGACTCTTCACCTATTTAACTAGCGAAAGCCTCTCTAGGTGCTTATCGAAGCTCCTTGCTATAAGCCCGTTCACTGACACCGCTACCGGTACGATGCTCGTTGATTCCATGCGCCACATGGCGGTAACCTCGTGAGCGAGATCTAAATATTTTGTAATCTTGTCAGTTTCTGCTTTCACGAGGTTACCATCATGTGGGACACTAATATCAATGCTCATCGTATGTGTCGCAGCTTTATCTATTATCACAATATCAGGCTTATTGGCAACAATAGCCCTGTCTGTGATAATAGATCAATCCCAGTAGAGCGTGATATGGCCACTATCAATTATTATTATTATTAGAAATATTTTATCGTGTGTGGGAATTGAATACATAGACACGCCCGTTCTCCTCCATAATCAGTCGTTAATAATCATCGTTAAGTGCTTAGTGACTGATGAACTTAGAAAGTGAAAACTCGCGAACTTTCTAAAACGTGTCAAAATCGGCTCATTTGTTTAAGAATCACAAACCAGAAAAACTTACAACAACAACGGAGAAGACGATTTTGTATTTGAGATGCGGCGTGTGCCTGAGGGGCTCCAGCGCCGACAGCGCCGGAAGGGTCTCATCCGCAGCTCTCGCCCACACGGCGGCGTACTGGGAAACCAGTTTACTTCTGAAATTTTGAATAAAACATTACTCTTGATCGATTTTATATATTTTTAAACAATCGCACCTTAATTTACATATGAAAATCGTTACAGGACTATCCGGTATTTACATCTTTCTTTGTCATAATTACACAGGAATATTTTTTTTATGGCTGTAGAACAGCAGACAGGCTGACAGCCCGCTTAGAATTTAGCAGTTACCGTCCCCTATGGGTGTTTGCAACGCCAGTGACATCGCGAACACGCTGCTGTCTCATAAGGGTACAGAAACATGGGTCACTAATGCCGGAACACAATGCAAGGTTATTATAGCAGCATACTTAAGACCAAAGGTGGTCGCCATCCAGACGGGCTTGTGGCCCTACAACGTAGCTAGGGTGGGTTGTTTTGTCGCCTTTTACGACAGGCCGACCCCGGCCGCAGAGGTTAGTATTCTTTCTCCGCCCAGCCCTGTATGGATATAATTATATTATTATTTTTTTAGTTTGATCAAGAATCAAAATACCACAAAAGTGAAAACCACACGGCCTTATAGGTATGAAATGGTTATTATAATATTTGTTTTATTGACTTTTTTGATACCATAAGTGCATATGTTATTATTATTAAGCCTTTATTGCTGAAAACATTTAATAACACTGATAATAAAATTAAATATTTATAAATTAACTCCATAGCATGTTCTCAATTGTTTTAGGTGTTTTTGGTTCAGGGCCCAGGTTTGACATCTATATGAGACATATGGCAAAATGCACAAGTTAAACATCTTTTTCTTAACGAATACAGAAAACTGTTTACTTTTAAATATATCGTTAAGTGACCAATACACCTTTTCCATGCACTCGCAATTCTTCGATCAATTTCCATGTCAGTTTGGTCTTTAAAAGATATTAGTTGTCCTAAGTATGTGTAGCTTTTTACATATTCCTTATTTTCATTGTCTACTTTTATGTCTATTTCTTTTCTATTTGTCATTAACTTTGTCTTGGATTTGTTTAGGACAAGATCAACTAACTGTTCTACTTTCATCTGTTAGTTGTTGTAACATTTATTGTAGCGTACTAGCATTATCAGTAATTAGGATTGGGTACATATACGAGAAAATAAATAAATAATATACTGTGACAATTCTCACAACGCCATCTACCATATTTAAATTAACAGCAAAGTATTCGTGTTACAAGACTACTGATGATTACTACTTATATACTTTTCCTTTGGAAATAAATACATATCTTACATAAGCGCCCTAATTTGAGGCAGGATAGAACACGGGGTACGATAAGTGGTCTTATATAGAAATTATACGTTGTTATCAGCCGTATTCCAAAAGTGTCGACTCCGTTGGTAAGGCCACGTTTTACGGCAACCGGATGCTTACGTGGGAAACAAATGTCTGGCCATACCGCCTCCGCCGGGCTCTGGCAGGAGGGGTAGACCCAAAAAGTGCTGACTTGACGTCGTAAAGCGTGATAGGCGTGCCAATGGGCTCACTACCAGGGATACTGAAAATCGCGCGCAGTGGAGATGAAAAGTCGGAAAGCGGACCCCAGGCACCAAAACGAAAGTTTGGGTTACAACCGGGACATAACACTGAGATGATGATGATGATGATGTTATCAGCCGTATTCCACTGCTGGACATAGGCCTCCCCAAATTTGCGTCAGGAATCCTGGTCCCTTATTTTTCCCATTCAGTCGCGGCTGGCAAACTTACGTAGGCCATCGCCCCATCTGAGGGTGTTCTACGCTACATACATACAGGAACTACACAGCATTATTCAAATTTGGATTCAATCTAGAAACCCTGTCTGTAGTTTTCGATATTAGCCTCACCTATCAGGATGTTGATGTGAGTCGTCGCTGTCAGAATGATAGCCGTCGCTGGCAGAGTCTGTCGGAGACCGTGGGGTAGCCTGCTCGCCAGAACCATCGCCCTCCACCATCTGGCTGAGTACTGCCGCACAGCCGCGGGAGTAGCTCATCAACACACCAGCAACTGGCCTGAAATTAAATGGATAACTCTTACAGTAAGTACACTGGGACAATTCATTCACACAGCACCATCTAGGCTAAAAGCAAGTAGGAGAGTGCTCGTATTATGGGTACTAAGAATTTGTTCGTTCCGAATCCGGCCCCCTCGTTGAGCCTAGGGGTACGGAAATCTGGACGAGGGGCCTGCCGAACATATGCCGCGATCGCGCGGCGCCGTAATGTAAATTTTCTTAGTACTATTATAATACAATTAGCCTATTACTCACCACGAATCCGACCTTAGGATAGGAGGTTAAGGGTGAGGATGTGGCAGGGAATGTAGGGGATGATGAGGTACGGCGTGGCGGCGCAGCCAACACGCGAAACTATCTCCTGGCGCGTGGAAATAGCCGTACCACAACTCCACTTACTTCACAATTGTCCGTAATGAGTTCTAAACTTCTATGCAAACTGGGGAGCCGAATGTAATAGTTTTCCCAAGTCTAACCGTACAATTTATACGAGCAGGGCACCGTCCGTTCGTCCAGCTGCCGCATGAGTTGACGTATATAGTGTTGCCGTCGTAAAACTTAAAACTCCCGATTGGTTTCGAACAGAATTTATATACTTTTCTTTTGTAAATAAATATATTAACATCCAGACTTGGGTCCGTGACTCCCGTGGGTGTTCATGCGAACGCCATTGCGCCACGAAGGACAAGAAAATAAACGTGTGATATATCATAAGTAAATTTTCCAAGTACATCATTTTAGCGCTCAGGGAATCGACCGGCCCTCGCATACTGACTGATCTACCTTCATAGAAAAATATCCACTAGTCACGCCTACCGCATCGCCCGCGCAACTTCTCTTGTGATAACTAACTCGTAAAATAGCAAATAGTAGCCTTCTGATTAGATGAACCTTGTTTTATCCGTGCAGGAGTGGAGAAAGAATACTAACCTCTGTGGCCGGGGTCGCCCTGTCGTAAAAACAACCCACCCTAGCTACGTGGTAGGGCCTCAAGCCCGTCTGGATGGCGACCACCTTTGGTCTTAAGTATGCCATCATAATAACCTTGTGTTGTGTTCCGGCATTAGTGACCCAAGTCCCTGTACCTTTATGGGACAGCAGCGTGTTCGCGATGCCACTGGCGTTGCATACACCTATAGGCGATGGTAACTGCTAAATCCTAAGTGGGCCGTCAGCCTGTCTGCTGTCCTACAGCAATAAAAAAAGCGTATAAATGATAAACAATAAACTGTGTTTTGTGGTGACAGTATTATAAGCAAATACAGTGGTAAGATTCCCCACAAACGCTCTTCATTTTATTAACCAACGAAAAAAACGGAGGAGAGTCTCAGTTCGACACGATTTTTTCTTTTTTTTTAGGTATGACCACGCATAACGTTTTACAGAGTAGTCCGATTTTAAAAATTCTTTTTTTATTAGAAAGGGTATACCCCGAAGTTGGTCCCATATAAATTTGGGAAAAAAATCCAACCCCGAGTGTTCGAAAACAGAGAATGATTAATTGTTCACTCACTGATTATATCTATGACCACGCATAACTTTTAACAGAATTGATTTATTTAAGCATGTAGTAATAATAGATTAAAGGCACAAAAAATTATAAAATGAAAAAGTTTTAAGAAAAAAATTAAACCACCGAAAAAACTGAAAAGAAAAAATAATAAACCGTTTTTATTAACCTTAATAACTAAGTTCTTAAACTAATGTAAGTATACCTAAATAATATTGAGTCGGCACCAAACAACCAAATTAATTAATTACGTAGAGCGTGGTGCGTGGCGTCGGCGCAGCGTGAAGCCCCTTCGCCGGAATACACATGAGGGTACTAGCGCCGATTCAAAATTATAGGTTTTCATTTTTCAATCTAGGGTCTCTTGATTTTGCCGCGAAAGTGATACGAGTTAAATCCAGAATAACGGTGCCAGTTTGGTTCAGTAAGTTACAATCAAGATAAGTCTGTACCAGCTTAAATCAAACCAAAATATTAAAAATGGCTTAATATATAGCTTTATAATAGACAATACGCTTGTATATTATTACACAAAAACAACGTTCCCATTCAATTCATAAAGTTCAAAATAAAATAAAATCCAGTAATAACGCAGACAATAGAAAGATCAGTTATGAAATTACAAAAAGTTATTATTCAACCGACATCAATTAAATGAAATTTTCTTCTAGAGAAATGTGCGTGAGAAACATATCATTAAGTTTTATTAGTTATAATTATGGTTGCTGAATATGTTTCGAAATCAGATGTAGTAAATCTTTTTTTAAAATCTGGAGTCCAGCAGGTTGTCGCGTGTAGACCAAAGGCATTACCAACGCACTGCCGGCCTCGAAGAGTTTTTTTAATGTATGAAAAATCTTACGTTAAAAAGTTAAATTAAAATTATTTATCTTAAGATTACATCAAGCAGATTATTTTGCTGAAATTTAAGATCTCCAATCCCATAACAAAACGCTGGATAAAGAAGAAACCGTAAAACAAAAAACCCAGCGATAATTTTATTTAATTACTAGCTGTGACCGCGACTCCGTCCGCGTGGAATAGTGTAATTATGGTTTATTTTGGATTACAAACCCTATAAACCCTAAAATATAAATAAATGAATTATGCAAACAGTCAGTGTTATCGAATGCAACTGTTACGCCATGCGGCTCCGGAATACGTACGTTCGAACCTACTAAGTCCAGCCTAAGCTAAACACTATTTCGTATGATTGATGACATAAATCTGAGGTTAACTTAAATTGGAAATTCAACCTACAATGTCCAGCCTAAGCTGAACCCTATTACATATGATTGATGATATAAATCTGAGGTCAATTTAAATTGACATTTAAAATTTCCGAAACTTATAATTTTTAACAAAAACTATTTTTTTTTTCTAAAATAAAAATAGCCTAGGTTACTTCTTGATACATCAGCTATCTGCCAGTGAAAGTCCCGTCAAAATCGGTGCAGCCATTTCAGAGATTAGCCGGAACAAACAGACAGACAGACAGACAAAAATTGTAAAAAATGTTGTTTTGGTATATGTACCGTTTATACGTCCGAATGAACTTAGTAAAAGGCGGTTATTTTAATATTACAAACAGACCCTCCAATTTTATTTATTTGTATAGATTTTACTCGGATATCTTGTTCTTTAAATTATAAGCCTGGCCATTTGAAGCAGTAGTATCAGTAGTGTTTTAGGCGCATTACCAGCCCAGGATAATCTAGAATCTTTCTTCTATTTTTATGAACATTTAGAAATAAAAGACGGGCACCCATCTCTTACTAAGACCCTCTTAAAGAAGGTTAACGACTTAAAGTTTAACGAATGAGAACCAACGTCCCACTTCTAGGCTTTCCCTGATACAGTTACCCACTACGCTTATTCAATGTGGAATAAGCAGATAGCAGAACCACTGTCTTCTTCCGTTATATAGGGTTGGCACAACATGTTCTCTTTCCGCTGTGGCCGTCATCTCAACATTCACACCCTTTTTCACCATATCATCTTTAACGCAATCCATCCATCTTTTCTCTGGTCTACCTCTCCTTTTGTATCATTTTCCTAGTTATATGGCATTCGTCGTTTCACAATACATGGCCAAACTACGCTAATCTGTTACTTTCAAATTTTTCAGCCACTGCTGCTTCTTTTACACATCTTTTAATATAACATTATACCTAGTCAGGTCATAAATTCTGTCACATGTTTAATGTAAAATAATTGTAACAAGTTTATTAATTATGTAACCATTCATATACCAAAATGAACTTAACAAAACATAGATTCTTATGACATTAAAGTTTATTCAAAATGACCTCCGTGATTTTGAATACAAGCCTTCAATCTGCGCGGCCAGTTGTCTATCG
The DNA here is from genome assembly GCA_963693495.1 of Malacosoma neustria. Taxonomy (NCBI): domain Eukaryota; kingdom Metazoa; phylum Arthropoda; class Insecta; order Lepidoptera; family Lasiocampidae; genus Malacosoma; species Malacosoma neustria. Next base: position 12,188,895 of record OY856393.1, on the reverse strand, counting down.
CCGCACGAACGAGGTCCATGTCAATATCGGCGGCTGCCTTAATCAAGGATGTCTTGAGTGACTCCAAATTGGGATGAGGCTTTGAGCACGCCTTTTCCTCCAAGTGTTGCCATATCTTGTAATCTAACGGATTCAAATCTGGACTGGAGGAGGGCCGTGCCGGATGAAGTCGATTTCACGCGCCGCCAGCCAGTCTTGTGTGCTCTTCGCTCTATGAGCTGGCGCCGAATCTTGTTGGAATACCCAGTGCCTGTTATTGAACATGGTATGAGAAACAGGTTCCACAAGGTTCGTCAGGACTGTATTTTGATACACAACAGCATTCGTTTTTACACCTTTCTCACAAAAATGTACCTCTGTTAAGCCCCAATAAGAAACTCCCAACCATACCATGAGCGAGGATGGAAAATGACCTCGTTGGACACGCGGAATACGGTTGCTCGCTTCTTCACTACTGTGTGCGTACACCTTATCATTTTGTTTGTTGTAGCTCTCTTCTACGGTAAACATTTTTTCATCCGAAAAAAGAATTTCCCGATATTTTTTTCCCGCGTACCGCTTCAACAAAGCGCGGCATCTCTTCAGTCTCAGGTCCATTAGACGAGCATTCAAACGATGTCCTGTTTTTCTTCGATATGCCCGAAGCCCTAAGTCTTCATTTAACACCCTTTTCACCGTGGTTCTGCTTAACCCCATCTGAAGGGCCAACAGTTTCTGCTTACGTTTGGGATTTCTTTGAATTCGTGCCTTCATAGCTTTTATCACTGCTGGAGTCCTAACAGACCGAGGGCGACCACTTCTTGACCTGTCATCTACACTAGAGTCTTCATTGTATCGTTTGATGGTACGATAAACGAATCTTTTGGTAATATTAAAATTTTTCAGTATGTTAAAAATTTGAATTGGCGCGTAACCGCAACGATGCAACGCAATAACTGCAACACGGTCTTCTTTAAGCGTCCACTCCATATTTAAAAATGAGTAAAATTATAAAAGTTATACATTTTTATTTTCATGAACAATTCGAAATTCTAATTCAATAAACTTTTTTGTGGCCAGCATTCTAAAAGAAAAGTTTTTACTGTGTGACAATACTTATGACCTGACTAGGTATATATCATTGTAATATGCAATTTTTTTCACGACGTTTTCTTTCAGGATCAGGTAAGAAAATCTGTCAAAAAGGCGCATGCCACAGTGAAAATCAAATCTAGGACCTCTAAACTGGAAGTATGAAAACATAAACATAAAAAAACTACCAGGCTAAAGTCCTTTTTATACAAGCTTACCTAGGTCCATTTATTAATTAAACATTTAAGTGTTTATGTAACAACTCATCGGGTGGAAAGTAAAGAATACGTCACGAGTTTAAGTACCCCACAAATAATAAAAACATTTTATGACGTATTGTTCGCTCGCAGAGACTGTATAAAGTAATTTCTTCACTTCAGGGCCTTAGAAATAGCCTATTGTTTACGAAAGTACTTTTAAAACATTTTCATGCAAACATACTTTCTACAAATATATTTTAATAATTAATCACTATCATTGTAAGTTATCATCATAATGTTAAATTCTGGTTGTAACACAAACTTCCGCTTCTTTGTCCTAAGTAATTTTCCGAGGTTTTCTTCTTCACTTTGCAGTCTTTGCTCTCTCTAGTAGCTATTGGACGAGTTAATTTCTTACCTCTTTCTCGCAAATAATGTTTTCATGCTTTTTAATCCACTTTTACCTTTCTAGTATTCTATAAGTGCGTCCTTTGTGTTATGCCAGTATTATAACTGTATTCTATTAATAATTATTTACATAACAATTATTTGTCTTGTCTAAAAAATAACATTATCTTCTCTTTTTCCTGTGCTCATTATTAGTGTTCGATCCTTGCTTAAAGGGTATTTGAAATCCCGCCTCCTGATTTTTGTTACCTACCCTCACTCTCGGTGAGGTAAATAGTTAAAGCGAGGGTAGAACGAAAATAATACAGGTAGTGTCGCGCAAGCTCCTAAACGTGCGCGACGATCGACGTTCGATCTCCCTGAAGACCAATCTCTGCACCGTGCGCAATTATCTTCAGTTACTCCTAACTCTCATTGGCCGTGCCATAATATTGTGTGTTCAGTGTGCGTGACATTTAGCTGATGCCGTGCACCGTTTCTTCGCGAACGGACCTAAATCGATCCGGGAAGGGGTGGAATCAAGGTCAGTGCGAGTTTCTTTGCCCACTGCAAGGTATCGCGTTTCTCTAGCCTGCTCTCGAGCTATCCTTTTCATTCCTGTACGGTGCAATCTCGGTCCATGAACGGCATCGTACAATTAGTATACGACTATATTTGATGACGACCTCCTGGCGTAACGGCTAAAGCACGTCAGTACGCTTGCGGATGTCAAGGGTTCGATGCCCGCCGCGTGGTTATTATATGTATTTCTTCACAAAAGAAAATTATCTATGTAATATATAACACAAGTGCTATGCGACTTAGTTTGGGACTAGATGGCGTTGTGTTAAATGTTCTAATTTATTTATTTTATATTAAATACCTATATTACTAGTTTATCTATTCTCCAAATCGCTGTCAGATGGTAACGTTCGCAAACAATGTCTTCTTTTCCGCATGGAATGGCAGCACAAACCCGCTATCCGTAATATAAGAATAATAATTGTTGTTTATAATGCCTTCAAACGTATGGATTTGACCATGAGTGTGACTTATTCTTTGATCTTGAATTCCCGCTTAATACGAGACTTATGCAGCTTAAGTTAGGGACACATTTGTATGCCGTGACGCGTTCTGTCGTCTGTCCTAAATGTATGAAACCGATATGCTTCTGACGCGTCACGACACGACACGTCAGACAAATGTGTCCCTAACCTTATTCTCAACTAGCCGTTCCCGCCCGCTCCGGTAGTCGATTAACACAAAAAAATGAATCGAAAAATATGAGAAGTTTTCGTATGCATCGCGCTACACCGCTTTATTCACTTCCCTATAAAAATCGTTGTTTATTAAAACTTTAATAACTTTATATTAAACTAGCTGACCCGGCAAACGTTGTTCTGCCATATAAATAATAAAATGTCAAAAAATTAAAAAAAAATTAGGGGTGGACTACCCCTAACATTTAGGGGGATGAAAAATAGATGTTGGCCGATTCTCATAGATACCGGATAAGTACAAAAAATTTCATCAAAATCGGTCAAGCCGTTTCGGAGGAGTATGGCAACGAAAACTGTGACACGAGAATTTTATATATTAGATGAAGATATCGCAATATTTTTTTTAGATAATGGCCAAGCATCTAAGAAATAAAACTTATTTTTTATTGTTGTAGGACAGCAAAAAGGTTGACGGCCCACTTAGAATTTAGCAGTTACCGTCGCCTATGGGTGTTTACAACGCCATTAGTATTGCGAACACGCTGCTGTCCCATAAGAGTACAAAAATTTGGCTCACTAATGCCGGAGAGTTATTATGTCGGCATACTTAAAACCAAAGGTGGTCGCCATCCAGACGGGTTTGGGCCCTACCACGTAGCTAGGGTGGGTTGTTTTGTTACCTTTTACGACAGGCCGAACCCGGTCGCAGAGGTCGGTATTCTTTCTCCGCCCCTGCACGGATAAAAATTACTATTAAACAGTTCATTAGTTGTGTAATTCACAATTTATTAGGTAATATACAAACTTTCTTTTTTGAAGCCCTTTGATGTAATGACAACTGGTTTGTCGTGCTCATTATTTTACATAATACATGTTATGTACTTAACTCGAATGTATGGATAATATTAGTGACATCACGGTGATATCTGAATTGCATATTACTTCCTTATTGATTCTGAAACTTACACAAGTCCAAGATCCAAGATGATATTATAGAGCGAATGGTGACATTTTTCATGTGCCATACATACATACATACATACATATAATCACGCCTCTTTCCCGTAGGGGTAGACAGAGATCACTTCTTTCCACTTGCTACGATCCTTACATACTTGCTTCGCTTCGTCCACTTTCATTATTCTTTTCATACATGCCCTTCGGTTTAGGGTACTCTTGACCTGACCTTTTTTCAAGACATCCCTGATCTGGTCTCGAAACGTCCGCCTAGGTCTACCCTTTCCAACACTTCCATTCACACTCGCCTTATACACTTTTTTCGTCAATCGTTCTTCATTCATTCTCTCAACATGGCCAAACCATCTCAGCATACCTTTCTCAATTTTTGTCACTACATCTTCTTTCAGACCACAACCTTTCCTTATCTCAGTATTTCATGTGCCGAAGTAATAATATTTTTAAAGATATTTACAATAGATCTAGTAGCTCAGTGATATAATACACTATGAGACCAATCTTAAGGTCCTGAGTTCGAATCCCACGACGGCATTAATTGCCATGTACCGACGGTGAAGGAAAACATCGCGAGGAAACATGCATACTGAGATCACCGATCTGTGTAACCCGCAAAGCCATCGTGGTTAAGCATGGTGAGTATCCTGTCCGTTCCTTCTTAGGGGAGCCTAAGGCTCTCTGAGCCCAGCTGTATACAGGACTTTGTGGGCTGTTTAAATACAATTTCCAATAAAATTGCTTTGTAATTTAATTGTATGAAATCTAGATATGTTCTAAATATGTTTTTTTATTCAATGAACCTGTTTAAAAGTCATCTTATCTGTTGTTTAACCCCTCAAACGTCTTATGTTCCGTTATCCGTGCAGGGCCGAAGAAAGAATACTAACCTCTGCGACCGGGGTCGGCATGTCGTAAAAGGCGACAAAACAACCCACCCTAGCTACGTGGTAGGGCCCAAGCCCGTCTGGATGGCGACCACCATTGGTCTTAAATATGCCGCCATAATAACCTTATGTTGTGTTCCGGCATTAGTGACCCAAGTTCCTGTACCCTTATGTGACAGCAGCGTGTACGCGATGCCACTGGCGTTGTAAACACCCATAGAAGACCGTAGCTGCTAAATTCTAAGCGGGCTGTCAGTCTGTCTGCTATCCTACAGCAATAAAAAAAATGTTCATATGATTGTGCATAAGAGAAAACGCTCCAAATGTCATAGATAGATAAATATCCTCTCATTTGTATTATGTTCATACAGCATGATATTTGTCTATCTATAACCAATGGTGACCGTCACTGTTGATGGCTGTTACGTACAACATTTGGAGCGTTTTCTCTTATGAACATATTAAGACGTTTGAGGGGTTAACAAGATACACCAGTTGAAGAACTTGAATCGCAAATAATTTTTAGGGTCCAAATTGGTACCCTAACCCCATTGCTGTAATTAATATTCCGTAGTAGTGTATGCGATTTAGTCTATGGTTTGCATTTACAGCATGTTTACGCTGTCTAGTGTGTCTATGTATAGATGTGAAGATGTCAATGTCACTGTCAAGACACTACAACCAAGGCAAGTGTGGTCGACACACAGATATACTCGTACATCGGCGTGGCATATACGTGGTCTATTACCAACCTAGTGAAACACCCACAGGAACTCTATAATTTTTTCTGTATTATATAAAAATACTACATTTTATACCCAATTGTATTTGAGCGTACTGCAATCATATTATGTAACAGAATAATAAAAATATACCAAATATTACAATATCAGTGCTTATCTTTAATATAACGATAATAGGTATTAACCGTTACGCCCCATTGCGTTATTTGTAACAGTTTAACATATTATTTTAATACCATATAATTATTTTAATGTTATAACAGTTTTAAGAAAGCATTACTTTCACTACATTACGTAATATTTTGGATTTTGTGTCAAGATTTCAAGTCATCCACGTCCAAGTGCAGGCCGTTCGCTGTAGAGTACGTGAAAAAATAATAGTGTGTGATACTTCGTTCAATACCTATTCTGTCACTTCCTTATCTGATATTCTCTCAAGTTTTAACACTATCTATTATCTATCAAATTCTATGCCATACAATTTTTACATGTATAAAATTTTGAGGATTTAATGAAGTAAAACTTCTTTAGCACCACTGTGATTTAGAAATTCGATGAAACGAAAAAGTGACACCAAAAAGAGACGAATATATTTATAAATAGGATTAGCCTGTTAGAAAATGAGATAGAACAAGAATACAGTGTTTCCTATAATCTTCGTCTCCTCTTTGTTCGGGGGTTTTAGATTATCTCTACATCTATCTATACAAATAAATAAAATTGGAGTGTCTGTTTGTAATATTAAAATAAGCGCTGTTTACTAAGTGCATTTGGATTTATACACGGTACATATACCAAAACAACATTTTATACAATTTTTGTCTGTCTGTCTGTTTGTTCCGGCTAATCTCTGAAATGGCTGAACCGATTTTGACGGGACTGAGGCTACTTTTATTTTAGAAAACAAAAATAGTTTTAGTTAAAAATGATCAGTTTCGGAATTTATATACCCAATTTAAGTTGACCTCAGATTTATATCATCAATCATATGAAATAGGGTTTAGCTTAAGCTGGACTTTGTAAGTTCGACCGCGCGGGAGGCGCATGGCGTAACAGTTGCATTCGATAACACTGACTATGTGCATATTTAATTTATTTATATTATAGGGTTTGTAATTCAAAATAAACCATAAGATAAATCCAAAAAATGCTGCCCAAAGTCACTATTCCACGCGGACGCAGTCCCGGGCATAGCTAATACACTAGTATATAAAATTTAATCTAGCTTTCTGAAGTTTTACTTCTGCCGTATATGAATTGCACACTTTTTTTATTTAATTTTATTTCATTAAAAATTTATATTTATAATTTTTAATACAAATAAAATAATAATTATTAATAATTAACATACGTATCGACACAGTTAGCATTATATTTAATTGTTTTCAAGCTCGCAAAATTTTAAGTATTTTAACAAAATTATATGCTGTATTTTTACATTTAACGAAAGTATAGTAATTACATTTAGCGTTCTTATTACAATGTAATACAATTATGATGTGAAATTGTATTTGTTGGCATATGTGTGACCATTTGGACACTGCCTTCGCCCTGTAGCAGTACCTACCAGCGGACTCGTTTTTCCCAAGCTTTGAAACAGTCCAGGATAGTGTACTGTTCTCCATGACTGCCTGGTCGTAGGCGGAAGAACAGTGACGGCGCTTAAAAGCCGGTAGAATACTGAGGTCAGGCCCCTTATTTAAGAACTTCATACCTATTTTTGTGACAACTTAGTCTAAGGTGTATAGTAAATAATGTCCAACAGCTGGACTCGGACCTTCCCAACTATGGAAAGGATCCGCCACGCTTGTTTTGTATCCTCATGATGTTTTCCTTCTCCGTCTGTACATGGCAACGCTGACGTGGAATTTGAAGACACCTCTAGATTCGTCTCCTAGTTTTAATACCACTAAGCTACCAGTATAAATGGAGTTCTAGCTAGTATATACTTATCCGTGCAGGGGCGGAGAAAGAATACTGACATCTGCGGCCGGGGTCAGCCTGTCGTAAAAGGCGACAAACAACCCAACCCAGCTATGTGGTAGGGCCCCAAGCCCGTCTCAATAGCGACCACCTATGGTCTAAGTATGCCGCTATAATAACTTTGTGTTGTGTCGGTAACTGCTAAATTCTAAGCGGGCCGTCAGCCTGTCTGCTGTCCTACAGCAATAAAAAAAGCTGTCCCCTGCCGCAGGGGTTAGTACTCTTGCTCTGACCCTGTATGGAGAGAATATGTATGTATGTACAACATTATCAACCATAAAAATTCTGACACCTAAACTAGGCCGAGTCTGTATAATAAGTGACAGTACCTTCCTTATGTGACAAAGAAATATTTTTGTATGAGGGTAGTTAGTAAATTGAGTTATCTACGAACTCGAAATGGTTAGACATAATGTGGGCTCGTAAATTTATTAAATTTTTTGTTTTGTAATTAGTTGAATTTAAAAAGAAAAAATAACGAGCATGAAATAAATAAATGAATTTATATGTCTTTTAGTGCGTTTTTATGTAAAAATAATATATAATTTTAATGTTATTAAAGTATTAAGCTTTTTATTAATTTTAATGTAATTTTATTTTAATGTAACAAACAGATTTTCTATATCGTCGGAAGTTTGTTTCATGAGCAACCTTGTTAATGTTTTCTTACAACTATACGTGTTTAATGAATATATGTCAAGAACTTTACTCTATTTATTGTATAAAAATGTACCAAGAAAGCAATAATATTTCCTCATATAGTATAAACTGCAGGAACTTGTCGGATTTAACATAATATGTACATTGTGTTCCTGTCAAATATACTATAATTAAACAACTGTTTATTTAATGAACTTTATCTTTAACTGAATCTAACATCCTGCATATTGTTTTAATCTCTTATAATTATAATATATTACTAGCTGACCCGGCAAACGTTGTTCTGCCATATAAATAATAAAATGTCAAAAAATTAAAAAAAAATTTAGGGGTGGACTACCCCTAACATTTAGGGGGATGAAAAATAGATGTTGGCCGATTCTCATAGATACCGGATAAGCACATAAAATTTCATCAAAATCGGTCAAGCCGTTTCGGAGGAGTATGGCAACGAAAACTGTGACACGAGAATTTTATATATTAGATAAAGGTCAGTAGACCCTCCTAAATAGTTTTAATGAAAATACTATTAAAATTAGATGTTAATTTAGATCTATAGCATACCGTATTATTTTATATTAAAACCTATTTTTGATCAACTGCGACAACCTACAAGGCATAGGTACTAACAGCGTAATCGGCTTAAAAATTTAAATTAATACGCGGGCTATGTTAAATTTATCTGTAAAAGAAACGAAGTGATTAACTTAGCTCTCAAAAGAGGTAAGCTGAAGTCGTAGATGCACAATTATGTTTATTATGCTGATTACGAAGCTAACAAGTTCAGGAGTAGAGACCACGTAGTGTAACTTAGAAACGCCTTCAAATTAGAACTTAAAACTCTAAAAGCCTTTTCAAGGTTATGTTTACCGAGACGTATAGCTGATGGCTGATGCAATAGGCAAGATTTCTAGTCGAGGCCTAATGGGAAAGGCAAGGGAATATATTTATAAAAATAAAAGAAGTTAGACTTACCGGGTGTCACTCAAATCCAGTGTAGGGTCCGTCCTCTTAACCTGTCCAATACACGCCAAAACAGCTTTGTCACTTTCCACTCTCGCGGCCAATGAGGATACCAGGGTTGGCAGTTGCCTCAACGCTGGTTTATCCACAATCGTCAAAAGGGACTTATTGTCTATAAGTCTTCTTTCCACATCAGCGTGAGATAGTGACAGGAGACGCTGGTGGGATGATGATGCAGGATCCTGGTTGACTGTTACTGAAGACTGCAAAAGAAATACGTTGTAATCTCTCAGTTCTAAAATGCAATCGATTAAGAAGTATGACAGGACAAATAGAACAATAGTGCCCCCCAATCACTCATCACGTTCATAGACCGTAGCAAAAGGCAACAAGTAGATAACTCCTTCTCTCACAGTAAGGAGAGGACCGGTTTTCCCAATAAATTAGGAGAGCAGACGGCAATCGTCTCTGTAAAAACTAAATTTAACAACATATTTTCTACCTATTTTTTATGCCTCACGGGTCAAGAAAATGGTTACGAAAGTCAAGGGAGGAACCCCCTAGAAATTACAGCTACAAAAAACTCTTGCTAGAAGAAGAAAAAGTAATATTCTTCTTCTTAATAGAAGCATCATACATTGATAGGTGGAAATCGATAAATCTTTCATTAATGAACCTAAGTAAAGTAATGGTGATAAATATATAACTACCTAAAAACTTCTGCGAAGATAGGTACGTTGACAATGTGCTAACCTTGAAGAAAGTAAAAGCAGGAAAGGGAAACAAGGAGGCTACTGGCAATCTTTTACAATATATATAAAATTGAACTGAATTAATCCAACTTGACATCAAAGAAATTACTTCCGCCTTAATTTTTTCAGCCTTGCGTTCCATTCACGTTCCAATCACTCCAGTTTTCCACTATAGCCCGACGCCCAGGCGATGTACATCAAACATTTCCACTTTGTCCAGAAAAAGGTTCAGAATTTCAAAATTTATGACGTTGATGTCATCATCTACTAATCTTATTTTATCCCCTTTAAAAAGATTCCTTACCAATTCTTCAAGCTTATGGAGGGCCTGTTTGTAGACTTCCACGTGCTTTTGAAGCTCATTCTTCATCGCCACGTGTAGTGATATGAGTGAACCTGAAGCGTCAGCCGTGAGTCCATGGGTTCCAAGACCTGGTAACGAAATGACAATATAAATGTACTTTTTAATAGTTTATCGCAACTTGAGGTGGAAAAATGAGATAGCGTTTGTTGCTTTCAAGAAAGTGCAGTTTTTAATGAATAGAAAAATAATATAAATGCAAGCAAAGGCGTAGTTAAAAAGTTACTATGTCGAAAGGTAAACTTTAGGTTAGAACCTTCCATTGTATAACAAAATGCTCGCAATTGAGATTTAGATCATAAGTTGTTTTCCTAGAATTTAGCAATACAATTTTCTTTAAACTAAAGAATAAAATAAACCAAACATACTAGATTAACTGGGTTATTCTTATTTATTAATATTAAATTATCATCCAGTCTCATTTGCTGAACTAGCGCCATGCTTTTGAAAAACAGCGTCTCTGGCGCAGGTTTGTCTTTGGGGTCGAAAAATCAGACAGCAATCGCAATCCAAAAAGAAAACGAAATAACTATTTATTATTATTGAAATACTAGTTGCAAACGTAAAGTTTTCTTCGTATTTAAACACGAAAGTGTTCGAAAATACTAAAAATGGGTATGGTGGCTTGGTAAGAATTCCTAACGACAAATATCTATAAAAAGTACAGACCCTGAACGGCAGCATCCAGCTGTCGTCTCCTGGCATCTATAGCATCCCTGGTTTCTGGTGCGTAGCGGACCAGCGCCATCGCTAACCGCTCGGTCCTCGCTCGTAAACCAGAACTTTGGTCACTCCCGACGAGACCAACCAGTCTCCACGCGACTGCATCACAATGCACGACAGGGCGAGGAGATATTTCCAGAGTGAGGAGTCTGTGGACAAAAATTATATTATATACTATATTGTCAAATATTATCTTCACCAAGTGCTTGAGACAGAACGAGCAATTTGGAATTGAAACCGTTTATCCATGAGGATTGGATCTTGACAGATAACTCGTGAAGGAACACGAAGCCAGCTTATGACTCACAAGGAGGATTATGGACAACGGGGGTCAAAATGGCCTGTCGGACTTTGAAACCATAAGTCCGCGGGTCGGAGACGCAAGCAGCGTTCGCGCCCCTCTCACCTGTGTGAGAATCCAGAACCAACTATATGAGCAACACGTACCCTGGCTGACACATAATTGAGCCACCCATAAGTCACTATGGCCGGCCCAATCCGCCTGGGTTGAAAGGGCACAAGAGAACATATAGTACTTGGAATATCAGAGTAAATTTTAACCATACAGGAACTGTCACATGCACTAATAAGCTAGAAACAGTCCTACCCATATCCATTCGTATTTATAACTAAACAATTACACGCATACATAGAAATATTGTTATAAAACGAAGTATTAACACATGAGCAACTATATACGTTTATTTACTCATGTGGTATTAATACACAAAGCATTGCCTAATCGACGCGTTTTTATTGCTTTACATAATTGAATATTCGTTACAAAGTCGTAAAGAATAGTCATCCAATTTATTTGTGGTCATGGGAAAGCAATTCATGTCTCTTAGATAGTATTTTTAACCGGCATTTGAGTAGTCTCTAAGAGGCATAGCCTTATAACACTCATAGTTTTTGAGTTTCTCTTATAGACAAAATACTAAATGAGAAATTCCATAATAAAAACAAAGTGGCCCACTTAGCTCGTATGTAAGATGAAGCGGAAGTAGATTAGAGTGGAGCGGAGTAAAGATTGTCGCAGGATTTGAGGCAGTTGAGCAAATAAATTCAGAAGGAGACCGCACAGGTAAACATAGCGGATACTTTCCAGTCGGACTGACGACCTGTGCAAAGTTGCATCTCGAAGGTAGGAGAGGCACAGGACTAGAAAATATGATGCAAACTTAAGAAAGCTTATAATGATTTGCAGATGATGACATGGTTTTCGAAAAAGAATGAATTATAAATAAATTTCATTGTATTTCTAAATTTGATGTAGACGTACGTAAAGTACCTCTGTAAAGAACCCATTCTTTACAGAGATGAATTTATCAGGATTCTTCAATCTTTCAAGCATTACAATCCGCTTTTTCGGATGTTCCAAAAGTTTTCTTTTGCTGCTGTTTCCGAAAGTTTCCTTTCGGAATTGGAGCTATGCTATTGAGTATTTATTTTATTTATGATGAACAAGTGTCAGGAAAGACATTGAATGATGACAATGACATTTTTGTCCTTCTTTCTCGGGCTTCAAAGAAAGTTTCAGACGTAACTTGACTTTCTTATACTTTATAACAAAGATGGAGCGGTCTGATCATTACTAAATAAGTCGTGTAAAACCCTTTTAGTTCATTACTTTTACATTAAATTTCTCAAGTCGATTAATCTTTTTAAGGAATCGTTAATTTCTCCGACGATGGTTTGGGAAGGTGCAACATTTTTAAACCGGTCTGGGGCCCGTCCACTTTCGCTGCGCGGAAAGCAATCCGTCATTCGATACGAACGTATTATTTAATTTTATTGCCTTTGATTGATTCAATATTTAATCTATATTCAAAACTAGGAATTTAAGGCGGCTTAGCTCGTCGTCTACATACGAGTATATCGTCAATTCTTTCATACGCTTTGTCCTTTATTGAGTTTCATCACGAGGAAAACCTCTCAGCGACTCTTCGAGTCAGTATTAACTATGTATACTTAACAGTTTTGCAGTCCGTCCCAAAAACTTTGACTTCAGGCCCCACCACACTAACTTCCTAATAGTAGAGAAGGTTATGATAGAAAGACCTCCATGTAGAGGCGGAGTAAGACTACTACAGACGGTGGGGTCTGTCGTAAAGGTGACAAAACCACGTTAGCTGGCACCCCAATCTTGTCTGGATTGAATACCTCTCCCTCGTCGAGTATGGTCTCCCTCGCAAACAACCACAGGCGACGGTAACTGCTTACTATTGAGTGGGCCCTCAGCCTATCTGCTGTTTCACAACAATAAAAAATGTCACCAAGCCGCCGCCTCACCCAAGCGTACTAGCTTGTCGAGACTTATGTGTATGTTGAATAACTTATGTTATGTTCCAAACTGTCATCGAAGGTTCAGCTGCCATAGTCTACTATCACTGACAACATAGATTAGGCGGGTCTTTGAGAAAATTTGTTTCGCCGTTTCTATTCTCTCAGCCATGTAACACGTTGTGAAACACAAACGTTAGATTAAAACCTCACAATAGATGCTTCCTAGAAGACACTCTGTATAGTTGCTATCCCAAATAATCTGGTGCGTCATCTAATTTAAAAAAATGCAGATGGATTGTAATAAATTTAGGAAATCGGAAGGGATCAGCGGAAGTTTGGAAGTAACTCCATTAATTAAGAAGCTGAAACTAGACTAAGTGATGATCATATAATGCGAAGAGAAGAAGTTCATGTAACAAGGAGAATGCTAGAAATGAGAGTGAATATGAACAAAGGAGTAGACCAAAAAAAAGGTGGGGACGGTCTGTGTAAAAAATAATATTGCAAAAAAGGTGTGATTGTTGAGAAGACGATGTCGACCCCACTAGTTTGGGATAAGAGCAAGAAGAATAAGAGAAAGCTATCAATTACAACCGATCAGAATAAATATTTTGTGAGGATTCACACAGCGCTATATAGTAAGCAGCAATATTTTTCTTTCGTAAATAAATACATATTATATTTACGAATCGAACCCGTAACCTCCAAATGCGTTCCGGCGTACGAAAGCCGTCACGCTACAGCGGTCGTCATAACAAAGTTGAAGTGCAGATAATGTAAAAGGTTCTTTTACCTAATAGAAAGTTAATTATTCAAATGCATCGTGATGTAACAAACAAATTGGTGAACAAATAAAAAGCGATTACGGGTGGTAAGTGGTTTCACAAACAAAATAAACGCTGAAGATGATTTCGTCTTGTGCCTTTAGTCTGTGGAAAGTTTGTAATGTTGTTCTGCTATGGAGAATTGCGATAGTTTTAAAAAGATAACAAAACAAAACGATAAAAATATGATGGTGTATAAATTAAGTAACTATTTTTTAAACACGTTTCCTTCCTGAGACCTATGATCGACGGGCCAGTTTAACCGTGAACCCAGGCGGTGAGAAAAGCGAGGTTTTTAGTGGGATATTGACTATTTTTTTCGGAGTCTCACATACCCCTCGGATCGAGAGCACTCGTCAATCGGAGTATAATACGTATTTTAGCATTAAAGTTTAAGATACGCGTCAATTTTAACATATTAGCCATCAGAAACAATAAAAAATACATAGAAATTAGAAAATGAAGTTTTCTACTTGTCCCTTCCTTTATCCCACATTATGCAGGACTATAACATGCACACTGGTGAGGCTGAAGGACCGTAGAAAAGATTGGTGCGGCTTAGATCTAGAACGATGGTAGCTGCGGTTCGGGGAACAAAGGTAGTGCGGCTTTCGGTAATTAACGTGGAAAAGAAAGGAGACCGAATACCCAGCAAGCCAGAAAGAGCGGCGACTCACCTGAGGTTCTCTGATCTGCTATCTTTCACAGCTAGTTCTGTGGTTTGGAGTCTAGAACTTTATAATTAGCGGTTCACAATAACACATATTTAAAAACTCGTACGGGGGCTAACCAAGACTCGACAGTGTGTCGTCGGTGTGGACGCTAACCAAGAAGGTGGCGCGGCGGTGTTCGAGTATTTTTATTCGAAATCACACACACATCTTTTTTTGAAAAACCATACTTTATGTTTTTGAATAACTGCTTTCAAACTTCCCTTGCTATACTCATTTCTATCCATTTTGAAAATTCCACACATCCTTCTCAACATTTGCACCATGCTGTATCCTTTCCCTTTCCTCTTTGTAGCCCAGCATTCAGAGCCATGCAATTGTGACAGATCTTATAAGTAGAATTAGAAAATCAAAAATAGGCATATACAACTCTTAAATACTCTTAAATAAAAGCAATTGATATTAATGATTTTTGTCATGAAAAACAATAAACAGGAATCTCACTCTACAATATTGCTGTCTCTATATCTCGCTCTAAAAGTGAAATTTTAAACAGATTAGTGAAGAAAATTCTAGAAAATTGTAAATAGATCAACATGATACATTTTGCAATATTAACACTATTTGAACCCGTTATCACGATCTGCTATGCGGTCCACTGCTCATCGAGATGTTTTAATAAGAATGCGCTTAAACAGTTACAATACGTTCATAATTTTTACGTTTAATTAGTTTAAGCAGGCGAGATTTATTTTTCATTTCTAAATAATGTTTCCGTTTCCGCTCTGTTCAGTATTTCTAAGGTTCGGTAAAACCTGTATCGGCGCACTTTTTTACAGATATGTGACATACACAACCCAACTAGAACCAACTGCATGTGTATTATTTGTGATTGTATTGAAAAGAAACCGTTTCTTTTCAATACAATCTCACAAAGACCAAAGAAAAGATGGATGGATTGTGTAAAAGATGATATGGCAAAAAAGTGTAAATATTAAGATGACGACTAACAGAGGAGAGTGGAAGGAGAGAACATGTTGCACAACCCCACATAGTTTAGGATATGGGACCTCGAGGCCCGGGTCCTGGCGCTGTTATACCAGTGGCGCCGGGGCGCGGCCGAGCGTGGCTCTCGCCCTGCACCTCGCGAAGTTGAGGTAAAGAGGGCGGAGCTGCGCGATGAGGTGCTCATGGTGGAGTGGAAGGAGCGCCTCGCGCACCCCAGCGCGGGCCTCGCCACCATCGAAGCGGTGAGGCCCGTCCTGGCCGAATGGTTGGAAAGGCGCCACGGCGCCCTGACCTTCCGCCTGACGCAGGTCATCTCGGGGCACGGTTGCTTCGGGAGGTACCTGTGTCGCATAGGGCGGGAGATGACGTCGGGGTGCCACCACTGTGGCGCGGGCGACGAGGAGGACACGGTTGACCACACTGTCGCCGTGTGCCCTGCGTGGCGCGAGGAGCGCCGCGCCCTCGTCGCCCAAATCGGCGTGGACCTGTCGCTCCCGGCCTTGGTTCTGTCCATGGTCGGGGGCGATCCTGGATGGACGGCCGTCGCCTCCTTCTGCGAGGCAGTCATGTCCGCAAAGGAGGCGGCGGAGCGGGAGCGGGAGTCGACCACCACACTCCCCTCCCGCCAACGCAGGCCACGTCGGCGGCGCCGGAGGTCAAGTAACGACCTCCGGCCGCCGTAAAAAGCGGCCGCGGGCGGCCCCTCGGGGGAGAATCCGCCGCCCGCACTTTTGCCGCGAGGGTGAGGGCTGCGTGCTGTTCCGCGGCCCCCCTCAACTCCTAGAGTTGTTAGGAGAGCGCCGGGGGGACGAAACCCTGACCCCCTGGCGCCAACACTTTAGAAGGGGCCCGCCTCAAGACAAAGGGCGGGCCGGCGCCGGCCCGGGCCACGAGATCGGCAGGCCATATATCCGTGGGCCCGGGCGTAGGCGATAGGAGAACAGCGGGGTTTTTTAGTGGGTAGTTGGATGGCCAAACATCTTTCCCGGAGTCCCACATATCCCTCGGTCCCCCCGGGCCGGGGAACCCGTCAAGAGAGGTTTTTCCAAAAAAAAAAAAAAAAGAGCAGAAAGAAGATTTTGTCTTGTCTACGAACCCAAAACGACTGTAAAGTCAGTCAGTATTGTAAACACTATACTAGCAGTGTCGTTTGAACGGAGTTAGTATTATGGAATGGGGGAGACTTCTTTCTTTATTAGGAGAGATGGTGGCTACAAATATTATTCTTTTTTTTATTGCGTAGGACAGCAGACAGGCTGACAGCCCGCTTAGAATTTAGCATTTACCATCGCCTATAGGTGTTTGCAACGCCAGTGGCATCGCGAACACGCTGCTGTCCCATTAGGGTACAGGAACTTGGGTCACTAATGCAGGAACACAACACAAGGTTATTATGGTGGCATACTTAAGACCAAACGCGGTCTCCATCCAGACGGTCTTGAGGCCCTGCCACAAAATCAAGCCCTATTCAAATCATTAGTGACAAGGACAAAAAGAAAAAATGACAGAAATATAAGTATGGTTAATATAGTCAAATGTAGGTACTAGTCTTAATAAAGAATTCTGATTACTTCTTAAATCTACACACAGCCCAATGGACCGAAGACCTGCTCAATGTTGCCAGTCGGAGCTAAATGGTAAAAGCAAGGGCGGTCCCGCGCGAATTTGTGGCGCAAATTTGGAGAGGCCTACATCCAGCAGTGGACGATGGAATAACGACGAAAAAACTGTCTTCAAATACACTCCTTCCCCTACATATGTCATTTCAGGTCCCTCAAATAACATGGGATTTATTCCAAGATTTAATTCCATCAAAAAGCATTTTCCATTCTCCATTCACGTACAGCGGTGATTTGTTATCAAGAACTCCATTTCAATAACATAAATCTATAAAAGGACAACATTTATAAATATATTTTTATTCGTGCAGGGGCGGAGAAAGAATACTAACCTCTGCAGCCGGGGTCAAGCTGTCGTAAAAGGAGACAAAACAACCGTGGTAGGGCCCCAGGCCCGTCTGGACGGTGACCACCTTTGGTCTAAAGTATGTCGCCATAGTAACTTTGTGTTGTGTTCCAGCATTAGTGATCCTCCTGTACCCTTATGGGACAGCAGCGTGTTCGCGATGCCACTGGCTTTGCGAACACCTATAATAGACGACGGTAACTGCTAAATTCTAAGTGAACCGTCAGCCTGTCTCCTGT
Organism: Malacosoma neustria; assembly: GCA_963693495.1. Classification (NCBI taxonomy): domain Eukaryota; kingdom Metazoa; phylum Arthropoda; class Insecta; order Lepidoptera; family Lasiocampidae; genus Malacosoma; species Malacosoma neustria. The sequence continues at coordinate 12,170,980 of OY856393.1, read as the reverse complement.
CCTACAGCAATAAAAAATACTGCGATAATTTACATAGCGTAACCAAGCATTTGTTTTATGGGTACAACTGATATATTACTTTTCTTTCGTAAAAAAAGACATATACATACATATATATATATATATATATATATATATATATATATATATATATATATATATATATATAATATATATACACATGGGTCGAGATGCAAACCTGTGATCCCCGCAGGCGATGTGACATGCTAAAGCTGCGGCAAGCATCACGATATCTTATTTACAGGCAGAATTTTTAATTTGGCTATTATATAGAAAATAAGGCCATCTTATTATGTAGAAAGGTACCTATAGGGTGGTTCATTAAGAGTGTTCTCCGTGTAGGCAGCGAAGAATACTGTACCTATCGTAAAAGGCAAAAAACAACCTTAACTCGGTGGTAAGACCTCAAGCTCGTCTGGATGGCAACTAAATCTGAATTCTGCTTACTACTAAGTAGACCACCAGCCTGTCTGCTATTCCCTGGCAATACTCCTTCTAAGATCTCATATGCAGAAAAGAACAGCACTCTTCAGCTTCTATTAAGGTTGGAATCGTACCAGGTATCTTCGTAAAATTTAAACTTAAGCACATCTGTTTTCGAATGTGTTTTCGCATTGAGATGGATTTCTCATGGAGGGTTACAGATGTACAAGTTCGGACCCAAAGGACCCAAACTTCCGACGTAACCCATGTAAAATGACTGTTTTAGACAAATTTTTAATTATATCCTAAATTATATATACTTACCGATTTAACAAAGTTTCAATCAAAACTGCTGAATGCGGCAACCCTTCTACCAACAAATCTATAGGTAGATCTGAAGCCACCGTCTGCAGCACACCAGGTCCCAATCTTGACACAATCGCAGCAGCCTCTCTGAATTGTCTACCCTCCGCCAGCAAGAGGACCCGTCGTAGAGCGAGACGGGGAGAGGTGTATGTATTTTTATCTCTCTCCCTCTCTCGCCGGATCCGCTCTCGACTTTCGTTCATTTTGCAGTTAGCCCATTGCAAGATTAATTATCTGTTAACAAGAGAAATTCAACCTTTAAAAAGGGGGGTATCCACGCGAACCTTCGGCTGTTTTGCACTATTATCAATACTCAACAACTGACCTTAAGAACCTAAAGAAACTTAGAATACAAATATTGTTATGCATGTTGGTGATGAAGATATCACCTATTCTCTCTTACCCACCATCTAGCCAAGCCACTTATGCCAGCAGGACAGGAACGCTCGATAAGTAGTTCCTTTAACAATGTATGGGGAGATGGGACTTCTGAACGGACCCCGGGCAAATAAGCAAAAGTTTGTGTAACCTGGACTTATCTAAGATATCGTTTTTTTTTTAATGCTGAGGAAGATCAGTTGACCGCCCACTTAAAAGTAAGCAGTTACCATCACCTATAGATGCTTGGAAAGGGATTCCATTAGGAACCTGGGTCACCAATGCCGGAACACAACACAAGGTTATTATGGCAGCATACTTATAGACTAAGGGCGGTTGCCATCCAAACGGGCTTGTGACTCTACCACGTAGCTGGAGTTGTTTTGCTGCCTTTTACGACAGGCCAACTCTGGCCGCAGGAGTCAGTATTCTCTCTCAGCCCCTTTAGAGAGAGAAAATGATTGGTAGAATAATATTAATATAATTAATTAATATAATTGGTATAATAATCTTAAAATGCAGACATGAACTACAGCTTTATCCATGCAGGGGCGGAGAAAGAATACTGACCTCTGTGGCCGGAGTCGGCATATCGTAAAAGGCGACAATACAACCCATCCTAGCTACGTGATAGGGCAAGCCCGTCTTGATGGCGGCCACATTTGGTCTTAATTACGCCACCATAATACTCTTGTGTTGTGTTATGGCATTTGTGACCCAGGTTCTTGTACCCTTATGGAATACCAGCGTGTTTGCGATGCCATTGGCGTTCTAAACACTAAGCGCCGGTCACTGCTAAATTCTAAGTGGGCCGTCAGCCTGTCTGCTGTCCTACAGCAATAAAAAAAAGCTTATAAAATATCGTTAATATACCCACCGCTTTAACCACACTATTTTAATCTGTGACATTTCTACATTGGAATTTTGTAATACCGTTACTTTGAAAGAAAGTGTTTTAGTTATTCGATAGGTTTTATTAAATCTGTAATAATACATAGTTTTAATATTTTAACTCTGTGTGGGTATTAAAATGGAAATAGAGTTTACCAAAGAAGATGGCGGTCCACTAAATATAGTAATAAATAAACTGTAACATTCACGTAGATCCACCTAGTCCCAGAAATATAAAAGATATATTTAACAAATATATATTATACATAAACACCCAGACTCGGAACGGGAATAGAACCTATGATCTCCGCAAGCGTACCGATGTGCAAAAGCCGTTATGCCACAGGATATACATACACATATATATACAGGATATATACACACTCATAATATTTTACTTACATATCACTATATCACAACTTGTTTAACTAAAAAAGTGTGAAAATCTTCAAACAAGTTTTCCGATGTGCTTTGGCCGATTACCGTAATGCACACAATGGTTTCCTTCAACCAGTGATCCAATGCTCCACTGACCACTACCTGTTACTTGAGGTTCTTGACTTCCTACCGAAAGTATATTCTCAATGTGGCGGATGGTAACATTGGCAGGAAACAATATTTCGGGAGATATGGAAACTCAATTTAAAACCCTACTGTTAGTGTAATAAGATTTTTATTAAAATGTTCGTATTTTATTGTTTTTATTTATGATATAAGTGACCGTCCAATTCAATCAAGTTCCGACATAAGTGACATACGTTTCGCGACGGGAACTGACTAACTATTAAGATGGTCGTCAGCCTGTCTGCTGTACTTCAGGAATAAAAAAACAATCGAATATAAAAAAATACTGTTTATTTTCTGTGTATCATAATTTTTATGTAAGAGGGATCCTTCAGGCCAAGGTAAGTAGGCTTAAACGGAAGAACTGCGCTGGTAGTTACCAGCACAATTGTTAGACGTCCTACGCTTTTTAACAAGATGTAATGCAGGTGACTTGTGCTGCGTTTTGGTGGAGCCCCTTGCATCCTGTTATGTAGATAAATGTATGTAAATGTAGATAAAATGTCTCACACTATTAACCTAAATACAAACAGATAATAATTAACTCAGTTTTTCAAGTTCACCGGTTGTTTATAATAAGTTTCCGGTAATTTAAGTGTTACGGTACATAATTATTATAAATAATATTACCAAGTTAAACCCGGTAATTTGTTATTATTCTATTGTAAAAATAAATGATAATTATTAATCGTTATTAATAATTATCATAAATGTAACATGTAATATTTTATTTCTAAGGAACAAAGTAGGCAGGTCGCCTATGGTTGTTTGCGACGCTAAGGGCACCGCGAACACGCTCGCGAATAGGGCAGTGGTTGGCCACCTTGTCATCCAAAATGCTTTAGTAGGAGACTTTATTACGGAAATAATTATAGATATTGAATAATATTCTGTGCCTGGGCATTCGCAGAAGAGCGGGAGCCGAGGGGTACTAGAAATTCTGATAACTCCTCCAAATAACTTTAAAGTTTGGGTTTATAAGTGTATATGTTGAGTAGTCACTGACCAAAATTCGAACTGTCGTCTACCTGCACACACACGTAGCTACGTAGTAGGGCCCCAAGCCCGTCTGGATGGCGACCACCTTTGGTCTTAAGTATGCCGCCATAATAACTTTGTGTTGTGTTCCGGCGTTAGTGATCCAAGTTCCAGTACCCTTATGGGACAGCAGCGTGTTCACGACGCCACTGGCGTCGCAAACACCCATAGGTGACGGTAACTGCTAAATTCTAAGTAGGCCGTCAACCTGTCTGTTATCCTACAGCTATAAAAAAGCATACAAGGTGCAAACCTGTATCACAAGGTTTTTCACAAACTTATAATACCTGTATATCTTTTGCAACATATCATACTCAGTCCTAACTTTATTTTGTGAATCACTTATAAAAAATGTTAAAAAAGAATTGAATAATGTGCCATGTATGTAGCTTATATAATTAATAATAAACTCATCTATTAATTACATATTACTCAGAATCCAGCTATTTAAATTATATATATATATATATATATATATATATATATATATATATATATATATATATATATATATATATATATATATATATATATATATATATATAAACACATCAAAAAAGTCTAAGCAACATGCATGATATTACAAATTTACCATTTATACTAATTAATTTCTAAGTCTTTACTCACTCAAAGTGCGTAGGTATGTAAACTTTTTTGTTATTGACGACATACTGGCTGGTTGTAAAAAAAAATTTCGATTATGTTTTGTTTTATGAAAATTAAATGAAAGGGAATTTGTTTGAATTTAAGTCTGTTTTTATTGCTACGTTTAGTCTTGATCTTATAATTTTACCAACCATTTAAATAAAGTTAGCGACAAAATTGAGTTGTTAGATATTATTTACGTCATGGAGCGACGTCATTTGACGCTAAATGAAATGCAAAGAGCTGTAGGGATGTTGCAAGCGGGAAGTAATCAATCTCAGGTATCTCGGCACCTTGGCATTTATTGAAGTGTTATTTGTCGTCTTTGGAAGCGCTACAATAATACAAGGGAACCCGCTGAACAGCATTCAGGCCGTAAAAGGAGTACAACCCCTCGGCAAGACCGGTACATACAAGTGACTGCAAGACGCCAGCCGATGTTAACCGCTCGAAAGATACGTTTGAGGCTACAAAATACAAGTGGTGTTGATGTAAGTCCCCAAACTGTGCGAAATCGACTGCATGAGAACGGCCTACGAGCTCGACGCCCAATTAGGTGCCCACCGATACGTCACGGAAATCGCGCTCGTCGAAATGAATGGTGTAGAGAACGCAGAACATGGACTCAGGAACAATGGGATAAAATTATGATATCTGATGAGTCGCGATTCGGGTTTAGGCCTAATACAAGAAGGATGCGAGTGTACCGTCGACCCGGAAATACTGAAAGCCTCAGGTGTATTCAGGAAGTTCATCCATACAGCGGCTCATTCACCATCCTAAAATTTAAATTAGTACATGTTGCTAACCCTTTTTTGATTTGTATATAAATATATTATGTTTTGGTGCGTATCATAACTACTTGAGGTTTGACCTCACAGACAAGACCGAATAAAACTCCTTACGTGATCACACAAGCAGCCGTTTTGCCTTTTTATTTTCTGGTATAATGGTGTCTTAAACTAAATTAACCCAAATTAATTAAATGAAAACTATAATTCAATTGTTAAGTACTTCCCAAGTATGCTGTGTGCTCGTTTATCCGTCACTGAACGGTATATTTTTTGTGTATGTAACGGGAAAATAAATGAAACTTTTGACAGTCATGGTAATTATGGTGCAAAATGTCGTTTATTACGAGCATTTGGCAGAAAAGTAAACGTAAGTTTATATAATCAGTCACCTCTTGGATCTATGTTGGAACGCGGACCCCGGGCACTGGAGCGCAAGTCTGGGTTGCAACCGGAATTCAACGCTAAGATGATGATCTCTTGGATCTATGTAATTTTTTATCGGATCAGTACGACGTAAGAATTCGGAAGGGAAGACGTGATTATGTTAGCTTTGGCCTAACCTAGGGCTGTCACCCTTTTATTGGCTGCGATGACATATTTCATAACTTCAACCGCCAATCTGAGTCTTATGTGGAGTTATGCAGGTTCGATTTTAGATAATTTCTTTGCGAATTCACGACTATCATGTAGGTGTGATGAAGAGCAGCCAACTACAAAACTCCAAACCCAGGTAAGAAGCCGGTTTCCACAAATCGTGGCCTTCTTCGTCGTCTGCCGTCCGTTGTCCACTGCTGGACGTAGGCCTTCCCAAGATTGCCACAAATCCCGGTCCCTGGCTTTTCCCATCCAGCCAAAACCAGCAACATTGCGCTACGTTTGCCGAGACGCGGTCTCCACTCCAGGACATGTTTGCTCCTACGCCCATCGGCCCTGCGACAAACGTGACCGGCCTATTGCCACTTCAGCTTGCATATTTTGCGAGCTATGTCAGTTACTTTGGTTCTCTTGCGAATTATATATCTATTTCTGTAGGACAGCAGACAGGCTGACGGCCCGCTTAGAATTTAGCAGTTACCATTGCCTATGGATGTTTGCAACGCCAGTGGCATCGCAAACACGCTGCTGTCCCATAAGGGTACAGGAACTCGGGTCACTAATGCCGGAACATAACACAAGGTTATTATGACGGCATACTTAAGACCAAAGGTGGTCGCCATCCAGACGGACTTGAAGCCCTACCACGTAGCTAGGGTGGGTTGTTTTGTCGGCTTTTACGACAGGCCGACCCCGACCGCAGAGGTTAGTATTCTTTCTCCGACCCTGCACGGATAAGAATAATATAATTGTGGCCTTATCAAAACGATACTCTTGCATTTTGCCAATAATATCACAGACACAGGTCCGCGATTGCGGGAGTTCCTAACCCATTCCTTCCGTGACGCACGATTTCTGTTTGTATCACTCTAGCGCCAGCAACGTTTCAAAGTCATATAAAAGGAAGATTTTTTTCTGTAGGACAGCAGACAGGCTGACGGCCCACTTAGAATTTAGCAGTTACCGTCGCCTATGGGTGTTTGCAACGCCAGTGGCATCGCGAATACGCTGCTGTTTCATAAGGGTACAGGAACTTGGGTCACTAATACCGGAACACAACACAGTCACTATGGCAGAATACTTTATTATTATTATTTTTTTTTTTTATTTGGGAAACATACAATTACAATAAACCACAATATAAAGATAACATAAAAATTAACAAATCAGTAAAGTTTCCACTTATAGGTAAAGCACATAATTGCATCATCCAATAGAAACGACGACCAAAGGTGTCGCCATCCAGACGGGCTTAGGGCCCTACCACATAGCTGGGGTTAGTTGTTTAGTCGCCTTTTATGACAAGCCGACCTCGACCGCAGAGGTCAGTATTCTTTCTCCGCCCCTGCACGGATAAAAATGATGAATGATGATCTCTATCTGTTTATTCCGTTTAACCCAAATATACAAATCAAACTAATCCATCAAACTAAATCACTGTCTAACTATCACCAACGAATATCTATCTATATAAAAAAATGGTAAAGGTCTACAGTTGGGCGCGCATCACGGTAAAACTACTGGATAGATTTCAATTAAATTTTCTAAGTTTTATTTCTTAGACACTTGGCCTTTATCTAATAAAAATTATTGCGATATTTTCATTTAATATAAATTTATCAAAGTTTTGAGAAACAGTGGTTTTATATGAGAAATGGAGTATGCGGTGTAGCGCGCATATGTACAAAAACTTCTCATATTTTTCGATTTACTTTTTTCTGTTATTCGAGCGTAGCGGGCGGGAACGGCTAGTACTTAAAAAGATGATGAAAGGGCAACCTTGTTCTCCATACTTTATTTTAAGGTTACTTAAGCATACCATCCAAACAATGATTCTAAATATCCAGCAAGAAATAGTTTGTAAGTATTTTATTGCGTCTAATTAAAATCAACCTTGCTTTGAAGAATTGTTGCATAAACAGGAATACGGTGATGAACAAAACTTTATTACGTTAATATATAATTAATTAATATGAGAATGGTCAATCGGATCATTTGCTGAATTTACATCATAGGGTATATATAGAACATCTTAATCTTAAAACCAGTAGACGCGTTTAATATACTAAGTAAGCGCGGCAAACGACAAAACTCGTTTTTACCACGCTTTTATTAACTTGACTTGTAACGTGTATGTAACATATCTATGACATTAAATTTTTCGTTAGTAATCTTATTCTTATGTTAACAATTAATATCCGGATGACCGAGCTTTGCTCGGTATTTTTTTTTTATAAATTGTGTTTTTTGGAAATTAACAATTGATTTTCTTAGTCTAACCTCAAAGCAAACACTCATTGACTTCGTGTTACTTAACAACGCCATCTGCTGGAATATCTTTAGTGTTGTTGTGTCGTTAAAGCAATTTTAAAAAAATAGTATTATTATTCGCCGATAGATGTCAGAAAGCGTCATTTTTCAGTTTAAATTGGGACTACTCAAATGCCACCTTTTGACATTTTCTAGAAATGATTCTTAGCTAGATAGATTTATCGCCCCCGAAACCCCCCGTATACTAAATTTCATGAAAATTGTTGGAGCCGATTCCGAGATTCCAATTATATATATATATATATATATATATATATATATATATATATATATATATATATATATATATATATATATATATATATATATATATATATATATATATATATATATATATATATAGGATTAGATATAGGATTTTTCACTTTTTATAAGCTATCTAATTTGGTGAGGGAAACTTGTAAACATGGGATTATTACTAGCTGACCTGGCAAACGTTGTTCTGCCATATAAATAATAAAATGACAAAAAATTAAAAAAAATTTTGGGGGTGGGTCACCCCTAACATTTAGGGGGATGAAAAATAGATATTGGCCGATTCTCAGACCTACTCAATATGCTCACAAAATTTCATGAGAATCGGTCAAGCCGTTTCAGAGGAGTATGGCAACGAAAACTGTGACACGAGAATTTTATATATTAGACTTATATATCTTAGACAGTACATTGGAAGTGAAGATATACGAAAAATTATCGCATTCTTATACATGTGTTCAATTAAAATTAAATACGTAACTTACATACTTCATATATATAATTGTATTTTTAGTAAACAGTAATATAATGCGACTATATTATTTAATAAGAAGTAGATCGGCAGTGTATAATATATACACGATTACATCACAGTACAGTATATACTGTAGTGTATGTGATTTAGTCATTTTTTTATTGCTATAGGACAGCAGACAGGCTGACGGCTCCCTTAGAATTTAGCAGTTACTTTATTAGTGTTTGCAACGCCAGTAGCATCGTGAAAACGCTGCTGTCCCATAAGCGTACAGAGGAACTTGGGTCACTAATGCCGGAACACAACACAAAGTTATTATGGCGGCATACTTAAGACTAAAGGTGATCGCCTTCCAGATGGGCTTGGGGCCCTACCACGTAGCTAGGGTGGGTTGTTTTGTCATCTTTCACGACAGGCCGACCCCGGCCGCAGAGGTCAGTATTCTTTCTCCACCCCTGCACGGATAGTCTATGGTTTGCATTTGTAGAATATGCGCTTTCTAGTGTATCTGTGTATATTTGTGAAGATGTCAATGTCACTGTCAAGACGGGCGAGTGTGGACGACATACATACAACGCCGAGTGCAGTACGTGGACATTGCCATAATCCATAAGAACACTATAGACAGTAGCGCAGTTATCCGTGTAGGGGCAGAGTAAGAATACCAACCTCTGTGACCGGGGTCGGCCTGTTTTACAAACCTGTCGGAATGGCAACCACCACTGGTCTGTAAGTATGCCGCCATAAAAACCTTGTGTTGTGTTCCGGCCTAAGTGACTCAGGTTGTGTTCCTGTAAACTTATGGGACAGCATCGTGTTCGCGGTGCCCCTAGCGTTGAGTAAAGAATAACGCAATATACATTGTATGCAAATCAACCGGACCTGGTTTCTTTTTTGGGCGATGGAAAGCATCATGCACACCCCGCTGTCTGGAAACAAGCGGCAGGGTAGTATGGGATCCCCGTGCAATGCGCCCGTACGTCCCTTTCTCTAGGCTGGGGGACGTCGCTGGTATACCCACTAAAATCACCCCGGTGTTCCTTCAAACGCCTTTAGAGCCGAAGCTGCGGAACGCGACGGATTAGTCAGGCCGCGACTCCGACTGGCGCCGGCCCTCTGTCGCGACTTCAAAGCTGGGGGAGTTGACGAGCCCCGGCATCTTCTTTCTCACGCAGGGGTGAGTTGGGTACGCGGAACACCTACGCGCACCTCTCTCTCGGCCATGTGTAAGCAGACTGCGGCCCTTTCCCAGGGGGCCGCGCCCGCGACTAATTAATACGGTGGCCGGAGGTCTGTCGACGAGTGGCCCTGCGTGAGCGGGAGATCAAATTGGCCTATGATAACCCACTCCACATTATGAATGGCGAAGAGTGTCAAATAATGTAGACGTGACTATCTGTTGAGGCTTAGAGCATGTTTGCCACGGAGACGTTATATCGTACCAGTTATATCAATCAGTAAGTCTAAAGTATTATTTAGAATATTTACCAAATCATTGTTATACAGAAATTAATTATATTCATAATACGAGTATTAAAATTAAGTAGTGATCAAGGAAGTTTTAAATTTTAGTGTGTTTTCAGAAACCAAAACAATATGTATCTCAAATACGTGGTAATATGTGTAACTTTTTTGGACCTCCTAGAGCTCCTTAGTTATAAAGCGGATATAAGCCTGCTACGCTTGTCCTACGTGAATTGACCTTCTCATCATATTTGACATTCACCGTCAATACTATGCAATTATGTTATAACTAGCGGCCCGCCCCAGCTTCGCACGGGTATTTAACAAAAATTTCAAAATTAATAATTATATACACACACATAAACCCTTCTATTTTTTTACGGTCTCGGGGAAAAACCTCTCTTGACAGGTTTCTCTGGCCCGGGGGGACCGAGGGATATGTGGGACTCCGGGAAACATGTTCGACCATCCGACTACCCACTAAAAACCCAGCTGTTCTCCTATCGCCTACGCCCGGGCCCACGGATATATGGCCTGCCGATCTCGTGACCCGGGCCGGCGCCGGCCCGCTTTTTGTCTTAAGGCGGGCCCCTTCTAAAGTGTTGGCGCCAGGGGGTCAGGGTTTCGTCCCCCCGGCGCTCTCTTGTAACAACTCTAGGAGTTGAGGGGGGCCGCGGAACAGCACGCAGGCCTCGCCCTCGCGGCAATAGTGCGGGCGGCGGATCCTCCCCCGAGGGCCCGCCCGCAGCCGCTTTCTACGGCGGCCGGAGGTCGTTGCCCGCCCTCCAGCGCCGACGACGCGGCCTACGTTGGCGGGAGGGGAGTACGGTGGCGGACTCCCTTTCCCGTTCCGCCGCCTCCCTTGCAGACACTACTGCCTCGCAAAAGAAGGCGACGGCCGTCCATCCAGGATCGCCCCCGACCATGGACAGAACCAGGGCCGGGAGTGACAGGTCCACGGCCAATTCCGAACGGGACTCGCATCCCCGTCGCGTGCTAGTCAGGCGTGGGTACGACTACCAGACGACACTCCAGAAAAACCAGGGAGTCACCTGACGTCGTAGCCGGCCCAGCAAGACCAAACGACAGCGAGGATGCAATTCCCACCCCGGGAACACTCTCTGTGTAGGCACAGTCGAAATAGGCATGGTTTCGACTACCAAATCAGGGCCCAGGGCAGAACCTGGGACCCCAATCAGTATTCGCAACCATCCCACCGGGGACCACGTCACGAACAGAGAGCTAAATTTGAAAGGATGTAAGAGGTAGACGGGAAGAAAGGTAGGACTCTGTCGCCTCGGACGGAGAGGGGAGTGAAGCGACGGATGCTCGGGCACTTCGGGTACGCATACCCGTGCAATTCTCGGACAGAGAAGCACCCCTGAGGGCAGCAAACCCTTCTATTTGCGTCAGGATACTAAAAAATAAAATTATAAAGAAAGTTTGAATATTATTATTTCTATGAACTTTTATTTTAATGATTTTTTTGTTATTATTTTTTATTTATTTTTCGTTATTTTTTAATAAGTATTTGTTGTTCTAATTTTTGTAAAAACCCCAGTGACGCACGCCTACATTCAAATTGCATAAGGTGCTGCCTAGCTAGCCGAACAGGGTGAGCGGCTACCACGCAACGTTTTTCTAATACTTACATTTTTAAACTCGTGATATCTTTCGAATGGAATATCCGAAATGAATAATTCAAAAAGTTATATAAAGGTATTGAAGCAGTTTTGAATATAAAGTAATTTATTTTGATAAGGATTAATACCAAGATACAAATAAAGAGCCTGTTCTAAGGGCGGCATTTCAATTAAATTTTTAAAATAAAAGAACACTTATTGTGGCATAACTATAATAGTTAGACATATGCTGTCGCGACACTTTTTGTAAATAATGATATGTTCTGCAAAGTTGTAGTACATTATTTTATTCTATCATCAATAGTTTTCGCAACGCACGCGATTTAAATAATATTTTAGGTTATTTTTTTATAATTTGGGTTACATTATTGGAGTTTTAGTAAGGATCCCTAATTTTTTGAAAATATAATATAGCCTATGTCACCCGGGGATAGTGTAGCTTTCCAGTAGTGAAAGAATTTTTTTTAAATCGGTTCAGTATTTTCGGAGCCTATTCAATGCAAACAAACAAACAAACAATCAAATCTTTCCTCTTTATAATAGTAGTATAGATATGCTTATTACGCTAGAAAAACTGCCGTGGAATTTGAACTCGTGACCTAAGTTGGTCTTTAAGTTCAGTATCAAATTCCACGTAAGAAGGAGAAATTACGACATACGACTCGTGTTACCCAATTTTTATATCTGGCCAGAACTCAGACGAAAATAACACTGAATATTCAGTATAGTTTCAGTAATTCTCCTGCACAAGTGATTTTTTTGCTTAATAAATAAAATGATGGTTTTATTTTGTTTTAATTAATTACAACACTCATTAACGTTGTTTTGCTATTGAATTTTTATTTCTATAAGTAACATAATGAAACTAACTTCAAATTAATAATGAAATTTATTACTGGGCACTTGTTCCTGTCGATAAACTGCTATACAGTTTGCTAGGTCATAGGATTTAACTTTGTAGGACAATCTATACAAATAAATAAAATTGGAGGGTCTGTTTGTAATATTAAAATAACCGCTTTTTACTAAGTGCATTTGGATGTATACACGATACATATACCAAAACAACATTTTTTACAATTTTTGTCTGTCTGTCTGTCTGTTTGTTCCGGCTAATCTCTGAAATGGCTGCACCAATTTTGACGGGAATTTCACTGGCAGATAGCTGATGTATCAAGGAGTAACTTAGGCTACTTTTATTTTAGAAAAAAAATGGTTTTAGTTAAAAGTGATCAATTTCGGATATTTTTAATCCAATTTAAGTTGACCTCAGATTTACATATATCATCAATCATATAAAACAGGGTTCAGCTTAGGCTGGACTTTGTAGGTTCGAACGCGGTTTGTATATTTCATTTATTTATATATTAGGATTTATAGGGTTTGTAATCCAAAATAAACCATAAGATATATCCAGAAAATGCTGCCCAAAGTCAGTATTCCACGCCGACGGAGTCGTAGGCACAGCTAGTAAATTAATAAAAATAAGAATAAAATAAATCTCAGTATTAAAATTCACTCCATCCGCTTAAGTGCTCTTTGTTACGTTAATACCTTTAATATTTGGGTGAAGGATTAAATTAACAAAAAGCACATTGGAATTTAGAAATATCTCTTTGATATATTACTCATGCATTTTTTTAGAAAAAGAAATTGGATATTTGAATAAATCAACCAACCTGCCAAACTCATGTATTATTCACATGGTATACAATAATGTTCGCATATTTGAGTCTCCCTCTGTAGAGAGCGGATAATAAGTTAGGGGGATTTAACAAAATAATTATTGTTAGATTTCCGCCCGATCTTGTACGTGGCAATTAAGTTAGGATATCAAAGCCTGCGAGAGGTTTTTAATTAGTATGTATAAGGTGTTGTAAAAAGAAATCTATTAATTTTCCAATAGGTGGCTTTAGTAATATGTATCTCGCGCTGTAGAAGTCCGATCGAGTCACGCTAGGTGGCGTTAGAAAGATGATATTTCAGACTAAAAAAGCGTTACAAGTGATTGGTTGATTCAGTTTTGTTTTTGTAAATCCACACAAGTACATCGCAATCTCATTAAAAGACGAGCATTTTACTGTTTTATATGCTGATAGCTTACTGGTATTACACTCTAAGAGTAATCTAGAGGACACGGGCATGCATTGCTTAGGTAGTTTTTCCTGCATACACAGATCATCAGTATGTATAATCCACCAATTTGTCTTGGCCAAGCGTGGTATACTGTATTTTTCTTCTAGAGGGAGCCCAAAGCTCAGAAATTGGACATTATAGGCTGCCATTACTTTACTCCTCCTAAAAAAATTTAAAAATACGGACTGGAGGGTCTCGCGGCACTTTGCATTTCTACTTTGTGGAACAGCAAACAAGCTGGCGTCCTACATAATAGTATTTGTTTACGGTCACCTGGGGATGTTTGCAACGCCAGGGACACCGATAACACTCTTGCCGGATCACAAGATTATTATGGCAGCATATTTAGATACCCGGGGTAATTGCCATCCAATCGGGTTATGAGCTCTACCACCTAGCAAGGGTAGTTTTGTTGGCTGCATGGATCAGTATCCTTACTTCGCCCCTTCTCGAAGAGTAGAAGAGCAGGAATTTTTTGTGATTATCTAAGTTATTTATCCTAATTAAAATGATTGTAAATGAAAACAGCGGCAGCAGAGAGCGGCCTGAAAGAATGCTCTAGAAAACACCCACTTCCCACAAGTTGACTTGCAGAGACCGTACTAGTCGCTCCCTACTGTCTTTCTTTCGGACACATTCCATCAAGAAATGGTGTATATCATCAATAGAGCAGGAATAAAAAGGAGTATTCAAAAACTTTAGCGACGTATGACCGTGTGCTAATAACATACAAGCAAAATGACTTTCTTTTTCTATATTATTATTAAAATTCAACTATTCAGTTTATTGATCAAGTCTTAAAACTTGTTTTATTTTATTGCAATTTCTCTAATAAGAAGTTTAAATATGTAGTACAGAGGACTAATAACCGGAAGGTCTCCAGTTCAAATACATTTTAGAGCACATTAACTTTAGAGTATAATATATTTATTTCGTAATTGGTACGAAGTCACATTTATAATTAAATAATGAATACAATGTAACAATTCACACAGCGCCATCTAATCGGAAAGTGGTACTTTTATGTAAGGTAAGTGGTATATACTTTTTTGTGAATAAATATATATTATACGTAGACACCCAAACGTTATTAAAATTGTTGCAATCGTCCATAGGCGGCGGTGATTACCTGCTTTAAGATGGGCTGGTGGCCTATCTGCTGAACTCCAGTTATAAAAAAACTCGGGATAGGAGTCGAATTTCCTTTTCAGACTTTTCGACATCTGAAAGTCGTTGCGCTGGAAGTTGTCAAATAGTTACGTATTTACCGCATAAATATATATCGCAGATTTTGTTACAAATGAATGACGCGTGTCATAATGCTATAAAAAATATACCAAGTTTTAAGTTGCATTAAGTATATGTTTAGTGTATACGTCAAGAAAACTATACATGTATATTATTCAAGTGAATAATATAAGAGAAATGATGCTCATGCAATGATTTACTATCTTACGCAATAAGAAAAGGCATCAATAGACCTTAATACGAAACAAGCTGAGTTTTACAACGTCACCACCCAATGTTACCCATAACCAGTTGTTAAAAACACGAGTTTATTTAAACGTGGTCGAAAGAGGACATTAACAGAAAGCGGTAACATTATATATAATTAAACACGAGCTATCATGACAGATTTTATCTTTTCTGTGGGGTTTTATTTATTTAATGTAAAATTTAGTATCCGGAATTAAAAAATGGGTGTTAGGTTTTATTTTGAAAAATATAAATGTTAATTTTTAAAATGTATTTTCTATTTATAGTATACATAAGTTTGTATAACTATTTTCAATTGATATGTTTACGATCGCAATTTTTTTTTTTAATAAAATGTATTCAATAGTAGAAAAACTATGCTGTATCAACCACACATTACACTAGTAACCATTTCTGTTAATGTTATTTTCAAATTCTCATTTCCAGAGGTTATCCTCCAGTAATCCTATGCGAAATCCGTGCAGGGGCGGAGAAAGTATACTGACCTCTGCGACCAGGGTCGATCTGTCGTAAAAGGCGGCAAAACAACCCACCCCAGCTACGTGGTAGGGCCCGAAGCCTGTCTGGATGGCGACCACCTTTGATCTTAAGTATGCCGCTGTAATAACTTTGTGTTTTGTTCTGGTATTAGTAACCCAAGTTCCTGTCCCTTATGGGGCAGCAGCGTGTTCGCGATGCCACTGGCGTTGCAAACACCCATAGGCGACGTAATTCCTAAATTCTAAGTGGCTGTCAACCTGTCTGCTGTCCTACAGCAATAAAAAAAATATTTTTAACAATTTGTATGTCAGAAATGTATTAACCATGTTTCTAACAATCTGAAGTTGCAATCACTTTATGGACTGGATCAAGCCTGGCTTATCGTAAATCATCAGTGACGTCACGGTAGGCGCAACACTACTAGTGTCTCTGTTAAACTTTTGTTTACAAAATAATAAATACATCATATTTCATATCTATATTAAAGTTATCATATTGAATAAAGTCTAAATTAGTACTGTGAGTGTTCGTGTTTGCAATAATTATCTAGTTTAATGTAAATTTACATTTGTAAGAGTGCATATAAAATGAAATACTTTTTTTGATACTTGTGGGTAGTTACTATATTTTGCCACAAACTTAATACTACAAATTTGCGCTTAATTTTACCCATTAATTACTTCTATTAATATGGGAAAGTGTGCAGCGTGCGGTAAATTTCTTCCAACAACTGGGACCGCAACGTGTACGGGTTGCCCTTACATTTATCATAAAATGTGTGTGGCTATCCCGGATGGCGCAACGGTTCCCAAGAACTGGGCCTGCCCCGAGTGCAAGAAGAAGATAAGGAGGGGCGACAATTCAAATACACCAGTGAAATGTGGCGGTGATGCGGAGTTCGTGTCAACTGCAGCTTTAACTTCATGTGCTGAGTTATCCTCTTCCCATGATAAGCAAATATCTTCACCTAATGATGAAATTAAAGCTTTGAGACTTGAGATAGCCACATATATGTCGGAGTTACGTAGTTTTCGGCAGGATATGCTAGATTATAAGACATCAATAACTAGCATTGGTCAGCGGATTGAGGGTCTCGAGCAACGCATTGATAAACTTGAACAACGTGAACTTGGCTCTGGTGTTGGAGAGGTATCGGCACTGGAAAAGACTGTGGCACAGCTAAAACTCGAGTTGAACGACCGCGACCAGGACACACTACTATCTGATTTAGATGTAGGCTGTCTTCCCGAAGAAAGAGGGGAAAATGTTGTGCATCATATCACTGTTATAGCAATGAAGTTGGGAGTGTCACTGGATGAGCGGGACATAGTTTTCGCTGAACGTGTTGGAGCGCTCACTCAAAATCAGAGTGCTGCTGGAGACGTCGATACCGCGAAGCGTCACCGGCGTATAGTGGTACGTTTAACACGCCGTGCCCTACGAGACGAGCTCTTACGTGCCGCTCGCGTACGTCGTACTCTAACTACTGCTGACATAGAACTACCTGGGCCAGTGCAACGCATTTATCTGAATGAACGGCTGACTCGAACCAATCGTTTTTTGTTTCGCCGTGTACGTGAAGAATGCCGTAAACGAAACTGGAAGTATTATTGGACCAAAAGAGGCCGTGTCTACGCTAGGCAGAACGAAGGGAGTCAAGCATACTTATTTCGTTCTGATGACGATTTTTTGCGAGTTTTTGAATTATCTGGCCCTAATTGATTTTTTATCGATTTACTTAGAACCCAGTGACCTAGATGCAAGTGTTTATTGTTACATACTTTGTTTATTTTTTATTCTTATGTGTTTGTACAAATTAATTTTAGATCAATATCAAGTTGTTTATAGTTTAATAAGATTGTCACGACAGTTGACTAACAATATTAATATATTCTTTAAAAATAATATTTATATAATATTTTTTATACATAGGATATTTATATATATTAATATACATTTTCTTATATACAGTTTATTTGACGTAATGTTTTTTATAATATTAAGCTATGAATATTTTTATTTTTGTATCTATGGGTACTCCTTTCTTTTTGATTTGGCAGTTTCTATATATATCTCCAGTGATTAAAAAAGACTTTAAAGTAGGTTTGTTAAATGCTGGATCACTTGGCACGAACCATGATAATTTTATAGCGGCTCTTTCACGAAATGACGTTGATATATTGGCAATTAATGAGACTTGGCTAAGGGCAGGTGAAGAAGGTCGGGCTCCGGAACTGCCTGGGTATAGGTTACGTCATATACCGAGGCCTCGTGAAATTCGCTCTCGTGGAGGCGGAGTTGGCTTTTATATAAAACGTGAAATCCATGCGCGTACTTGGGAGCATCCCGTGGATCCCCAGCATACTTGTGTAGAACAGATGTGGATTACATTGTCTCTCGGCGGGGTAAAATTGTTGATTGGTACGGCATATCGCCCTCCATGGTTGGACACTGATCTCTTTTTTGATGCGCTTACAGACTCAATTAACGCTTATAGTAGTTATGATAATTTAATTCTTCTAGGGGATTTTAATATTAACTTTGCTAATGATTTAGATAATAAAAAGGAAAAGTTTATGACATTTTTAAATGGTTTTAAAATTTCGCAAATAATTTTATCACCAACTCATTTTACTACAACATCACAGAGTATCATAGATGTAGTTTGTACTGATTTGAACGCCAAAAAAAAATTTCTTTAGAATTGTTGGGATCTCTTTATGGTCATTGCTTTGTTGGGTGTGAATTTTTCATAAAACGACATAAGCCTTTACCTCAAACTGTCATATGTCGTCAAATTAAGGATATCGATTTGAACGACTTTAATAAAGATTTACAGGCCATAAGGTGGGATATAATACCAAAATTAGATAGTGTTAATGATATGGTCAATGCTTTTAATAAAATTGTTCTTAACTTGTTTGATCTGCATGCACCAACGAAAACATTTGTTATTACTAAACCGTCTCCTCCCTGGTTAACTCCCACAATTAGGACAATGATGCAACTACGCGATAAAGCTGCCTCTGATTATAATAGAACCCAACAACATAGTAAAAAAGAGTATTATAAAAGTTTAAAATCGTTAGTTAACAAAGCACTTTTTGCTGAGAAAACAGCTTTTTTCAAATATAATGTAAATTCAAAAATAAATAGCCCCAGAGATTTGTGGAAATCTATTAAAACATATTTTTTGCCTCGGAACAATACGGACTTACCAACTACTTTAAATGACGTGGATGCCATGAATAACTATTTTTTAAACACTTCTATAATATCTCATATTAGTCCAACTTTTATACAATTTTACAATAACAATAAGTATAGCAATGCCATTTTTCACCTACAGCCAATTAAAATTGATCCTTTACTTAAAATTATTCAGAGTCTTAGATCTAATGCCGAAGGGTATGACAGAATAAATTTGCATATGATATTGATGACACTGCCGTATAGTTTAGATAGTATACATTCTATTATTAATACGTCTATTGAAACATCAACTTTTCCAACAGCATGGAAACACGCTATAGTCCGCCCTTTACCTAAAGTTCCTGCTCCCACTAGATTAAACGATTTAAGACCAATTAGCATTCTATCCTGCTTTTCAAAAATTTTGGAAAAGGTAGTATGTGCACAAATAAATGATTATCTTGAGTTCAATCGTATTTTGCCGGAGCTACAGTCAGGATTTAGAAAAAAACATAGCACTGTAACAGCGCTCTTGGATGTCACAGATAATATTATCTGTGCTCAAGATGAAGGTATGCTGACAATACTGGTTCTGCTTGACTTTTCGAAGGCTTTTGACTCAATAAACATAGAGTTATTAATTTCAAAACTAACTTATTATGGTTTCGACCATAAAACCGTTCTATGGTTTAGCAGTTACCTAAGTAATCGTTCACAGAATGTAAAGGCAAATCACATCAATGGGTCTCATTTGGTATCTGAGGAGTTGCCTGTTTTGCGGGGTGTTCCTCAGGGATCAATCTTGGGACCTATTCTGTTCATTTTATATACGGCCGATATAACAGCTCAAATCAAACACTGTAAATTTCATATATGTATATTTAGATGATACACAGATATATATATCTTGTAAACCAGCTGATATCAACTCTGCTGTCATTAAACTCAATGAAGACTTGGCTAGAATATCAGCCTTTTCTCAAAATAATTCCTTGTTGTTGAATCCGGCTAAAACTAAATTTATAATATTGGGTAGCAAGCATCACCTGACACATCTTAAGTTGTCCGCCACAGTTTCGATATTGAATGAACCGGTTGAAAGAGTTTATGAGGCTCGTAACTTGGGACTGTTACTTGACTGTGACCTAAGATTTGAAAGACACGTTGCAAAATCGCTTCAAAGTTGCTTCTATAGGCTTAAGATTCTGTATAAAATGAGACCATGTTTAAGCGAGGCATTGCGTATACAGTTAGCTGAATCTTTAATTTTGTCTCGACTGAATTATGCTGATGTTGTTGTTAGCCCGCGACTCCTGTCGAAATCAAAAAGAATTCTTCAACGAGTGCAGAATGCCTGTGCCAGATTTTGCTTCGATATCCCGTTGAGAGGACATGTAACTCCGTATCTGAATAAGCACTGTATGTTAAAAATGATCCATCGTCGTAAACTACACTTAGCTTGTCTCCTTTTCGGTATAGTTAAAGATAAAACACCGTCTTACTTGTATGACAAACTGAGTTGGATGGCTAGCCGTAGGTGTATTGAAACTAGGCAGTGCGCCGTACCTCTTGCAGTACAGCGCCATTTTTCTGCCGCATTTAGAGGCAGTTTTAGGTATGCAGCATCTAAGTGCTGGAACAACATTCCTCCGCCTATAAGGAACCTGCACTCTGTTTATAGTTTTAGAATTAAGCTTAAGCAGTACCTAATTGCTGAACAAAAACGGCAAGCTGAGCAAATACAAGATATTAGTATTGTATGAGAAACTTCCATCGCTTTGAATGCGTTTACTGCCTTATGCCTTTTGGCTTCTGCCTTTCTTCTACTGTTACTAATACAACTTACTATCTTCCCCTAAATTATTTTTTAAATTGACGGTGTTTATTGAGTTTTTATTATTTATTAATATTGATGTTATTTATTTATTTCTATGTATTTATTAGTACATTATTATTTATTTATTATTATGTAAATTGGGTGGTGTTGTTCTGTCGCGACTTCACTTTTGGGTTTAGCGGAAGATCAGCGTTAGTCAGTATAGACTAACATACATGCTGAGCTAGATCCTTTTTAGGACATACACTTCTTTTTAGTAGTTTTTAAATATTGTGTGTGCGTATGTGTGTATTGTACTAAAATAAAATTATTTCTTCTTCTTCTTTCTAATTAATTGTTCCAAAAGTTAAACCAAAGAACACTTTAGGAACACCATAAAGTCCATCATACGGCTGCGCAGACGAAGTTTAGTTTTATATTAACACAACGACAACGCACACGATTGTGTGGTATATAGAAGAATATGTATGGAGCACCCTCGTTGTAGTTTTATTCGCTGACAATGCAAAGAAGATGCAAATCCATCAACTCTTTGAGAATTTATCATCTCGGGAGAAGAAAAGGGTAAGAAGAATGGGTGCGAGCGGACATCAAAATAAACAATACGCTTTATTTCGTTCGCCCTTTGACATCATTAGACGACTCCGAGCTCTAATGCACGACTAGTTTTTGACCCCTAAGTTATTGACTTGCTACGCCTAGATGTGTATGGTTTTTTTTCCTGACGAACAGTATACAAGCTGACGGCCCACTTAACAGTGAGCAGTCACCATCGCCTATGGATATTTGCGACGCTAGTGGCACCGCGAACACACTGTCTCATAGGATACTGGAACCTGAGTCACTAATACCACAAAACACAAGGCTATTATGGTGACAAACTTATAGACCAAGGGTGGTTGTCATCCAGACGGGCTTGTGGCTTTACCCCGTAGCTGCGGTTGATTTGTCACTGGTCAGGATTCGAGTCCACGATCTCACCGTCCTTTTACTTAAATAAATAAGATGAACTTATACTTACAAATAATAATTAATTTCCTTTTCATGTAAAAAAATCCAATAAATCACTCACAATTCAAATATATAAATAGTTCGTATAACACAACACGCGCGTGCGCACACAAGGCAGTGTCGGTACTCGCTGGAGATTGGAGACTGGCCGAGCGATGAGACGCAGTGCGTTGTACGAGAAAGCTCGTGGATGTACGCATACAGAAATGAGTCATTAAGAAATATTTTATTAATTATTTTTGGTACAATTAAACGCATTATTTTACTAACCAAATTTCTTTTTTGTTTTAATTATAATTATTATGGGAACCTCCGCGGTGCGTATACTTTCTCACGTCGGAACGCCTGTGAGGGTCGCAGGGTCAACCCGTTTCGAGTCTGGGTTTATGGATAATATATATTTCTATATAAAAAAAGTATTTGAGTAGTATATCAGTTGTCTAGTATCCAGTTCTTTTTTCTATACCGAGGAAACTGCAGTTTACCAGTACCACATAGGAGTTTCAGGGGGCAACCAACAAGGTTATGTCTTAACGAGTCTTAATCTTACTACGGCCACCCGGACTGGCTAGGGAGTGATAGCCAGTGGTGGCTCGACAGCATACCCACTATAAACTCAGTCGCCACCCAGAGCCATGGGTGGTTGTCTTCTTCACTGTAATCAGCTACAAAATTATTTTTTATTAGATTTTTACAACATGACTGCGAACTAACAAACTGCGAAAGAAAAACCTGACGTTTAAGCCTAATCTGTGTTAGGTAGTAGCAACACTGATTTGTCCAAGCCATAGAGACAAAACAACCTTCGTCACAGCTGTTAAATATGGCGGTTGCCAAGTAGTCTCTTTATTTTAATAAATAACAAGTGTTCAGCCCATCCATTCTAAAACTATCACGCTCATAAGTATCATATATTTTACCAATATACGACTTACAATTTCATAATCCTTTTAATTTGTTAATATAGCTGTTATCTATGCTATATTCTGTATCTCTTCCTCTTACCTCATGTTCTTTTCCCTTCTTGTCTTAGGAGTGCGACCAATTTCTGAAAAAAAAAACTTAAGTCTAACAGCCGCTTAGAGATCGTTAGCTTCACCTTAAACAGTATATATCATTTTAATCATAAAGAAGTGTAAGCTAAATGTAAATAGCTATGAAAAATATATATATCGCACGTTTAATCATAAACTGACCTAACTCAAAATACCAGTTTTTTGGGAAATCGCAAAAAACATTTTGTCATTTACGACTTATCGAAATAAATTTTAGTTTGGAATAGAGGGCGTCGATACAATACTGCCCGTTATATTATCTCACTTTAGACCTAAATCGTAATCAGTCAGTTTATGATTAAGCGTGAGATATATATATATATATATATATATAATCTCTCAACACAATCAGAGCGCAGCGCAAGTAAGATAATGTCAGCTTGGTAATAATTCAAATATCATGTCTGAAAGTTTTGGAGATTTCAGGAATAAGTAATTTAATCATTTTTTAAATTAATCACTTGTATGGATCATGACGTTATTAAATATTTTAACATATGTATTTTATACTTCTGGAATATTAACACTTGGCGTCGTAATGTATGAAGCCGCCCCAGCGACAGGTGGTAATGCTGAGCTTCCGGTGCAATTTTTCTCATGGGCCAAGATTCGGTTGATTTGTGTTCGTTAAAACTGCGGTGAAGGTCCCATGTTCAACTCCTAACCCGTGTTATGTAACATTTAGAAAAGTTTTTTTAATTACGAGTATTTTAATAAAGTTTATATGTCTATTTTAAGTTTTTATATACATCAAAATCATAGAAAGCGAATATTTTTGTCAAGATTTCGATGTCTTTTTTATATTAAGCTCATTGCTGTACCCAGAAAGCTTAATTAAACTAAATAATCATTATTGTGATTTGGGATTAAAATAAAAGTTGTCCTAACACATCAATTTCCTAGCTAGTAGTCTAACGTCTCGTGGATTACCCATTTTGTTAGTTTAAAGACGACAAAGAGATGACTATAAATAAATAAATATACGGGCACAATTCACACAACGCCACCTAGTCTCAGACTAAGTTGCATAGCTCTTGTGTTATGGGTACTAGACAACTGATTACTACATATATATATATTTTTTTTTTGTAAATAATATTATACATAGCACCCAGACGCGAGACGGGAATCGAACCCATGACCTCCGCGAGCGTACCGAAATGCGTTAGCCCTACGCCAGGGAGGTCGTCGGACTATATAGACAAAAGTAGTATAATCAAAAGTAGGCTCTGAAATAAAAACTTTGGACGCAATCGGGATAAAACGTGAAGAAGACGATTCTTTATAAACTCTCATTCTTAAAATATAAGTTTTCTGTGTTCTGTACATTTAAGTTTAGATAGTTCAGTTGACATTTTAGGGACCATTTTCACCGAGACAAAAGACAAAATACGACCAAAATAAACGCCGCGCTAAAAATCAGAAATACCTAGTTCTATTTATGAATAATAATTTTAAAATCTTAAAAATATTAATAAGCGATGTAGTAAATTACATTGATACAAACTAAAACAAAATCGAGCTTAATAACCAACACTCCTTATAAAAGTGTAAACAAAAACTTCAAGACATGTTTGAGACTAATGGTCTAACCACTCAAGCATAGAGGTTATTAAAATTATAAGAAAACAAACAAAGAAGATAATTAGACGGAAAACAGAAAGGCTTCCTTGAAATGCGGAAATGTACATAGTCAATATCATTTACTTTTGTTACGCATAATCATTACTTTTAATTACATATTACTCTAATTTATTGTGTCTTTGTAATCATATAAAAATATGCGCGACCTTAAGCTCTGTGCGTATTCTTTCATAGTAAGTAACAAATATGGTCCTCTCACAAGGCACAGAGCCCTTCTGTTGGTCGCATCAAGTGGCTGCTAGCCGTCCTGCACTATTTTCCAATGCAATCTCAAGTATCCCTTTACCTCAATACCTCGCCGATTTGAGTAGTGCGGGAATGCCGAGCAATGCGCCTGTACACCCCTCACAGTTGACAAGGGGGGACACCAGCGAGTGTGCCCACTAAAAGCAACCTCCACAGCTTGCTCATGTGAGAAGAAACGTCAATAACGTTGGTTCTCTTACGAATCACTTCATTACGAATGCGATTCCTCAAACTTCAAACATTCTTCTCTCCATATCTCGCTTTATAATCTATAAAATGCGTAGAATTAATTACATACCGAATTTAAAATGTTATGTATCCTATACCCCAAAACTAGCCTAAATCAATTAATCAATATATACACAAGACTTAAGGAGAGCACTGGCAATAAAACAATGATCAATAATAAAAAAGTATAACAACGACAACTGCAAAAGATTGGTTACACGCGTCCGAGATTTCATTAAGCCGGTTTCTTCATAATGCCTGTAGGTTACACGTACTTTTGGTAGTCTGGAATCATTCATGTCCAAAAGAAATAAAAAATATCTTTGATCTCTCTCTTTCATCGTACCCTCATGACTAAGGTACTTGATTTAATTTTTACTCTTTTGTGCGCTTCTATTCTGTGCTATTCCGAATCTATATCTATATATGGCCTTTAGATTAGATTAGCGATGTAGCCCCATTGCCAATCCTATTCACAAATAAAGACCAGATGAGCAGATTCATTCATCTCAAGCAGATCTTTAATAAACCTATTAAACACTGTAAAAAATGTTTACCTTAAGTTCATTACTACTGTTACATACTTTTACCTAAGTTTCTATTATTAATCAAGATAATTTATTACTTTTTAATATTCATTAATGTGTTATGTAACTAATTTGCTGACAGCTTTTATAATACGTGATTCACAAGCTTTACCTGCAACGTTTTCCGAATAGATTTTAGATTGAACACTCCGTGTCGTTACTGCCTGGGAGATGGATAAAATTAAAATTATATTTACAAGGATGTAGTAAAAATCGGCAGAATTGCCCTTTTAGCTAGCAAAGAGCACCTGTCGGTTTTCCTTTCTAGGTTGAAACCCTTCTTAAAAGAGTTTACCTTGTTGAAGTTTAATCGTATTCATTCGTAGTTCTGATTTTTTAGACACGGCCAAAGTTTCAAAGCGATAGTAAAGACGTAAAATAAATATATAATACATCAAAGTCTTGAGTTTGATATAATATAAAAATAAGTACAAAAAAATCAACTCGATTCATCAATAAAATAATTTTACTGTTAACAATAGACAAACACGCAAATCTATTAATATATGTGTATAGCTTTCATCTCAAACAAATTCATCCGATTAATCATATCTAATAAAATTTGCATTATTGATTAAAGCAAAACTTGATTAGCTTTCGTACGTATACATTTTTTGATTTTTAAATAATACAGATTTTCACAAATATAATATAATAATATTATATGAATTTTATTTCGAAATTTATATAATATATATATATATATATATATATATATATATATATATATATATATATATATATATATATATATATATATATATATATACATATGATATATGTTTACATAACAATTATATTATTATAGTAATTTAAAACTTTTTTGGCTAAGAAAAAATAAAGTACAAAAACACGCTACTATCATCGTTATATAGATATTATCTAGGAGGTTACTCAACAATTTCGATGACACGAGTTTGACTCTCGTCCCGGGCCCGAGTATGTACAATATGAAAGAATCGAAAATAGAATCGAAAATTCTTTGTTATTCATCACAGCGTTATAACATACAGTAAAAGCTCCTTATTCGCGTTTCCTTCATTCGCGTTTTCACTATTCGCGGATTAAAAAAATGCGACCCAATCCCTATACTCGCGGCTAAAAAGACAACAAAATGTCATACAATAACTGACATTATCAGATACATCTAGCGATGTAAATAGTTGAACCTCTTCTCTCCGTGCACGGGGAAAATAAGAACACTAACCCTGCAACCGGGGTCGACCTGTCGTAAAAGACGACAATACAACCCACTGCTGCTGTGTAATAGGACCCCAAGCCCGGCTAGTAGCAACCACCGTTGGTGTATAACTATGTCGCCATAATAACCTTATGTTGTGTTCCGGCACTAGTGACCCAGGTTCCTGTACTCCTCGGGACTGTAGCTGCTTTAATAGTAATGGCCTCAACTAACTCAAGACCCACTTAATAGCGGGCCGTGAGTTTATCTGCTGTTCCTCAGTGGTAAAAACAAAACCTTTACCAATAAACTATATACATAAAGATCAAAATAACAATTGACCAACTTTTCAACAGGTAATACGTAAAAAAGTTACTTAATAGCCTTTAAAATTAATGGTAATAGAATAATTGTGCCACAAACCCATCAATTGATATTTTTCATAGATCAGGAAAACGGCGGTCTTCTTCCTGTCTTTATCCCACATTAGGGGACACAGCATGTTCTGTCCTTCCATACTCTTTTATTAGTTATAATATGAGACTTATATCTTACTACTTATATCTATCCTATAATACAACCAGTTGTTAATGTACTGTGCCCCCAGGTGGGGCAAAGGGCATCCACAGTACTCTATCATAGTGTCCTATGGTTTGCTCTGCGTTTTGCCTCAGACCACGTAAGTCCGATTTGTTTTAATTCCGCTGTCACCGAGCGCTTCCAAATAACTCTCTTGCCTTGTGGTGTCCATGCCAGCGCTTCCTTGGATTGTAGTTACCGATCCACTTCCGCTTTCGGCGCTTGATCTGGTGACTGATAATTCTTGACAGATATCCCTCAGCTGTTCATTTGGTATTTTGTCAGGCCAGAAAATACCAAGTATTAAGGCAACGTTTAACGAAGACTTGTTTGTTGGCTTAATACCACCAGTATATACAAAAAAACAGTCAGTTTATAATTATAATTTAATTAATTTACGGTATTTGTATAGTTCTCGTACCTACAAAGAACCTTTGTCTAAGTATCCTCGCCTTTAATAAAAACACAATATTTAACTAATTCCTTATCGACCAAATCTGAAGGTCCCCAAAAAATACTCAAGACAAACATCATACAAGGTTATTATATAATTCAGTTATCATTTGGCTCGTTAAACACGGCATCATATCCGCCGACTGACTCGATCATAATTATAACAGCTCATTATTTTTAACTTTTTTTGTGTCTGCTAATATAAATATTTAATAATAGTGTAAAATGCGTGCTTTTTTAATTACCACTTGAAATTGATCGTATGTTTCATGCCATCTTGTTTCTTGTTTTTATTCAGGTAATAAATAGAACTTTGCTAGTCGGTATGCAGCAAAGGAATAACACTAGAGAGAAGAGAATGTTTGCTTAAACCCTTCTCTTTTGTATCAAAAAACGTGTCATGAAAGACGAAAGGAAAAGCAGTATTTATTTGGCCTTTTGTTTTAATGAGGAACAGCAGACAGGCCGGGGACTCGCTTAACCTTAAGCAGTTACCGTCTACCATGGATATTTGCGACGCTAGGAGCACCGCGGTCACTACATACTACTGCCGGAACACAACATAAGGTTATTGTGGTGACATAGATAAAAGGGTAGTTGCTATCCAGACGGGCTTGGTGCCCTACCGCGTAGCTAATGTTGTTTTACTTATCGCCTTCTACTACAGGCCGACCCTGGCCGCAGAAGCTAGTATTCTTACTACGCCCCTACACGGAAGAAAAATGGGCCTGTGACAGTAATCAACTTCGAGCTTCAAAATGTTATTTTACAAGCAGGCATTCCGATTCACGGAGATGAATATGCTGCGGTGGATGTGTGGAGTAACGCGGAAGGACCGCGTTAGGAACTCTCGCATTCGCGGCAGCGCCTTCATGTCGATTATGACATTGCGGATAAATTACAGGAGTGTCGCCTTCGCTGGTATGGCGACGTTTTACGGCAACCGGCTACTTACGTGGGGAACAAATGTCTGGCCATGCCGCCACCGCCGGTTGATATGTGTGCCAATGGACTGACCACCAGAGATGCTGAAGATCGTGTGAAGTGAAGAAGAAAAAGTCGGAAAGCGGACCCCGGGCGCCGAAGCGAGAGTTTGGGCTGCAACCGGGATTCAACGCTAAGATGATGACGATGACTTGGACTGCCTAACAGAAGGATGCATCTGGGAATATTCACTAAACCATGATTTGGTATCAAGTTACCTGTCCTTTAACACTCTCACGCACTTCGATAACGAAGCGTAACTAACAAACTGATAACTCTCTTGATTTAAAAGGTATTAAAAATACATTACATCGATTTACATAACTCATTGACGTTGACAGGGGCAACGGCATGCTTACGATTTCGTAATCACTAAAAGAAATACGAATATGATGAACGTATAAACTAGAGATCAATGTGACTTTACTTGTCAATACAAAATTCTTCGTAGAACTAGGCGATATTGACTTATCACACAGCAATGACCAAATATAGATCCTGCGATGTCTCCACGTAAGGCTTTGGGTGGCAACCGGGGTTTAGTCAGTATACCGTTCAGGCCGCTGCTGGCCATGACATATCGACCAAAAATAAATCGAACAAAATATCGCAAAGGTGGTCGCCCCAGAACGGTAAGTAGTATTAAAACTGGGGATATTGACTTAAATTATACAGACTAGAGTTCGTAAAAGACTTTCGTCGCATTCAAACCCCCGAGCAAGACGGGTGAGTCGTGCTAGCGAGCCGCGCCGCTTACGCAACGTCGAGGGATCTACCTAATACGTCATCTCAACCAGTCGATGTACACGCCCTCTCAGCTGACAAATCCTCTAAGAATATATATTTACTGATATAATTACTCGAGGTTTCAATGATTAAATATTGATACCTCTTTATATTATGGCTGATGAATACAAATATCGATGTAATTTTTAAATGGACACTACTGTTGAGTAGTAGGGTAAATATTCGTCGAGATGTTAGATTTTTTGGGGATTTAAGGCCACCTTGACGCATAGACGTAAATTATAATTAAAAAGTAAAAAACGTACCGGACTCCAGTAGTAATATCCAATACAAATAAAAAAACTTTAGTGTACAGATGACAACTACTAAAATGTTTACACAATAGATAAATAAATTACATTCATTAGCATATGTCATGACCAACTTGAATAGAAAGTGTTACGTCATTCACCATAAATGACTTTCGTTTTATCCACAATTAACACTTGAACTGTTGAGCCTTATTGACCATTGTTAAGTGAAATGTTCCTCAAAATTTTTAATTAACTGCACAAAGAATATAAAGTGTACAGAAATTCAAGTGTACAAAAACTCTCACACTCCATACGAACTTCAAAAGATAGATAAAAGTTTTAGTTTCGCTAATCTAAATACATGTAAATAACATAATTATCACGAGCTATAAAAATAATGCACGTTGAGCTCACCAATAAAAAAAGACACGATTTTACACATATGTAGGTACAAAATGATATATAAATTTATTATATCCCATTTCATATCACATTCTATCCGTTCAGGGGCGGAAAAAGAATACAGACCTCTGCGGTCGGGGTCGGCCTATCGTAAAAGGCGACAAAACAACTCACCCTAGCTACGTGCCGCCGTGTATGTCGCCATAATAACTTTTTGTTATGTTCCAGCATTAGTGACCCAAGTTCCTGTACTCTTAAGGGACAGCAGCGTCTTCGCGATACGACTGTCGTTGCCAATATCCATAGGCGACTGTAACTGGTAAATTCTAAGTGGGCCATCAGCCTGTCTGCTCACCTACAGCAGCAAAAAAGAAAAACAAATTTTATTATTCTGGCTGCATCCCTTAAAGTGAGTGAATGCACACAAACGGGAATCTGGGAACTCATGGGAATAGCTAGAGCTTATTTTCATACTCTTCAGACACCTTTGCGAAGTTTTAGCTCATACAACTGTAACTAATATTTATAACTGTTCAGCTATTCCCATCGCGGTACGTATGCATAAAGTATACATTGTGTTAGGCCAGTGATCGACAACCCGCGGCTCCCCAGCTACGGCTCTTCTGTGAAATTTTATCAGGCATGGAATACATTCTTATTATCTATATAATTATTTCTGTAACAATGTCTCCCACTAATCACTAAAGCAAAGCATACGTTAAAAAAAATTATAAAAACACGCTTTAATAATAAATCGAACTAAAAAGTAGGTGTTGATAATACGTCATATTTTTTTAAATCCTAGCAATCATATTCTTATCGAATTATTGTATTGTTATCGTTCTTTGATAAGTCTACAACGTTTAAATGAAATATGACCTTTTAAAGTGGTTCAAAATCGAGTCAAAGGAGTCGGTTACAAACAAACAAGCATACAAGTGAAACTAATAAAAGTGTGTTAAAAATGGCTCTTTGTCAACTTCAATTGGCTCTTTTGGATTACAAAGTTGCCGACCACTGTGTTAGGCAGATTTTAGAGCGCTACCGCCGAGTTTAAACATAATTTATGTTTCTATACTTTCCGATATTTTGTACTCTCTCAACTGCAACCCAACTTTATAATAGCGAACCCAAAGCTGCAAAGTGCAAACTTTAAATACAAGCGGGATTTGACGCCGTAAACATTAAGGTCCTCTGGTGAGTACCGCTGGTCTTCGCCGTGCCTTCCACTGTGACACTTTTTATCTTGACAAAAAGTTATTTTAATTTAATTACAGTGATTGCCGTCTAAAGTTCCATTCCTGAAATTATCCACCTCCTCCTTAATTATCAAGACATGTGTTAATTAGCCAGACATATAGCCAAAACTATATATAAAACTCAGCAGCCACCGGGTGGAGACCCGGGAGTATTAACTAGAGACTCCAAAATCTCACCAACAACAGACTCTGGGAGCAGAGTCTGTTGTTGCTGAGATTTTGGAGTCTCTAGTTAATACTCACCCCGGAGTAAACTCAGAGGGCAACGTCCCCCTGGTGACGTGAATCAAGCTGCGGAAGTACATATCCATGTTAACGTGACTTCACTAAAGCTCTAAAGAAATAGTGAGAGAAGGAAACGTTGTGGTCTGAAAGAAGATGTAGTGACAAAAATTGAGAAAGGTATGCTGAGATGGTTTGGCCATGTTGAGAGAATGAATGAAGAACGATTGACCAAAAAGTGTATAAGGCGAGTGTGAATGGAAGTGTTGGAAGGGGTAGACCTAGGTGGACGTTTCGAGACCAGATCAAGGACGTCTTGAAAAAAGGCCAGGTCAAGAGTACCCTAAATCGAAGGGCATGTATGAAGGGAATAATGAAAGTGGACGAAGCGAAACAAGTATGTAAGGATCGTAGCAAATGGAAAGAAGTGGTCTCTGACTACCCCTACGGGAAAGAGGTGTGATTATATGTATGTATGTACTAAAGCTCTACATTAGCCCTTTTCGGCTTGGTGGATCAATATTAGCTATCGACGTCCATCAGTGGCTTATGTTGGCCTATCTGTGGCTTGGTGATATCTTGACCTCAGTTGCCCATCGCCCAGGTCCAACGAGCGTACATTAAGTCTCTTGAGGGCAGCCAAATGCCACGGTGATCCAGTGGCCGGCCATGTAGAGGGGTGATGCCGTGGAGGTATGTGTGGGGGCGCGCACACATTCGACGCGCCGAGATAGCCAGAAAGTCCATCCATCACGCAAAAGAAACAATTACCAATATTTAACTTCAACGATGATTAACAGTCACAGTCGTAAATTAGACAGCTTTCATTACTAGATTTTGATGGATGTATGTCAATGTCAAATGTCACCTGACTCGGAATAGAACCGGTTACCTAACAGAGGAAACTGCTTTCGGATAAACTAATAACTTCAGGATGTTGAGTTCATATTGCGTCACATCACACGCATTTTAGACAATTGATATTTATTAATAATAATTAATAATGGTTCCGTATAATATTTAATATTTCTATATCTGTACAATGTGAATGTTTGGATGTTTTTTACGCCAAACAGATAAAGGCTATTGAATAAAATTGGCACAGATAGGTATAGTATAGAATAGGACATAGGTCACACTTTATGCAGAAAATACACAACAATATTTGCGAATGCAATCGAGGGTAACCGCTAGTGTGCTTTTAAATATTTTTTATCAAAGAGAAACAGCAGACAGGTTGATGGCGCACTTAATAGTAAGCCAATAGACTATAGATTTTTGCAACGCTAGGGGCACCACGAACAACTGTCCCAAAATGGTACAGGAACCTGGGTCACTAATGCCGGAACACAGCACAAGGTTAATAGAGCAGCATACTTTAGACCAAGGGTGGTCGCCATCCAGACGAGCTTAAGGGCCCTCCCACGTAGTGTGGGTAGTCTTGTCGACACGACATGCCAACCCTGGCCGCAGAGGTTAGTATTATGGTATAATGTGGTATCTTACTTACGTTACATAATTCCCTGGCTCAGTTATATGTCGTGCTTTTTGGCATTTAGCAGTCTTAATATCGTATTATATAATTTCCACACACTGACGGTGAATAAAAAAACATTCTAAGAAAACAAGTCACAGAGTATACGTTTCCTCTAAAGAGAGGTTTGATTGCAGCAGTGGGATATTATTCACTTTTATTGTAAGTATAAAAAATATAGATTTTTTCACTAATATATAATTCTCATCAAAAAAATCGAAAAACTACTGCAAGTATTATTCAGGCGGCATTTAAATGAAACAGAGAATTGAAATCTTTAAAAAATATGCCATTAAATAGCTGGCGGTTTAGTCTGCTCAATGGTGTACCAGAATTCCAAATTTGAATTCAAATTTTCGAATTTTCATCCAATAAATGAATGTAGAGATTGTTTTCAATGTGTATTCCGTCGGAATTTCTGCACTTAATCACATTTTTTGCATAAATTATCGTTTTTTAACTGAGCTCTAAACTGAGCATGATTGTTAAGTAATATCCGTGACATCCTACCAAAGAGATCTTTTCCTATAAAATATGGATACCTCGTCCACAGAGCCACCCAAGTCGTGGCGTTACTGGATGTAGGGCATAGTCAACGTGTTGTGGCTGCGCGGTTGTATACATACCTGTTGAAAAAAACACAATAGCTAAAGAAATTTCATTTTAATTTGAAACATTAATATTCGTTAAATGATAGCTTTTCATATGCACAATTAACTGGCATTATTTATATTTTTGGTTAAATGTAAAAAAAGTGCGTTCGTACAAAGTACACATGTCAGAAGTGAAACTTCTTTGGCAAACTAATTTAGTGAACTCTAGACGACCATGAATCGGCGCCTTACAAATTTCTATAATCCAAGTTTAATAAATGGACTGCGCTTCGAACGGAAATGTTTGGTATAATAATATATTATTATTATTTTTAATTTATAAAGATGAAAGATTTAATTGTTTGTATGTTTGTTTGTTTGCATTGAATAGGCTCCGAAACTACTGAACTGATTTGAAAAATTCTTTCACTGTTGGGAAGGTACATTATCCCCGAGTGACATAGGCTATGTTATATTTTCAAAGGAATTAGGGATCCTTACTAAAACTCCAATAATGTAACCCAAGGTGTAAAAAATTACCTAAAATATTCTTTACATCGCGTGCGCTGCGAAAACTATTAATGATAGAATAAAATAATATACTACGACTTTGCACATCATTATAATTGTTGTTTTACTATTAATAAATAACCAGCGTTTTATCGTTTTTATAAATTTTTGATGTTGCATTTTTGACTTATTTTGAAAAAAGCTAAAAAACATGTTTCAAACATGATTCAATAGTTACCGAGGAACTTTCACTCCAAGTTTCTGAAGAATTACTTGTGCTTGTAGCTTTAGAGTGGTAATTGACTTATAGATTTATAGAGAATAAATATATATATATGATAACATAGCTTCGTAAGAAAAAAAAATCAAGAATTTCGGTTTTAACATTGCCAATCGAAAAACCGTATATAAACTGTGTTATATTGAATGGCTTTGGACTGGGCCCGAGTATCCCTAATATTAAAAGCACACGTATACGTCTCGGTCACGTCTCCACTGTCACGCGCCGACCAGGTCGGCTTTCTAAGATGCAAGGTGCACTACACTTCAAATGCATTACGCGAACACTACTTGTTAGTCACAGATTTTCATGATTTTCGATGCTCTTTTTTAAACACAGATTGGTCGTTATTACTAAATGATGATAAAATTAAATAAAAACCTATGTTGCATGCCGAAAGGCTTATACCACTTGTCACTCATTTTCGGAAATAAATATCCATTTCATTTCATACTGCGCACCATCTAGTCCCATAGTCAGGGGTAGTATACATGTGTTATGGGTACTGACTGGTACAGACTTCTGAAATACTACTTTTCTTTTGTAAATAAATACATATTATAAAAATACATCTAAACCCTCTATCCGTGCAGGGGCGGAGAAAGAATACTGACCTCTGCGGCTAGGGTCGGCCTATCGTAAAAGGCGACAAAACAACCGTAGCTACGTGGTAGGGCCCCAAGCCCGTCTGGATGGCATCACCTTTGATTCTAAGTATGCCGCCGGGACACGAGGGAGTACATGGCAATGAAATGGCAGATGAACTGGCAAGAGAGGGCTCAACTAATGATTTTATGGGTCCGGAGCCATGTGTAGGCATTCCGACTAGCCTCGTGAAAGCCACATTCAGGGATTTTGCAGACCGCAGTCAACAACAACACTGGCTGACTAGAATCGGTCTGGAACAATCCAAAAAAATTTTGGGATCCACGTACAAAGCACGAGGATCCATCTAGAACATGAGCAAATACGCTACTTGCTTGGGGCCTTTACTGGGCACTTTGGAACCAACAACATGCTCATGAAGATGGGTCTAACCGCGACACCCATGTGCAGGTTGTGTGGGGAACATACAGAACGCATGGAACACCTACTGTGTACATGTGATGCATTGGCCAGGAGGCGAATGAATCTTTTGGGGGTACGATATCCAACACCGGAAGACTACAGGCTCCTATCTCCATACCTCATTGTTAGGCTCATGAAGCAAATTTTCAATGAGATTGGAGAGGAGTGATTGCTATCTAGGGGAACACAAAAGATCCCATTGGGTCGACGTGTCCGAGATATTTCTCGGCCCCAAAAATAAGATAAGTATGCCGCCAGAATAACTTTATGTTGTATTCCGGCATTAGTGACCCAAGTTCCTGTACTCTTCTGGGACAGCAGCGTGTTCACGACACCACTGGCGTTGCAAACACCCATAGGCGACGGTGACTGCTAAATTCTAAGTGGGCCGTCAGCCTGTCTGCTGTCCTACAGCAATTAAAAATACCTCCGAACGGGAATCCAACAAATGACCATCGTATGTATTCCGACGATTAAAAGCCATTATGCCGATGAAGTTGTCAATTACTCGTAATATAGTCTGAAAACTTGTAGTCAAGGAGGTGTACATATATAGTAATTTTATTTTTGTATAAAACAAAATAATTAGTTTCGGTGTATAACAAAGTTATCAATTTGTAGCCTTTTATCGTTGGGACTATGCGGCCTCAAATAAACGTTTAGAGAAAGTAATATTCAAGAGACGACAATTAATTAAAATAATAAATTTTGGAGTAGCGAAAGGTGCCGATAGTGGAATTGAGGTCAGGCCACGCTTTAAAATATATCTATTTACACGATAGAAATTGTTCTTATAATGTATAACGACACCGGTTCAATAGGCAAATGGAATCACCTATGGAATACAAAATACATCATGCAAATAGTTTGACTTGACTTTAATGTGTGTCCATCAAATTCAACAGAAATTTTCTCCGTGCGGGTTAAGAATAAAAATACTATCTAAATAGTAATCTTGTGGCCTGGGTTGGTGAGAAACAGCAGACAGGCTGACGGGCAACTTAATAGTAAACAGTTACCGTCGCCTAAAGATATTTGCGACGCTAAGGGCACCGCGACACGCTGTCCGCATAAGTAACTAATGCCGGAACACAAGTTTGTTATGGCGGCATACTTATTGACCTAGAGTGGTTGCCATCCAGGCATACTTCTCTCTACCACGTAAAGAGTTGTTTTGTAACCTTTTACGACACAACCCCAGACGCAGGGGTCATCGCTTCATCACGGATAATGTTACATTCCGTTTGCATTATTTTAATGCTTTGACATGTGCTACTGCATGTTGTCAACGTCCTTTGCGTTAGTTTTCATTTTCCCACCTTTCACAGAAGTGTAGAGGCTAAAGAGACTGCAAATCTCTCTCCTATTGTTTATTTTAAATACAGATATACATAGAAGATATTGGGTATTTAATTGAGAGACATACTAACATCCGTAAGGTCAATTATGACTATTTTAAAAATTCCAATGCAATCGATAATAAAACATTTAAAATGATGTGCGAAG
Organism: Malacosoma neustria; assembly: GCA_963693495.1. Lineage (NCBI taxonomy): Eukaryota > Metazoa > Arthropoda > Insecta > Lepidoptera > Lasiocampidae > Malacosoma > Malacosoma neustria. The sequence goes on along the minus strand of OY856393.1, from coordinate 12,133,575 downwards.
AAAGTGCTCATTATGTTATTTATTATAAGTACACTATTATAATAGCAACCGAATAACCGTATGGGAACTAAGAAAATTAAGAAGCTAAGTGTCATTCTAACAAGACAGTGATTTAAATATGAGCCGTTTATAACTAAGGGCTTCTTCACACGTACCACAACCACACCACGTGGCCGGGTGTATATTTCGTATGTAAATCAATAGTACTAGTCACACGTACCACATTTTGCACCGTTGTCGACCGTGTGTGTGATACCGACCACATCGCAAACACAACGCTGCGTCGACGCAACGACAGTGCGCGCACCCCGCCCGCACTCTTCCCCTCCCCCGCCCTGGTTCATTCATTTCATTCATATAAACAACGCAACCACATCGACATTTTGTCGGTACCACAACGCAACTACAAAAATCTGCAGCGACACTATTCACACGTAACCACTGCTTGACAGCATTTTGTCGTTGCGACGTGCTGTGGTCGTACTACGTGTGTAGTATTAAAAACCTTTTTATTTGTGTGTGATGACAGTTTTGTTTAATGCGTGGGCCAAATGGCGTGAAGTAACTGGTGTCATTTGTGACCCCAAGATGCCGGTAAAGTTGAAGGGACAGGTCTATAAGACCATCATTAGGCCTGTCCTTTTATACGGCTGTGAAGCGTGGCCGGTGTTAGAGCGACACAAGCAAGAGCTGCGTGTCACGGAGATGAATATGCTGCGGTGGATGTGTGGAGTGACGCGGAAGGACCGCGTTAGGAACTCCCGCATTCGCGGCAGTCTTCATGTCCGTGACATTGCGGATAAATTACAAGAGTGTCGGCTCCGTTGGTACGGCCACGTTTTACGGCAACCGGATGCTTACGTGGGTAACAAATGTCTGGCCATGCCGCCTCCGCCGGGCCCCGGCAGGAGGGGTAGACCCAAAAAGTGCTGGCTTGACGTTGTAAGGGGTGATATGCGTGCCAATGGGCTCACTACCAGGGATGCTGAAGATCGTGCGAAGTGGAGAAGAAAAAGTCGGAAAGCGGACCCCGGGCGCCGAAGCGAGAGTTTGGGCTGCAACCGGGATACAACGCAAAGATTATGATGATGACAGTTTTGTTTAATACAAGTTTTATTGACTAGATTAAAACGTAATAAGCAGAGAAATAGCAACTGGTCACACTAAGAATTTCAATCTTTTTAACCTTTAAGAAATCCTTATGGCTTTATTCTTTAGTCTCTGAGACTCAAATCAAATCAAAATCATTTAGTTGAATATAAAATCTCTCAGATCCTTATTGAATGTCTAGAATGTACTACCGTTTCCAATACAAAACGCTTGCTAAAGAAGAAACGGCGGAACAAACCTCTTTTTTTACTGTTTTGTATAAGTTATATACATAACTTCGACGTTATAGTCACCATTAAGCCATATTGCCTTGGAGTCACCAGCTTGCCAAATAAAAATAAAGCGGCGTATCAATTTTATTTAACTCCGGAAAAAATGGAATTTGGTACTGATTTTTAGATGGAAAAAAGGACAGTCTGATTAAAATAGCATACGCGAAGACAATTCGAAGACAAAACCTAATGTAGACAGGCACAATTCTATTGAAAGGAATCTATGAAAGTCTGGTAATGTTACTAAATTATAATCAGACTTTCGAATAGCGCCTTCTCTTCTCATTTTTTTTATTGCTGTAGGACTGCAGACAGGCTGACGGCCCGCTTAGAATTTAGCAGTTACCGTCGCCTATGGGTGTTTGCAATGCCAGTGGCATGGCGAACACGCTGCTGTCCCATAAGAGTACAGGAACTTGAGCCACTAATGCCGGAACACAACACAAGGTTATTATGGCGGCATACTTAAGACCAAAGGTGGTCGCCATCCAGACGGGTTTGAGGCCCTACCACATAGCTAGGGTGGGTTGTTTTGTCGCCTTTTACGACAGGCCGACCCCGGCCGCAGAGGTTAGTATTCTTTCTCCGCCCCTGCACGTATAGAAATGAGACGGATACAGTTTAGACAACAATTTAGATATTGCATTTTCTTCTTGCCTTACACAATAGTCAAATGACCTTGACATCTTCGTACTCCCGTATGGGTAAACTTCTTTCGTTCACGTGTGTGGGCTGCGAGCCTTTCCCAGGAGCCGCGCTCATGACCATTCGCCCTAAGTGCGTGAGTGGGGGGAGCTTAGCGCGCTTCCGTTCCCTCCCATTCCACTCAATCCTTTTTAGCTTCCAACAAATGATGGGATAATGGCCGTGCGAGAGGTTTTCAGTGATGACGATGAAGTCTCGGCACTCCGAAACTCATGCGAGACACATAAAGGGTCTTATCCTCGACGCCAGCACTGCGGATGGCACTCTATATCCTTTAAAGCCTTAGACGTAACCGACATTAAAGGAAGAAATAAATAAAATACATCTTTGATATGTAACTTTAATATGTCAACATTTTTCTATCATAAATAATGCATGAAAATTACAGTATTTACAAATAGTTTTTAGTGCAACTAAACAACTATAGATATTTAGTGTAACAAGTAACTTTTTTAATATATAAAAATATCAATTCAAAGTATCATTAATCAACTAAAGTGTCATATTTTTTTTATGATTGTTCATCACCGATTGGTTCAATCGAATGCCTGTACCGGGGTCCAGCATTGAGAGGCTTATCAATAGCGCCATTTTGACGCCAAACCTACTCTACTTTTTTTTAACCAAGATGGCACAAGAAAGTTCAAATGCGAAACGGAACGGTGCCTTTTATCGTTTTTAAACTCTGCCTTTGCCTTTTACGACTCTCTAAGAAAATAATGAGTTATCCTTATATTTATTTTAGAAAGCGCATAACTACGGTATCATTATTAAAACTACTATTAATATTAATACTTTTAAGAATTTTCAAAACAGTATAAAACAGTTCTTTTGCGTCAGGTGTTAAAATAATAGTCACACATTGTTATACACATTCTTATATTAAGTCCACACGACCACTCTAATAGTTAAGGACTGCTCTGAGCAGCGGACCTCTAATTTCGATTTCCAATAACGTCCATATAAACTTACTGATATTTTTTTTAAGATCAGGATATGATATATCCGCAGACTTTTCTCGTAAACTTTATTCAACCTTTTATTAATTATGATCATATTATTAGTAAATAATTTCTCAACATTCTCTAACTTTGACACAAGGCCTATAACGCTTGATGAGAAACACCAATACATAAAACATATCGTTAAATCCGTGTTGTGTTGGTATATTTAATTTTCACAGACTAGTTTTCTGTGAAGCAGCTCTATGGCAACACTTTACGTAGTGATAGATGATATGAGATCATTATTGAATGTAATGATTGACTTTTTTCAGTATTTATTCGCTGACAGTAATAGTTAACTGTTTCGATCGATTCGTCTCGAACTTATCCATGGTTTTGATATCCATTATTACCATGATAGAGAGGAATGCTGCCACCATCATTATCCCGGTTACCATCAGACCTGACCTGAAATCAAAGAGTAATAATAAAAGACGTTTACATATTCGACTCCTACGATGGTATGCGATTGTCGAATTTTCTCGCCTAACCTGTATATAACACAATCATTATGTACTCAAGGCGAAAAGAACATCGTAAGGAAACGCCAACCGGTCTGGAAGAAGCGTGGTGGCTATACTGTCCATTCTCTCTAGGAGGATGCTCGAGCTCAGCCAACGTCCCACTATAAGATGTTTTTATAATATAACAGACACTAAATTGACGCTTTTTATTGGTGCTGTAGGACAGCAGACAGACTGACGGCCCACATAGAATTTAGCAGTTACCGTCGCCTATGGGTCGATTCGACTGCGACGTCAAGGCTCGCATTACTGCCGCGTGGGCCAAATGGCGTGAGGTAACTGGTGTCATTTGTGACCCCAAGATGCCGGTAAAGTTGAAGGGACAGGTCTATAAGACCATCATTAGGCTTGTTCTTTTATACGGCTGTGAAGCGTGGCCGGTGTTGGAGCAACACAAGCCGGAACTGCGTGTCACGGAGATGAACATGCTGCGGTGGATGTGTGGAGTGACGCGGAAGGACCTCGTTAGGAACTCCCGCATTCGCGGTAGTCTTCATGTCCGTGACATTGCGGATAAACTGCAGGAGTGTCGGTTCCGTTGGTACGGTCACGTTTTACGGCAACCGGATGCTTACGTGGGAAACAAATGTCTGGCCATGCCGCCTCCGCCGGGCCCCGGCAGGAGGGGTAGGCCCAAAAAGTGCTGGCTTGACGTCGTAAAGGGTGATATGCGTGCCAATGGGCTCACTACCAGGGATGCTGAAGACCATGCGAAGTGGAGTAGAAAAAGTCGGAAAGCGGACCCCGGGCACCAAAACGCAAGTTTGGGTTGCAACCGGGATGAACGCTGAAATGATGATGATGATGATGATGATGACCGTCGCCTATGGGTGTTTGTAACGCCAGTGGCAACGCGAACACGCTGGTATCCCGTAAGGATATAGGAACTTGGGTCAATAATTCCGGAACACAAAAAAAGTTATTATGGCGGAATACTTAAGTCCATATGTGGTCGCCATCCAGACGGGCTTGGAGCCAACGGCAGGCCGACCGCGTCACATAGCACATACAAAGCTGTGTGGCCTTAGAGAAGGATGGGCTTTAGGCTATTAGGCGGCAGAGGGCTAGTTCAGAAGCAACAAGAAAAAGTACCTTTCCAAAATTTTGTTACCAAGGTGGTCTCCCCACTCAACACTGGCTCTTATCCTATTTAACCACGTCTGTTTTCATTCGGCTCCTTATTCAAGAGAAGCAAATTGGCGCGCAGATGTTTAACTCCATCATTTCAGCCGGAAGACGCCCACTGCTGGACAAAGGCCTCCCCCAAAGATCTCCACGATGATCGGTCCTGCGCTGCCCTCATCCAACCTATCCCGGCGATCTTGACCAGATCATCGGTCCATCTTGTGGGGGGCCTACTTTTTTGTTTAACTCCAACACCACTTTTATTGCTTGTTTTATGTGCTAAGTAAAGGTGTTGTCTGTCGTGCCATTACCTTATGGGCCTTATGTGCCTTATGGGCTCTGCGGAAGATCAGCGCTGGTCAACAGACCAGCATTATACTGAGACTGATGCCCCTTTTAGGACAAGTTTTGTTTGAAGTTTAATTTTATTAACACTTAGTTTTATATTAGTTTAGTTTAACTGTCCTAAATAAAAATTATTTTCTTTCTTTTCTTTCTAAAGAACAGCAGTCAGGCTGACGGCCCACTTAATAGTAAGCAGTTACAGTCGCCTATGGATGTTTGCGACGCCAGAGTAAAATGCTGCCGTCCATCTAGAGAAACTGGAATTTGGTTCACCTATACCAGAAAACAATGCAAGGTATTATTGACGGGCTTGGAGCTCTATCACCTAGCTTCGGTTGTTTGGTCACCTTTCACGGCTGCCCGCCCCCAGCCGCAGGGTTCAGTATTCTTGTTTCGCCTCTGCATGGCAAAAAACCCTTCTTTACTTCGCTTGCTTGCTTCATACTCCGAAGCGTGTTTCTAATGTCCAGGGAAATGCTTCTAAGACAAATAAAAAGAGAATAACTTACCAAATAGGTACCGTCATGAAACCAATGCAGTGGAAGGAGTCGGCGAACTCTTCTGTGCTTTCCATGAAAGGTTGCATCTGGAAGAATAGTTTATGCTAAGAACATTCGGATAAATAAAGAATAAAATTAAAGAACAATACGACTCTTTCTCCATTCACACTTTTAATCTGTCACTAATTATCTTGAAATACATAACTCCCAAAGCTCAAAAGCTTTATGGAGACCTGTCAAAACTGGTATTGTTCAAAGGGCAATACAGCCAGGTTTTTAGATATGTTGTTACAAACTGTAAATAATATAGGGCTTTATCATTTTTATGTTAGTTTAATTTTCTTCGCTTATAATTGACGACCTTCATGGCAAAAGGGCTTATGTTTGTCGGAACGCTTACACGGGTCATGTGCTCGATTTCCGTGCCAAGTCTGGGTATGTATTCTTCTTCTTCGTATCGCTCTTATCAGAGCGGTCGTGGTCGACATGGTATTATTATTGAGGGGCTGCTGTGATTCACCTCACGATATCTGGCCATCTCTGTCTGTTTCTGGTGTTTTACTGCACTTGTACAAGGGATCGCCTACTGCGATTTATTCTGGTTGGTCCATCGCATGGGCGACGAAACAAATAAACTCACTGTCGCATCGCTCTGCTGCTTTTTGGGACTAGATGGCGCTGCGTCTATATATTGTCACTATATATTTATAGATAAAAATAATACCTAACATTTAAAAAGAGAACTTACTTGTACATCAGGTAAAGTCAAAGTCGCATTTTCCGAAGAGTAGACCAACGGTAGGGGACATTTGTACGAGCGTCCGAGCACTGCTGATGGAGCGTCGGGAGGCGCAGGTGCCATCAGGCTCAAGGACTCAGAGTTACTGAACTTCACCTCAACGCCCACTGCTGTCCACCAACCTTGGAGTTGCTTGAAGCTAAATTCCAACGTCACCTGAAGTCAACAACTTATATAATTATAATGTTCATTTAAGCGGCTGGACTGATTTTGTTGAATGTTTTTGTCATTTTCGTGTGAATTCGAGAATGGTTTAGGTTTACAATTTGGGTCACTACTTACTAAATGTTTTTTTAAATTATTATTATTATTGGATTACAAACATTTGTACAACACAGCGTCAATAGTCAAATAGATGTGTGTATGTCATGTACACAATTCTGGTCTCGAAGAAATTGTATAAGGGTTAAGCTTGGGTGTCTCCCGGGCAATTTATTTATTAAACCTGAATATTCAGGTCACCGGTTGGACAAGCGTGATGGGTATACTGTTTGTTCCATTTTCAGAGGTCTCAGCCTAGCAGTGAATATGGCCTGTTTTTAATTATTTCATTTTAAAAAATCAGTTCCTCGTTATGTTTATTTATTTACTTCAATAATCACTACTACTTCATCAAACTTATAAAAATGAACAGGAAATTTGCCAAAAATTATCACATAATAGACATAATAAATAAAATAATTTTTATTTATACAATATTTATAATTTTTTTTCTAATGTCATAGAAAAATATATATAAAAAAACTATGTTTAGCAAGTAGGTATTTCAGACCGATATATACACATGTCATGCCCCCTTTCGGGTATAGGCCTCCTCCAGTTGCCCCCAAAGACAGAAAAAAACGCATAAACATATACATACATAAATAAGTAGAAATTAAAAAAAAATTGTTATATCTAAAGTAAAATAAATATCTTAAAATATACCTTATCTTTACTATCTCCGTCAGCGAATTTGACCACCATGATGGTGTACAGCCTGGTGGGTTTGATGGTAGGTTCACCGATCGGTATGTTAAAAACCATAGCAGTGCCATTAGCTAAGCGAAGTTCTGGCCACCCTGATGAGTAGAGCAGCGCACCCTTGCCGGGTGCAGCTGGAATAAAAGTGTGTGCATGTAATTATGTATGTGTTATGTATATTTATGAATATCTAAAGAACTACTGTGAATATAGTTAAGCTAACTTCGTCATGTCGTATCGTATAAATTTTACTCTCATAATTTTTTTCCAAACGCGCCAAAAGAAGTATATAAATTTCAAACTTTTTAAACTTTTGAAATTTTGTTCATCTGTAAAAGACCACTTCGTCGTTCATCATTTTAAAATAGGAGTCGCCCTAAACGGAATGGACAAACACCGTATAGTGACTGACCCCTGTACTTGGGGGCGACTATCCCCCCGTGAAGTGTCGTGGCGTGAGCTCCGGTTTCCTTCCTACCTTTGATGCGGGCCAGATGGTTTCTATAAAAATATACAGGCGATTTTTCTGGCTACGCACAGCGGTAATCTAGGTGCATTTTACAGAATATCTGACGATGTATCTAAATAAATTAAATTGAATAATTAGCTGTGATGAGCTACCTAAGAGCTGCAATCATAGATGGTATCGACAACCAAACTTTCTATTTCCACTATTACATTTACGAATCTTGCCTACAAGGAATTGCGTCCCGGTTGTAATCACTTAGTATTTTCAAGATAAAAGTTCTATCTGCCTTTTTGCCTAATTTAGCTAGCACTTTCATAATCCATAAAAAATGATTTGGTGACTTTAACGAGATATTTTTTATATTGTAGCTATAAAACAACAGAGAAGCTGATGGCCCACTTAATAATAAGCAGTTACCATCGCCTATGGATGTTTGCAACGCTACGGACAGCGCAAACCCACTGCACGTGCATAGGAGTACTGGACCTGAGTCCCTAATACCGAAAAACAACACATGATTATTATGGCGGCATACTTATAGACTAACGGTGGTTGCCATCCAGACGGTGTTGGGGTCTTACCATAACGCTAGGGTTGTTTTGTCGCATTTTACGACAGGTCGACCCTGGCCGCAGGGGTTAGTATTCTTACTCCACCCCTGTACGGTGAAAAATAATGAGTCGTATTCATATCTGTTTACAAAATTTCAAGTAATTTTAATTAAAACTATTAAAAAAACTCAAAATGCGACACTTTCTATCTCTCAGACTCCTGAAGACACTCTCTTACCAGTTGCATTATAAAGTGCATATTTTAAGAGAGCTTTAGCCGGTTTCTCTTCATCTAGGGAAGACGAGCTGGTAGCTGAGTCGTTGTTGATCTGTCTCTTGACCCTGGGCCACGAGTCATCCACGTAGTCTGTGGCCGGGTTCTGGGACACTGAGTTACCTAGAAATTATCATCACAATTGTTAAAACGTTCTGAAACCACATCCTCTCCACATCAAATTTCGAAGGCAGTTCGCAATATTTCCTTCTGTTCTTTCCACAGTCTTCAGCAGCATATGGATATAATATTATTACCCGGTCATAGTAAACGATTCTCTTCTTCATCGTGTTCTTCATTCCTGAAGGTCGTGCCCGTCTTGATAAGCTTAAGTAAGCGATTATATGAGCATATTTAATACAATTCCGATAACACAAAATTTGCTCTTCTGTTCTTATTTAATAAATATATAGTGATATTCAGCGCCATCTAGTCTCATAGTAACAGAGCTAATGTATAATTAGGGCTCGTAGATATCACAGTATAGATGTAGTCAAATTTATTTTTAAAGGGACACTACCGACTGGAAACGAATACCATATCACACGCTTAATCATAAACTGACCGATTACGATTTAGGCCTAAAGTGAGATAATATAACGGACAGTATTGTATCAACGCCCTCTATCGGCCAAACTAAGATTTATTACGATATCTTTTTCCACACTGAGTTACCGCTATTTAGTTATAAGTCAATATATGGGATAAGTCGTAAATGACAAAACGTTTTTTGCGATTTCCCAAAAAACAGGTTTTTTGAGTTAGGTCAGTTTAGATTAGGCGTGCGATATGCAGGTTCTTATGTGCACTTCTGTGTTTCTCGTACAGTTATCAAAGTGCAAATATGGCATCCGTAGTCCCTCGCCCAGACATGAAAACAAATTGGTTCTCCCTTATTTCGTTCTCCTCTCGTAGTCGCCTAGCTATTACTTTCTTCCAAATCTTCATGCTGTGCGATATGAGCTTTATTCCTCTATAATTATTACAAACCTGTACATCCCCCTTATTCTTAAAAAAGGGCACTAGCGTACTATTGCACCATTCATCGGGGATCACCTTGTCTTGCAACAGCTTATTGAAGAACAAAGTTAGCCACTCTCACCCATCTGCTTTCAAAAACTTCCATACTTCCTATACAGGTATTTGATCTGGTCCTACAGATTAGCCATTTTGAATGTTCTCTACAGCCAGTCTAATCTCAGCCGTAATCACTTATTTTACAATATCCATGTTAACGGGTGCCTTCTCTAACATTCTACTCCAAAGATTCTCTTCATTCATCAATTTAAAGAAATAATTTTTCCATCTGCTCTTTATTTTTTCATTGTCTTTTAAGGCCCTTCCACTATCATCAACTTTTATACATTTCATGTGAAAAAAAAGAAAGAAAACATTTTATTTAGGACACCATAATACACACACATACATTAATGATCCACTTAGAAAACTGTCCTAAATTGGGACTAGCTCAGCATATGCTAATTTTAGATATAAAATCAGCGCTGGTCCCAGTGGCGTAATGTCACGGACAAACGTGAAACTTTTAAAAGTTCATATGGATTATATACCTTGCATTATTTTATCTATTAAAAAGTAGTCTACTAAATATATTTTTATAAACAAAGAAATATAAAAGTATATTCTAATAATACCTAAAATTCCCAATACACGTCCGCTTCCATAAATATCTTGGAGACGCGCGAATGTCTCAGTCATTTGGGCGTCGCGTTCGGACCACGGACCTTGCAGCGTCAGGACCTTCAAACCAAATCATCATGAAAATTAATCTTAAAAACAGAGTATCATTTTGTAAAATTTTTAAATTTCAGAAGATATTGAAACACTATTGATGCAATGGGAATGAATAGATTTGTGACTGGTAGAAGGTCAAAAATTATCCAATAAACATTTGTAAATTTAACATTTTTACTGTGATTTAATAGCAATAACCACTCAGCCACCAGCTCGCCTTCCCAAGAGAAAGAGAAACCTAAAGGTCTAATTTTTATTGGTTTTAAGATTTAAGTTTTAAGATTGGGATTAGTTTTAAGAGGTTGACAAAAAAAGAGAGAAGTGAGATATTTTTTCTTACAAGTTTTTTTTAATAGTGTTAAAAAAGTCTTGTAATTTTGGGCACAGATATGGATACGACTCTATTTTTCTCTGTACAGCACCGGATTAAGAATATTAACCCCTGCGTCCGGGGTGGACCTGTCGTAAAATGCGACAAAACAACCCTAGCGTTGTGGTAAGGTGGCCTCAAGCTCGTCTTGATGACAACCACCCTCGGTCTATAAGTACACCGTCATAATAACCTTGTGTTGTGTTCCGGCATTACTCTACCAGCACGCTATGATGGCCGTTTTGACGTTTGTCCCCACTCATGAAGTTTCGTATTAATTAGTAATTACATTTGAAGGAGCAAATTGCTTTCTTTACTGTGACTAACTGCACGTCACTATTGACAATAAAGAACAGCAATTTGCTCCTTCAAATGTAATTACTAATTAATACGAAACTTCATGAGTAGGGACAAACGTCAAAATGGTCAAAATCATAGCGTGCCGGTTGTTTAGTGACCCAGATTCCAATACCCCTATGCGGATAGCAGCTTGTTCCCGGTAGCTTAGCGTAGCAAACAACCATAGGCGAAGGTAACTACTTACTATTAAGTAGACTGTCAGTATATCTGCTGTTCCTCAACAATAAAGAAACCAACACTGAAAGTAAATATATTACGTGTATTCTGATCATGCACCTTGTATAATTAGCAGCTATAATATCCGTTCCATCTAGGGAGAGATCTAAGCCCAGTAGTAATCCCTAATAGGCTATCATTATAAATACTATTAATATCTCACCTGAGTTTCATTGCTAATATAATCCGGGTGAACATCTAGGAAATCCTGTGGCAACACCAACATTGTTAAACCTTCTACCATCTTTCTAAGTCTTGGGAAATTCCCACTGGAGAGGGGCAAAGAGTCCTGGTTGTTAAACACCACAATCGCCGCTTGTTCTCCGTAGATCTTCATTAAGTCATCTTGGTCCAAATATTTAAGGGCCGGTCTTTTGTACTTTGATAGTGATTTAGGGCCGAAAAATAAGAAGGGACCCTCTAAATTTGCTTCTATTGACACTATTATTGAAATAAGTAGGAATAAATGGCTTTTTATACCCATTTTCGTAATAGTCACAGTGCTTGGTGGGTTATGATACTTATGATGAGATGATTGTAAAGGCGAATATCGATTGTGTTAGACGCATGCGTGATTGCGTGCTAACTGGGCATGCGCAATCAGCGCAATGAAGACGTTTACTTTAATTACTGCAGTTGCACCGGACAGGACCGGACTATATCACAATTATCACATTTAATATCACACCACACAAATTTCACGTCTACATATTGGTACATTATTAATAAGAAATTAACCAAGAAATAATGTGGAGTGTAAATTATAAGAGGAACCAATAATCATTTATTTTGAAAAAAATATATAAAAAATTGCCCCACGAAATAATTAGTAAATAGCGTTGAAATAATGTGAGTGCGGAGTCCTTGTGGTCTAATTAGTATGAATGAAATAAAGGTGTGTGTAACTCAGGATAGATAAACTCAAAAGATATATATCCCAAGTGAAGAGTTATTTTATCTCTATATCTCTTGTACTCAAACTGTATCTTTATATCTTTATCTTTACAGTACATATTTCGATACATTTCATAACATATCTTACTTCTCACTGAGTAGATCGAGAAGAAACGAGACAGAATGATTAGCCGGGTGCAACGCGTATTTTTTATAACAGAATGAGTTCTAATATAGTAGCAAGCCAATATAAATCGTATTGCTATGATGTTATCGTTTAAATTTGTTTGAATATACATGTGTAACAAACACATGTTTAAAATATTGTTTTGATACTTTACTCGGTTTAGTTTTGAGCACCTTCAGCTTATCAAAGCATCTTGTTTTTTGCAATAGATAAATTATTGTAATTGTTTCGTATATTTTTGAAATTTGTATTTAGTTCACGGTATTAATTACGCCAGCCTAGTTCCAAAAGATTAATAAAAAATAGATTTATTAGACTTATTCGGACTTTTGTAACTAAGTTGACAGTCCTAAGCCTATCAAGTATGAAGGAAAATTAGACCGCTGTTTCAGTTTTAATATTTGTATTAAAAAAAGGAGTTAATATCACTAACTCATCTTGTCTGCAATTGATATTATTCACGGTAAAATAAAGAGTTAAAGATATAAAAGAATGATATATATCTTTATATCCAAAAGATATATATATCTTTCTTTTCCTCTTGGTGAGTTATTTTGCTCATGACTAGTATGTATGAAAGATGAAGTAGATGCAATGTTTCGAATATTTTAATGTCTTTTATCAGCTTTTATTGTAGCTACATTTTTTTTAGATGTCCACGTAGTTATTTACAACTGTTGACTAGTGAAAATAACGAGCAAGTAATTGAGTTTCTGCGGACTTGAATAAATAAATTCTAGCTAATGTTTATAATATTTATTTGTCTTTTTTAGATATTTTTAAATTAATCGCTTTTCTCCCCTCGTCATCATCATCGTCCCTCGTAGTGTTTAAATTGACATGCATGACACCACTTACGGTATCAAACCAGCTTCCTAGGGTGCGGCACGGCTTGACATTTGTTAACGTAAGTCGCCGTACGCATTTAAACGCGGCTATGCCACCGTAACTGATACTTACCGTTTGTTTGCAATATCCCGGATATATATACTCCTGCAGCATTGCGAGTCCCCCTAACACTTCTAACTTCACATATCAACGGGCTTCGATCAACGATTGTTGATCGAAGTCAACGGGTTCATATTTCACAACTTAAAAGCTGATATAGTAGCGTCGAGTCTTGTTTAAATTTATTAAATTAAATCCGCACGAGTTTCTATATGTTTGTGAATGGTAATTATTATTAGTGGGTACATCACTATTCACTATTAAGAAGTGTGAGCTGACACACAACACTAGTAATTGCGCTTTATAAAATGTATAACGGTAAAAACTATGTAAAAACAGATATCTTAAAATAAATAATAGAAATAAAAGGTTTGTTTCTCTCATCTGAGCATTCATATACCCTTCAATTATAACGGCCCAGACTCCCAACCACAGAACCAGCACTGGAGACTGGAGAGTAGCAGATCAGATATCCTCAGGTGAGTCGCTGCTCTTTCTGACTGGCTGGCTATTTCCGTCTCCTTTCCTTTCCACGTTAATTAAACCCGCACTACCTTTGTTTCCCGCACCGCGGCTACCATCTTTCGAAATCTAAACCGGGCCATTCTTTTATACTTTGTACATGCATGTTTCTTGATGATGTTTTTCTTCATCGTCAATACATTTTTTTTATTGCTGTAGGACAGCAGACAGGCTGACGGCCCGCTTAGAATTTAGCAGTTACCATCGCCTATGGATGTTTGCAACACCAGTGGCATCGCGAACACGCTGCTGTCCCATAAGGGTACAGGAACTTAGGCCACTAATGCCGGAACACAACACAAGGTTATTATGGCTGCATACTTAAGACCAAAGGTGGTCGCCATCCAGACGGTCTTGAGGCCCTACCACGTAACTAGGGTGGGTTGTTTAGTCGCCTTTTACGACAGGCCGACTCCGGCCGCAGAGGTTAGTATTCTTTCTCCGCCCCTGCACAGATAAAAATTACAATTAAACATTACAATTATGCTGTAGTATGCACATTAGGTGAGAAAAACTGCCTAAGTGCATGCCCTCATGGGACGAACCCGGGACCTTTAGATTGAGATCCGATTGTAAGCTACCAGCCACAAGCTACCAGGTACCTTATTGTGTATATAGACCAAAATTACATATATATTTATTACGCCGTTTTATTATGATTGAATAACAACCCACATTTTTAATAAAGTATTAAAATTGGGTAGTAAATGAAACACATTTTACAAATAATAGTTTATTGTACATTTTAGTATAAATAATTAATATCCAAATGGCTAACTAAAATAGAACCTTCTTACGAGGTATAGCAATGAAATCCAACCAGCAGTTAATGACAGAGCTTTAGTTTCCGCAGAAGATCTGTTGAATGAGAAGAATGAATTTTCTGGAACAAAAAGACAATGTTTTACACCAAATAGAGTAAGTTCCTGAGGAATTTTTGAGATCTAATGATGGCTAGCTATTGTCTAATATGTGGGAGCTTTTAAATAGCTATCGGCACGTACTTTGAGAAACTAAGCGTGTATTCCAGCGAATATACTTTAAAAGCTATGTTTTCTAACTTCATAACAAAAAATCATAGGTGGGCACAGTCAATCCAAAAGTTAACTTCGTTAATCGTTAATTCGTTAGTTAAAAAGTTCGATAATCGGTAGATCGTTAAATTCTCGAAAATTTAACGTAAATTAAAGTTAACCGTTAACCATTTAAAACTTACACTGCATTTGGGCTGAGAGACATACGTAAATAAAACAAATACAAGTAGAAAGAAGAATTAAACACACATATATTTATTTCGATAATAAAGTAGATAGAAATAAGACTGAGTCAGCGCTGAGCTGGGTCTCGCTATAAACAGGTCTAAAACTAAGGTTATGGTTGTGGATCGGTCTGGCAGATTGGAGCTTACCGGAACACTGCAATTGGAAATGGTCAACAAATTCAAATACCTGGGCTCCGAAATCTGCAACGATGGTTCTTGCGAGGGAGAGATTCGTCGTAGAATCGGCATGGCAAAAGGCGCCATGTCACAATTAGAGAAATTATGGAAGAGTAGAACCATCAGCATAAAAACCAAGACCAATCTTGTGCGATCACTGGTGTTTTCCATTTTCATTTATGGCGCTGAAACATGGACCTTAAAGAAAGCCGACCGAAAACGCATCGATGCCTTCGAAATGTGGTGCTGGAAAAGGATGTTGGGCATACCCTGGACGGCACACCGAACTAATGTGTCGATCCTGAAACGGCTTGGCATTATGACTAGGCTCTCTACCATCTGCTTGCGTAGGTTCCTAGAATACTTCGGCCACATCGCCAGAAGGGATGAGGACAACCTGGAGAGACTGATGGTAACAGGGAAGGTGGAGGGAAGAAGACCAAGAGGAAGGAGCCCCATGCGATGGACCGATCAGATTCGCACTGCCCTGGAAACTACTGTCCACGACGCTTTACACTCTGCTTCCGATAGGGGCAGATGGCGGCAAATAATACGCACCAAAGTACTCCGTCGAGATGATCACGACCCTCAGCACTGAGGAAACCGACGCGAGGAGGAGGAGAAATAAGGCTATCATTAATCGTAATTTGGCATTAGGTTATTTAGGTGCATGTTCATAAAAATTAGCATATTAAAATTGACATCTGACAGCGATGATCATTTTGCCCGTAAAATGTATTTGCCCGTAGGAAAAAGACGTTCTACTGCAGCATTAGATCGGATAGTAGTGTTATATTCAAATAAAAAGATTTATTATTACTGGTTCACCGAGACCTTTCTTGGCAGGATCCGTAAAAGATTATTTTGACTTCGTGTCTAGCCAAGTTCTTATCAAATTCTGAGCTTTGTTTTTCAGAGATTCTTGGCTTCTAGGCCTATTTTCTTCAGACTGAGTAACAGTACTGTAAAAATCATCACCTTCTTCTTCATTATTGCTGCTTCCGCAAATACTAATATTATCCTTTTCGTTTGCTTCCCTTTGTTTAATTAGACCATCTTCAACTTTTTCTTCCATAAGCTTCCTGACTGTTGAGAATTTTCTGCCATCATACTTTTGCAGCCACAGTAGTCGAAGCTTTGGCGTGTGTGGCGCGTAATTCAAACAAACAAAATGACAGCATATCAACAAACGACTAATTTAACAGACTAAAGTTAACGGAAGTTCAATTTAACGGAAGTTAACAAAAGCGTTAACATTTTTTGCAGTTAACTTATAAGTTAATTCGTTCAGCAGATTATTAACTTCGTTAATTAACGATTAACGGGTTAATGCCCACCCTTGCAAAAAATAACACATATACTACTTACTGCTCTTTTCGTTTGGATCCGTGACACCGCACGGTCGATATGACGTTGTTTTCTTGCGTTTAGTATCCACGAACCCTGGGATGAATATACTGGGGGAGTCCAAACGGCCGGACGCTAACAGCCTAAACAGAAAATTTATTTAGCATTGACTTATTATCATAGTATCTACCCGTACCTCGGTGCGATATTGAACGCCTGAGATTTTCGTCAGTTGCGATTATTTGCGGTTGTTGACAGGGTAGACCAGACGAGATTGGAAGGAGAGAACATATTGTCCGACCCCATATTATGTTGGATAAGGGCACGAAGAAGAAATCAGGCTATCGTATGAATGGCGGAGCGGCAAATGGCAGCAGTGACACTATTTTTTCCTTTCTTTCACCCTTCTACAACACAAAAAAATATATAATATTTTTCTTTTTATTTTTACATACATACATATAATCACGCCTCTTTCCCGTAGGGGTAGGCAGAGACCACTTCTTTCCACTTGCTACGATCCTTACATACTTGTTTCGCTTCGTTCACTTTCATTATTCCCTTCATACATGCCCTTCGGTTTAGGGTACTCTTGACCTGGCCTTTTTTCAAGACGTCCCTGATCAGGTCTCGAAACGTCCGCCTAGGTCTACCCCTTCCAACACTTCCATTCACACTCGCCTTATACACTTTTTTCGTCAATCGTTCTTCATTCATTCTTTCAACATGGCCAAACCATCTCAGCATACCTTTCTCAATTTTTGTCACTGTTATTTATTTTTACCACTCCGAATTTTGGAGAATTTTATAGGAAATAAGTGAGAATTAATTAGTTCCTTGTGCTGTGAGTAGATGTCAAAAAAGTAAAGTTGGATGGAATCACTTTTTTGATTGGCCAACTTTATTTTTTTGATATCCAATCACAGCATAATCAATTATTTAATTAACCAATCAATTCTCACTTTTTTTCGAAAACTATTAATGGTGGTTGGAATTCAGCCGCAATGAAAATTTCCATAGTAAAATCTTCACATCTTTTGTCGAATTTTGGGAATATGGTAGAAATGTAGCTTCAGGGGGTCCACCGGAACCAGCTAAATTTTGAAAGTGGTCTATGAGAGAAAAAGTCTGGCAACCTCAGGTATAGACAATACCTTACAGATTAATAACCTTTTTTTATTTTCAACCACGGTGAAGGCCACAAGGAGAAGAGAGGACTTTATTTTAGTAATTTGGGAAATAGCTAATAACTCGCAAAAAAATTCAAATATTTTGTGTATATTCATTAATTATATATAAATATATCCTCAAAATTTTAAAATATTAAATGCAGTGGTTTTCTTTAAATAAAATCCCAAAAATCACCCTTAGGTGTGCCCCTTAAAACACGAATGTAAGAATTTTATAACTGTAAATTGAAAAGTATACCTTGTAAAATCCAGCTCTAGCCTGTTCGCCTGTGGGCCTGAGAAGTGCAGCAGGATCTGAATGCAAGTGGAGTGGTGCAGGGTTCGAGTCCGGCGTGAGTCCACACTTACCATCCAATCTGGTACTCCCATTATTTTACGAACGTCCTCCAAGAACTGACCTCTGGAATTTATGTTATATATAACGATTAAAATGATACAATTCTTGATAATGGTTCACATCTGCTCTACTGGGATCGATCGATTATCACGGACAGGAGTATTCCTACCATCAGCTATTTATCCTCATTTCTCGGAGCCTCTTCTTTCTTGTACGAAACGGTTCTCAAGAACATTCATGTTGCGTACTCTCAGGATTTGGAATAAGCTTCCGATTGGGGTTTTCTCAGCGCGGTACGATATGGAGTTCTTCAAAAATGCCTCTGGTGTTGCAAACGTCCATAGGCGACCGTGACCACCTAACAGGGTGGGCCTTTTGCCTGTCTGCTGAACTCTAGCTATAAAAAACAGCTTCTTATTGTGATATTGGATCGAGCTGCGAGACAAGCTATGATTGTAGATAGCATGATTCCACATGATAGTTATCTCTTTGTGCCAAAAAAAGAAAAATAATTGACATATATTGCATATACAGACATATATACCTTGCGCACGTAATCACCACCATGTGGAGGCTGGATGGTACAATCATAGAAATCTCCCGCTTGGTCTCTTTTTTTGGGAGGTAGAAATGCATGAC
Organism: Malacosoma neustria; assembly: GCA_963693495.1. Taxonomy (NCBI): domain Eukaryota; kingdom Metazoa; phylum Arthropoda; class Insecta; order Lepidoptera; family Lasiocampidae; genus Malacosoma; species Malacosoma neustria. The sequence continues at coordinate 12,114,734 of OY856393.1, read as the reverse complement.
GCACACCCTGCTGCGTGGGAATAGGCTGCGGGGTAATGTGGGACTCCCCATGCAATGCACCCATACGTCCCCTTCTCTAGGCTGGGGGACGCTCGTCTCTAGTATACCCACTAAAACCACCCTGGTGTTCCTTCCCACGTCTTAAGTGCCGAGGCCGCGGGACGCGACGGTTTAGTCAGACCGCGGACTGGACGGGTGCCGGTCCGCTTTTGCGGGCCTCTTTGAATCCGAGGAGTGAAAAGCCCCGGCATCTTCTTCCTCACGCAGGTGTGAGCTGGGCACGCGGAACACCCGCGCGCGCCCCTCTCTCAGCCATGTGTGTGCGCGCTGCGGCCCTTTCCCAGGGGTCGCGCCCGCAACCGATCATTACAGTGGCTGGAGGTCTATTGCCAACCTCCGGCGACGACCCTGCGTGAGCGGGAGGAAAGCTTAGCACGCCCCTTCTCTCTCTCCGCCACCTCCTTCGCAGACATGACTGCCTCGCAGAAGGAGACGACAGCGTTCCATCCAGCTTGGCCCCTACCATCGCTAGAATGATGGCCGGTAGTGAGAGGTCAAGACCAATGGTGGCGAAGAGATCTCGGCGCTCCAATGCCCATGCAGGACACACTTCGAGGGTGTGGGCGACACTCCACAAGTGCCGTGTCCTCGTCACCGGCATCACAGTGGTGGCACTCTGTCGTTTCCTCCTTTTAAGCGATGTGACACAGGTATCGCCCGAAGCAGCCGTGCCCTGAGAGAACCTGTGTCACGTGAAACGACAGAGTGTCGTCGCTTATTCCATGGCTGAAGGGTCGGATACACTATTATTATTTTAAAAACAGTTTTTATAAAAAAAGAATATAATGTAAGAATATAATAAAAAAATCTGAAAGTTAAAGAGCATAAAAATAGTAACATGAAAGAAGAAAATTCCCTATTTCCTATCAGCTGTCATTAGAACATATATTAATCTACATCACAATCACATAAAGGTTTCTAGGAATCCACAGTTTTTAAACCTAATATGTAGTGTATATGTATTAACTTACAAAAAAAGATATAAGTAGTATATCACTTGTCTTGAACCTTCTATAACACAAGCGATTACTTCGGGACTGATAGCTGGTGGTTTTGTCTGAATTTTATATTAAAAAAATCGTAATTATAAAGTATATATTATCTATATATTTATATGTATACTTACAGAACAAATCTAGGTGGTTTCATGATATTAACGAATTTGATAATATCCTTGTCCGGCTCGATGTTGGCACACGCAAACCTCTCAGAACTTCGATCAGGTCCGAATATGACAATAGACCTCCCCATAGCGCTAACCGTGCCCTCTAGCGGGAAGTTGCTATCGACGAACATCTGACGATTGGCACCGATCGCTGGAAAATTATTTAAGCAATGTTATTGATTGAAACCCTTCGCCGCCATAATAACCTTGTGTTGTGTTCTGGCATTAGTGGCCCAGGCTCCTGTATAGCAGCGTGTTCGCGGTGCCCCTAGCGGCGCAAACATACATGGACGAAGGTAGTTGCTTACTAGGATGTAGCAGTTAACGTCTCCTATAGGTGTTTGCAACTTGGCATCGCAAACACGCTGCTGTCCCATAAGGGTACAGGAACTTGGGTCACTAATGCCGGAACACAACGCAAGGTTATTATGGCAGCATACTTAAGAACAAAGGTGGTCGCCATCCAGACGAGCTTGAGGCCCTACCACGTAGCTAGGTGGGTTGTTTTGTCGCCTTTTACGACAGGCCGACTCCGGCCGCAGAGGTTAGTATTCTTTCTCTGCCCCTGCACAGATAAAAATAATAGAATTTTATACTGTATCATTTACTATAAAGTATATTTAACTTACATATTGTTCCAAGCCTAGCAGTAAGATCTCCTACGTCACACCTCAAAGGGTTGTCCGCGCCACATTCTTGGTTGTACAAATCATGCTGGAAGAATGCTTAATATTATATATTTTTAAAAATAAAAATTATAAATATTTTTATAGAAATTCAAGTCTTAAATGAAGTATATTTAAGTCTAACAATCATAACTTTACACGAACTACTTCTGCATTAAAACTCACTCTTTTCTTAATTCTGACAATTGCAAAATCAAAGAAGTCATATAAAGACAAAAACTAGTACAGTCAGGAAACCCACCCGATAGTAGGTGGTCACCCTCACCTATAGACGTAGGTACTTGGTTTATTATTAACAAGTTATTATAGCGGCATATTTGAAATTCAGGAGTGGTTGCTATCCAGACGAGCTTGGAATCCTACTACCTAGCTAGGGTTGCTGTTTCGCCTTTTACGACAAGCCCCACCTGCAGGGGTCAGCGCTACTCCACTCCTTAATATTTTATATACAATGCATATATTTAAGTAATTCTTACGTTCAGTGGATCAGCCAGCTGTGTGAAGTACGGGTTCCACCTGTACCCTCCCGCCACACACCTGGTATTAGTAACCTTAACAGCTGCATCTACTCCCACAGGGTTCACAAATATTTCCCAGTTGTGATCATGGGTCTGGAATGATAATTGAAATTTTTTTATTAGATTAAAATTTTATTTAGAGCACAATATATGCTGTAACGGCTTTCGGACATCAAAACTCTGGGGTTAAGGATTTGGTTCCCATCTCGAGTCTGGGTATTTATGTATATGTATTTAATTAAAAGTATATATTACCCGTGCGCAATAAGTTAAGACCTGACTCTAATAACTATTAACGAAACAATATCAAATAAGATTATAAAATAGGAACGAGTCGGCGTTGCGTGACGTAAGCCAGTACGAGACTAAGATGTTAAAAAAATGGCGTTGCCTACAGTCATACAGTACAACACGGGAGCTTGAGGGGAAGTTACAAGGGTAGCGGGCGGAGGGTTGCATTCCAGGCGAGTTTCAACTTATCGCGCACGGGTTAATAGTATGTAAGGAATCTGGTAGCTCAGCATTAAACTCGCAAACCAATCTAGAGGTCGGGTTCAAATCCCACGGCAGCGTGCACCGCTTTAGCTGTTTTACTCGCCTAATATGTATACTGTAGTACAATTGATATGTACCGATGATGAAGGAAAACATGTGAGGAAACCCGCATACCGAGATGACCGCTATGAAACCCGCCAAACAAGCGTGGCTACATTGCTTGTTCCTTCTCGGTCGTCGTAAGGGAAGGCGTCCCCCTGCTGGACTCGGCCCTTTTTTTATTGCTGTAGAACAGCAGACAGGCTGACGGCCCGCTTAGAATTTAGCAGTTGCCGTCGCCTATAGTATGGTAAGGGTACAGGAACTTGGCGTTATTATGGCGGCATACTTAAGACCTAAGGTGGTCGCCATCTAGATGGGCTTGGGGCCCTACCACGTAGCTAGGGTGGGTTGTTTTTGTCGCCTTTTACGACAGGCCGACCCTGGCCGTAGATGTTAGTATTCTTTCTCCGCCCGTTTAACGGTTCTCTAGTACCAATAACACAAGTACTTTTCTATTTATTTTGGGATCAGCGATGTATATACAATATATGAAGTAACAAAAATGATGCTTAAGCTATATTGATTCATCCCTTGGTGTCATTTTTGAAAAGTGAGTTTAACTATCTTAACTAATAATTTCACTGGTTTTCTTACAAATATAATGATCATTGATACATTAATAACCTAAGGGAAAGCATTCGGCCGTGCCTTCATACTTCCTTTTTCTTCTACAGATAGATATCCTTCTCTTTTTAGGTTAGAAAATAAATGAAATTATGGTGTCCGCGTTATAGTTTTGTACAGGATTTTTGGATTTTGTTACGGCGTGTTGAAACAAGAGACGTCATAGCATCTCGTAAGCAGTATCCGCGCCGGTTATGCGCCCTCACGTCCCGCTTCCCCTATATCTTGACATTGATGTTTTGATTTGACGTTGACATTTTAGGTAGATAAATTAGCGTTTCTGTCGTAAACACATGGTTTTATATGGTGTGTACATGAGGTAACATACCCGCTGAATCCTTTTCTTTCATTGTCCATCCTTTAACATTACAATTCATCCCATTTTGTAGTAGCATAATTTTTTAACTTACCAAATTTCTATCCCTGACCCCCGGATGTCTTAACTTGACTTCGATTACAGTGTCGCTGGAGCTGCCATCATTGTGGATCAATTGGGTCATTCTCACATACCTATATATTAAAAAACATGGTGAAAATAAATATTTAATAACGATTACTCTGTAAGCTGCAATGCACTTGAACTGAACTTACCCATATGCGAAGCCTCCAGGATGGTGGAATGAAGCTATGCCGCGTATCTCCCTTGCCTCCGACGGACTGTATCCGCGTTCAATGCTAGAGCAGGCCCAACGACGATCGCGAGTCTAGAAAAACGATATCTCTATTTTATAATTGCTGTACGAATTTAAGATAACTATGATTTATCGTTTGCATTACCATATATAAATAATTATTTATTAATTATTTGTTAGTAATTAAAATAAGTTCTCAAATTTAGTAGTTAGTTTTGATAATTTATAATTAATCCTGTGTTAGTTCTGTAGCTTATTTATATTTTTAATCTGAAGAACCCCCTATAGGTGAAGGCCACCTCCAAAGATATCCAGGCCTCTTTATATTGGGCAGCTTAAATCCACTTGGCCGGCTATTTTTTTGAGCTCATCTTCCCAACTAGCTACAGTTCTACCTCTGCTTCTTTTGCCTAGTGGACCTGCCTATGTGGTAACCCTCTTCATCCATCTTCAGTCTCGTATGCATACAACTTGTCCGGCCCATTTCCATCTCAGTGATTGAGCGTGTACCAATCTATCTCTTGCCTTAGTATTTTTTCTAATTTTCGTGTGTGTGTGTGTATAAGAGTATTTTTAAGACAGTTCTCTAAACTAGGTAATAATCTGTATCACAGGACTTTTAATAAACAAACACCAACCAAAACAAACTACTTAAGAATATAATCAGCTCATATCGTCCCACGGCTGGGTTCGAGGCTACCCCTAGAGGGAACGGACAAAATACCCGCATATTGTTGGCTATCAATGGCTTCTGTCGGTCTGTATATGACTTGATGGTTCTGCCACCTCATTTGCTCATGTCCCAGGTCCTACGAGCATACTGTTAAATCTCTGGGGATCGGTAGCCAAATGCCGCGGTGATCTGGCCGCGGGGCATGTGGAAGTACAGTGTCATGGACGTGTATGTGGATTTCACGTTAAACTATTTGGCTACCATGTACCTAAAACATTTGTAGTAATGTACGCTTAATATTCAAGCGACGAGTGCGACGGCGCGTGCGCACGACGGCTGCTGAGCGGCCGCTACCCATTAATGGTGGAAAGCATAAAATAAAGATCACTCACCCTTTTATGTAAAACAACGGAGCGCCCCAATATGCTGTAAGGTCCAAATAAGGTCAGTTGGGTCTCGTTAAAGAACGTTTTCACACTTCTCGAACCATCTACGAGTCCGTATTTATATCCTAAGTCTCCGAGCTCGTACTGATCTGCAGTTCCTGAAAGATTAATTTCGAATATACGTATGCGATAATCAGGAAAATGGATAGAATCGATTACGGATGCAACGAATAGGTAAGTTTGAGATTTCTATATATCTAAGATTTTTTTATTATAACACCAATCAGTTCTCTGAAAAATCCAAAAAACGATTTTTGCTAAATTTTACTTTGAATAAAAAAAACATGCGGGGCAGTCTTCGGAGACTGCCGATAGAAGTGAAGACTAAATAGCTTGTGAATTGTATCGTCAAGCTATTAGATTATTATTTTCGGTTTATATTAAAAATTGTTTATGATCAAGCATTAAAGTTTAAATTGGTCATTAACACTTCTTTACAACGCAAAAATTGTTCATCCAAAAAGTGCTCAACGCGCCTAAAGAAGTTTTCACTTCAAAAACTCAAATATATTTCATTGTAATAAAGTCGCAATTCGAATAGATATGTATAAGTAATGCAATGCAATAATTTAAAAGCTACATTATAAAATAAACCTTAAGTCATTATTAATAAGCTTGGTATTACTCGAGCAAAATTCCGTCTTACGAACCTTACGAATTTTCGATCAGGACACGTGACCTGACGCGAGTTTAACATTTTTACCCATCACAAAAAAGTGCACAATACCGCTAAACAAGTTTTCACTTCAAAAATTTGCATACAGAATCGATGGGACTTCACAATTTCATTAGAATGATGTCCCTAACGTTCATGCAAATTTTCAGCTTGTAGGGAATACAAGGCTGCTCTAAATTTACCATACTATACGAGTATAATATGTAGAGCGCTTACTCATTTGGTCGGGAAAATGTCACTCGGGACATCCCCGTAAATAGACACACGCATTTTGATACATTGGGTATTTTTTCCATCCATAAAACGTTTGAATCTCCTGCAGTCCCAACGAGAACTAGATTGAGGGTTTGAACAATTACCTTTGGTTGGCGGAGGGCTTAAAGTTTTGTTAACATGGAAGGGGTTGTAAGTGTCGTACAGAGTGGTCTTCTCGCAAGGGAACTCTAGATCTTTCTCCACCGGGGTCTGAAATAATATAATACAGTAAATTGATTAAAAAGTAAAATCCTTGATATCTACATTGTATTATTATTATTTTTATTCTTGTAGAACATCAGACAGGCTGACGGCCCACTTAGAATTTAGCAGTTACCGTCGCCTATGAGTGTTTGCAATGCCAGTGGTATCGCGAAAACACTGCCGTCCCATAAGGGTACATGAACTTGGGTCACTAATGCCGGAACACAACGCAAGGTTATTATGGCGGCATATTTAAGAGCAAAGGTGGTCGCCATCCAGACGGGCTTGAGACCCTACCACGTAGATGGGTTGTTTTTTCCCCTTTTACGACAGGCTGACCCCGGCCGCAGAGGTTAATATACTTTCTCCGCCCCTGCACGGATAAAATTTCGTCTAAGTGATTATATATAATATGTATTTATTTACAAAAGAAAATTATATTTCTAGTATATTAGTTATCTATTACCTATAACACATGTATATCACTTGTGTTACTATGAAACTAAAGGTGTGTGAATTATCCCAGGATATTTGTTTATTAGTGCCATGTTACATATAGTCACCACCTGCGTCATAACAGAAGATCTACTTATACACTTACCATATGTATTTTATAATTCTTTACATCCTCCAACCCGTCAAAGATAACCTGGACGTTGGTGACGTCATATTCGGACTGCTGGGTCATTTCAATCTTGCCTTTTATTGAAATGGGCTCGCCATTGCCGAACCAATCCCGGACCACAGCTTTGCGCCGGTTTAGGCCGCCGACACTAAAAATACATACGAAATATTTTAATGTACACGGATATTAACTTATAATTAAAAGAAATATTGTCTTTTTGTCTTTCTTTCATCGTTTCTTTCTTTATTACTTTTTTGAATTACATAGAATAAGAAATAATATTTTTATCCGTGCAGGGGCGGAGAAAGAATACTAACCTCTGTGACCGGGGTCGGCCTGTCGTAGAAGGCGACAAAACAAGCCACGCTAGCTACGTGGTAGGGCCTCAAGACCGTCTGGATGGCGACCACCTTTGGTCTTAAGTATGCCGCCATAATAACCTTGTGTTGTGTTCCGGCATTAGTGACCCAAGTTCCTGTGCCCTTATGGGACAGCAGTGTGTTCGCAATACCATTGGCGTTGCAAACACCTATAGGCGATGGTAACTGCTAAATTCTAAGCGGGCTGTCAGCCTGTCTGTTGTCCTACGCAATAAATAAAATATCTAACTTACTAGCCACATTGAAGGTAAATTGATTTGACTACATGATGGCAAGCTCGTTAAGAAAATCAAGATTATCGAGAAAATGTTCCATACTTACATAGAACAAGCCATCCTCTCGCCTCTAGCAACAGGACCATGGTCGTCGTAGATGACCAGCGACTTCTTCATGATGGAGTTCTTCCCGGACAAAGGTATGACGATGTCAGTGAATAGACGGCGTGTTAGTTTCGCACTGTCACGCTTTTTACCAGCTACTGACAGCATGCCGTGTCTGAAATTGATATTTTACTTATATTTAAAAGCGTTAGCTGTTGGCCGTGCTTCACAATTCACAAGTTTTTCTTCGCACAGGGGCGGAGTAAGAATACTAACTTCTGCGACCGGGGTAGCTCTTTCGTAAAAAGCGACAAAACAAGCCTAGCTACGTGACAGGGCCCCAAGTCCGTCTGGATGGCAACCAGCCTATAATGCAGCCTTGTGTTGTATTCCGACATTAGTGACTCAAGTTCCTGTACCCTATGGGACAGTAGCGTGTTCCCGGTGCCCCTTACGTCGCAAACATCCATAGGTGACGGTAACTGCTTACTATTAGGCCGCTAGTCTGCCTGCTGTTCCTCAGGAATAACAGGAAATATTAATTTATTTATTCATAAAACAGATACAATGTTTGTATCTAAAAAAATTGAGATAATATAATAGAAGATTTACCTTGTAGTAAAATCGCCAACTCTGCAAAGCCCTTCTAACCCTGGCCTGCAGTATTGGTCTGGATGCCTGGTGTCAATATCAATGCCATGTGGTTCATAAACATCTCCGGTGCTGAGGCATCTTCCCGTCCAGTTATAGTAATCTTTTCCCGGCGGTTGCGAATGTATCGCCCAGCGGTGTTCGTGGGTGTTGTTCACGTTCGCACCATCAGCGTGGACCTAAAACCAAATCTACAGCTGTAAGACAGCCATTTAAGCCGCTGCCTATTAACAGCTAACAACTCTTTCATTTATTTCAATGTGTCTTACAATTATAATTAAATAACTAAATATAAATAAGCGCCCTCGTAACCACCTTAGTGACCACTGCTTAGCTTCAGTGAAAGATCAGCGCTGGTAAAAATAACCAGCAAGCCACTGAGCTGATGCCAAAACAATAAGCTTAAGTTAAATTTTTAACTCATTTTGTATGTATACAATATTTGGTTTTCTAAAAAAATGTTTTACTTTTTTCTTTTCTTCTTTCTTATCTCTTACGAAACCTAGAGAAATATAGGCATCATCAGCATCATCTTTGCATTAAATTCCGGTTGCGGCCTAAACTTTCGCTTCGGTGCCCAGGGTCCGCTTTATGAATCAGAGAAAGAAAAGCGGTGACGGTAATATGCTACTCATTCTTCAGAAGATTCTCCTCATTTTAGAAAGGGAGCTTCTAAGGAAAATCCCACATTTTCACATAACATGACGGCCGAACTTATGTATAATAACGTAAACTGACGGACTCATAAACTGCATCAAAGTTCAGGATTACTTTGAAATGATTTTTTTTAATAAGTATGCAAACTTTCTATACAGATTTAAATTGAAACCTCTAGATTGGTTCGTGAACTTTAAAACAGCGTAGGGTCATATCCTTAAGTTAAAGTTTGTGTACTGGAAAGGACCTTAAGACTTTTTTGAAGAAAAAACAGAAATAGAAGGAAAATTCGTTTAATTAAAAAATTGGTTTTAACAATAGACACAAACTTTATGCAAGGGTTTATTTATGTTTTAATAAGGTGTATTACCTCCACGTGCCCTTATTACGGATTCTAATCGGTTCCGCATAGATTTTATTAGGGTTATTAAAAGATCTTGCGGAATATTGTCCCATTCTTCTGAAAGTGCTGTTCTTAGTGCTGCCACTGTCGTGGGCAAAGGGTTTCTCGCATATACAGCTTTTTTTAAATTGTCCCAATCTTCTAAGATCCCTGTTATGTAGCGATGTGCAGTCAACCCCCCTCTATTACCGTTTTGACGGACCATGTCTATGAATACAAGTTCTGTTCGCCCGTTCATCGATATGTCACCCCAGACCATACACGAACCGCCCCCAAAAGAAACACGCTCCTCAATGCGACTTTGAGCATATCGCTCCCTACGTCGACGATAGATTTTTCTGCGACCATCTGCACCATATAAATATGTCCTACACTCGTCCGTGAACAATACGGAGGCCCATTGCTCTTCTGTCCAATTCAGGTGATCACGTGGTGAGCAATCACGTTCAGGTGAGCAAATCTTAAGCGAGCTTGTCTGTGAGCTACAGACAACTTTGGACCATTTGCTGGTCTAAAAAGGGTGATATCCGCTTCCTTTAACCTTCTTCTTATTGTTCGTGCACTCACGTTTACTCCACGCACTTCATTAAGCTCTGTTTTGATGTTAACTGACGTGAGGAAACGATTTCGCAGGGAAGTCGTAACAATAAATCGGTCATCACGACCGGTGGTTGCTAGAGTCCTGCCTGTACTACGTCTCCTTCTATAAGAACCTGTCTCCACAAACCTTCTGTATATTTTAGAAACCGTAGACTGATTTAAATTTAAATTTCTACCAATCGTTCGTTGATCCAAGCCCTCCCGCACTACGCCGACGACACGCTCGTCATAGCGCGCGGGAGGAGCCCCCGCCAGGCGTGCCTTCTGGGCACGGCTGGGGTGGCGCAAACGGTGGCTAGAATCCGGCTACTAGGCCTGGAGGTGGCCCTAAACAAAACGGAGGCCCTTATATTCTACGGGCCCCGCCAGAGGCCGCCACCGGGCCTGAGCATAACGGTGGGAGGCGTCCGCATCGCCGTCGGGCCGTCCATGAATTATCTCGGACTGGTGCTCGACGGGCGATGGGACTTTGCGGCGCACTTCGAGCGCCTGGCGCCGAGGTTAGTTCGGGCGGCGGCGGGACTCTCCCGTTTGCTGCCGAATATCGGCGGGCCGGGCGCAGTGTGCCGCAGGCTCTTTGAGGGAACCGTGCGGTCGATGGCCCTTTACGGGGCCCCGATATGGGCGGATCACCTGACGGCCAAAACGACGGCGCTGCTTCGCAGGCCGCAGCGCGTCCTGGCCGTCAGGGCGATAAGGGGATACCGCACGGTGTCCTTCGAAGCGGCCTCCCTGCTGGCCGGATCCCCACCATGGGACCTCGAGGCTCGAGTCCTGGCGCTATTGTACCAGTGGCGCCGGGATGCGGCCGAGCGTGGCTCTCGCCCCGCGCCTCGCGAAGTGGAGGTAAAGCGGGCGGAGCTGCGCGATGAGGTACTCATGGTGGAGTGGAAGGAGCGCCTCGCGCACCCTAGCGCGGGCCTTGCCACCATCGAAGCGGTGAGGCCCGTCCTGGCCGAATGGGTGGAAAGGCGCCACGGCGCCCTGACCTTCCGCCTGACGCAGGTCCTCTCGGGGCACGGTTGCTTCGGGAGGTACCTGTGTCGCATAGGGCGGGAGATGACGTCAGGGTGCCACCACTGTGGCGCGGGCGACGAGGAGGACACGGTGAACCACACTGTCGCCGTGTGCCCTGCGTGGCGCGAGGAGCGCCGCGCCCTCGTCGCCCAAATCGGCGTGGACCTGTCGCTCCCGGCCCTGGTTCTGTCCATGGTCGGGGGCGATCCTGGATGGACGGCCGTCGCCTCCTTCTGCGAGGCAGTCATGTCCGCAAAGGAGGCGGCGGAGCGGGAGCGGGAGTCGACCACCACACTCCCCTCCCGCCAACGCAGGCCACGCCGGCGGCGCCGGAGGGCCAGTAACGACCTCCGGCCGCCGTAAAAAGCGGCCGCGGGCGGCCCCTCGGGGGAGGATCCGCCGCCCGCACTATTGCCGCGAGGGTGAGGGCTGCGTGCTGTTCCGCGGCCCCCCTCAACTCCTAGAGTTGTTAGGAGAGCGCCGGGGGGACGAAACCCTGACCCGCTGGCGCCAACACTAGAAGGGGCCCGCCTCAAGACAAAGGGCGGGCCGGCGCCGGCCCGGGCCACGAGATCGGCAGGCCATATATCCGTGGGCCCGGGCGTAGGCGATAGGAGAACAGCGGGGTTTTTAGTGGGTAGTCGGATGGCCAATCATCTTTCCCGGAGTCCCACATATACCTCGGTCCCCCCGGGCCGGGGGAACCCGTCAAGAGAGGTTTTTCCCCGAGACCAAAAAAAAAAAAAAAAAAAAAGCCCTCCCGCACCAATGCTACAATTTGAACCGCTTGTTCAGACGAAGTATCCATATTATGGTTCAAAAACTCTCTCTCTGGTAAAAAAACTAACCCAACAATTCTGCTGGTAACAATAATTCTATACACAAAAGAATACAAAATCAATGAGAATCAATTTAAAACTTTGCTATAAATAACACGCAAATCTGATACTACGAGTAAATTTTCTTTTCCCGGCTATATTCATAAGTTTTACTGCAGTTCTATTTTTAAATTTTCCTTTTTTTTTTGAGATTAAGAGCCAGTCTCTCCATATTTATTAATCTAAAAAGTTTGCATACTTATTAAAAAAAATAATTTCAAAGTAATCCTGAACTTTGATGCAGTTTATGAGTCCGTCAGTTTATTTATCAACAAAAGAAAAGTATATAAATAGTATATCAGTTGGCTAGTATCCAAAAGATAAACGCTCTACTCCTAACTTTGGTACTGGATATCGCTGTATGAATTGTCACAATAAATTTATAGTCAGCCACCTCCAAAGTTGACAATATACATAATAGCGCCCCTCTGTATGTAGCTTTCCTTACATAAGATACATTTTCTTATATTTAGAAGTAACATGTTTAGAAGCACTTATAATAATATATAGAAATAACTGGAAATGAAATGTACCCTCTTTTTTATTGCTGCTGACTACAGACTGACGGGCCCGCTTAGCAGTTACCGTCGCCTACCAACTACCAACGCCAGTAGCATTGCGAACACGCTGCTGTCCTGTAAGGGTACAGGAACTTCAGTCACTAATGTCGGAGCACAACACAAAGTTATTATGGCGGCATACTTAAGACCAAGGGTGGTTGCCATCCAGACCCCAGCTTGGGGCCCCATCACGTAGCACGAAGAAAAATCGAAGCACATGATTCAACTTACCATACTTTCGATGATAATAGTGGTGTCCTCCCAAGGCCGCTCCAATGGCTGTCTGAATACCACCTTGCCTACGATCGGGTACCGGAATATCACTTGTGCTGACGTCATCTGTGTCTGATATTCAGTGTTGTATTCGTACGGTAAGATGGTCCCGCAGAGCTCCCGCTTTGGTGGTCGCCTGAACACCATTTACGTTTAACGTACGAGTATTTACGAACACCATTTAACAAATATAAAAGCACGCAAAGCAGGTGACAGAGAATCTTAATAATTAATTGTAGGAAATTTATAACATAAGCTATCTAGCGGTTGTATCTAAATTCTAAGCTTAACATCGTAAGTTTGTAATACTAGCTAGTGGTTTGCTGACGTGGACCCAGTGGCGTAGTGTAGTGAGAGTGACACCTTTAAGGAGCGGTAAAATTTCCCAATATGTAAATACTTTAATCATTTATACTACCGACACGCTATGATGGCCATTTTGGCGTTTGTCCACTCCATGAAGTTTCATATTAATTGGTAATTACATTTGAAGGAGCAAATTGCTGTTCTTTATTGTCAATAGCGATGTGCAGTTATTGACAATAAAGAACAGCAATTTGCTCCTTCAAATCTAATTACTAATTAATACGAAACTTCATGGAGTGGACAAACGTCAAAACGGCCATCATAGCGTGCCGGTAGTTTAATATATTTGTCGCAATTACGATTTGGTCTGACTGAAATGAGCACGACGGAATTTTCCATAACATATTGTGTGAATTAAAATCGGGGAATCCCCTTTTCGAAATCGAAAATCGTGATAAAATTACCTTTCTAGAACTAGAGATCTGTGCACAACACTATTGATACCATACAGTGGCAGGAATACGTCCCAGTACGCTCCATTCAACTCATTCGCAAGGCCAGGGAGCAAGTACTTGTGGTTCAAATACTCCGTCCTGTCTTTGTACTTGCCGAGGAGGTCTCCTATAGGGTACTGATCTTGAGTTCCCATTCCTGGAACAATAGTTCGCATTACATGACAAGTACTGGATGTAGTTTGCTAATAAATGTATGCATTGTAATGAATTTCATTCCCAGGGAAAAATACTTGTATGATCTGCAAATAGTATGTTCTGGTATATATCCGTAAATTAAATGTATGTAAAAAGCCGATGGAAGAAGCCAAAATAATTTACATTGACTTCCACAGGTAAAATTTGCGTCTATCACCTATATTTACTAAATGAAATAATTAGGTAAATGCCTTTTTAGCAGTAATATTTTATGTCCAAATTCAATATTAAATACGGACTAAGCTATCTATTTATTTCTATCCGTGTTATCAAGAAGCCTGTCCATCTACTCAAATATTTCACTGATTGATTTATCAGACAGAGATAGCCAAAAGTTTGGATAAAAGCCAGACGTTCGAAGAGAGAATTCATCTAATAATAACCCATATTGCGCTCAAAATATACAGATTTTATTACATAGTTCCTATACAATTAGGGTTGCCATCCCTTTAGAAGGTATAGAAGACGTCCGGGGAACGTCCGGGCGGGGTTTTATTTGCAGTCCGGGTTTTAATTCAAAATATATAAGCAAGGAAAATATTCTAAAGCCTATTGGAAAGTCTGTAAAATACCAAAAACTTGAAAAGTAAAAAATGCAGTTTAGAGAATAAAAAAATAGGACTATTAATAGTTTATTAGAACTTTATGAAGATTCGTTTTATTTAAAAAAAAAGTGAGATTGAAAAGTGTAAGTGAAATTTAAGTTGATTATTTCTAGTCCGAGTTTTTTGTTTTATTTACAGACAATAAAAATGTACGATGTATTTTGTTTAAACTGAGATTTTAACACAACTCGACGCCAAAGAGTAGTATAATTTTGTTTTGTTAGAGAAGTCTAATTTTTATTAAAGAAATGTTAGGAAACTGCTAATAGTACCCTAAAACTTTAAGAAGATTCTGTTTTGTTTCTTGTTTTTTAAGATTTAATTTACTTTAAAATTGTAAAAGTTTATTTATGACCATCAAAACTATATTTTATTCTACTAACTTAGAAAAAATACTCTGTTCAAACGTCCTGTTTGTAAGCTCCTAAATCCGGGGAATTCGCGTTCCTTGTCCTGGTTGACAGATTTTTGAGATGGCAACCCTATATACAGTACAAAAAGTAGATAAAATGAACGTCTAACGTGAAAGATGGCAAAAATATATAAATGTAAAGATAAAGTTAAAACAGGAGAATGTGAGGAGAGGAAATGTTGGTTCCACATAATAATCCCACATATACTAATCATTTATTATTATAGAAATCATTTATTACAAAAATCGAGCCAGCAATTAATATTAGATGACAAAATTAATACATTAAAGGAAATTTATAATGGCAAAAGAAATGGAATATATTATTCAGGCGTTCATTGTAATAGTAACAAATATGAATCTCACTCTGTCTCTCTCGCTTCTCTGTTTTATAAGAGACGTGATTATTATATTATAAAAGTGAATTAAAGTTTAGTAAAATAAATTATAACTGCATTCAAATATTTAAGTCGTATTGTTGATGCATCACTCATTTAGAGCAGATCTCTGGGTCTGTAGATAGATGATGACTGGCGTTTGAGTTCCTTCGTAAGTAAAAGTTTGCAAAATACCTCGATACCTTTTGCTGGGTGTAACAGTAGAAGGTTTAATTTCCTAACACGCTAAAGGGTTCAATCTGATATATATTCTTAATTTAAATAGAGCAGTCTGAGTTATCAAAAAATGCGGCACATTATACTATAAATGCACCGTTGAAGAAATAACTGTCCTTAATAATACGCCTAGCATCTGCTATATAACTCTTAACTTCATCAATTTAGAAAGGAGCACCTACTGGCGGATCAGGTTACTCTAAAGCATCTTTTAAAATATCACGAGAGCCTTTGTTGTCTATACTTAACTGCTATAAATCATGTCAACAAAATTTGGTACAAGTTGCAAGTAACTGTAGGCCAAACGTTTGCAACAGCAATATTTACCATTCCATTTCGAGCAACTTGATTCAACGTGATGTGAACGTAAACAACCGCTGGCACTCGCCCAAGATATGTCTCAGGGCCGTAATTTCGGGGGAAATATTACGATAATAGGCCATTATGGATAGTTAACGATTGATTAAAAGGAATTCTATAGTCAAGTGAAAAAGTAACCTCGGATTGTTCTGATCTCAAATAAATTTCTAGACTTAGCAGATTAAAAGGTTAAAAAAAACAAAACTTCAGCTAAATTGGAGAGTTGGGCGAATATAAAATAAGTTATAGTTTACCATTAAAGACAAATTTCAATAAGTTTACGAAAAATCTTATTCCAAAGAACTCATTCTAAGTATGGAGATTACGCAAAATGAACGTTCTCGAGAACCGTTTAGTGTAGAAAAAAGGAGAAGAACACCCAGCCAATAGCGGGCATTGAGGTGGGATGTAGACGACGAAGACACCATTCTAACAGCTTGCCAGAGCATTCCGCATTACACAAACGGTAAAATACGCAGAAACCCAAATTCCTTCCGAGGACCAAGCGTGTCTAGACCGTCTATGAGTATGGGATCGTTGACAAGGTGAACTGTGTGACGTTAGGTGGAGTCTATGGGAGTGAGCTGACCTGACGCCTGACCTGACCTAAGCGCCAATATGAGCAGTACTCAGCCAGATATTATAATGTAAACGGATTTATGATGAATGTAATATAATGATATATGAATGAATGTAATAATATGAAATCAATTATGAGTAATAACAATAATTAAGTAATTCCTACCATGTAATAATACTATAACTATACCTATATTCAAGAACAATGTACTATTTATCTTAGCAGTCAAATCTTAGTAATATTATTATATGTTGGAAAGTAAAAATCCTTTTTTACCTGGTGGTGGTACATCATTTTTCTCAACATGTGTAGGATTGAAGACGTCCCCAGTGGTGTTGCAAATGTGTTCCCACTGATTCGCTTCCAGAAGTTTTGGGGGTAGCTCCCTAATGTTGTAGTGAAGCATTGAACCAACAAAGCGCAGATTAGACTCGTAATCTTGATCTGACGATCCCAGTTGGAAATTCGCCCAAGTGGGGTCGAAGGGAGAACGTTGCGTGAATTCGACCTCACCTTTTATGCCATCCGAGTTTATTAAGACCCTGAAAAATTAAAAGAAAGGACATAAAAAATGGTTCAAATAATCACCTAGTACAATTCCGTTTTATGTCCAAAATAGTGTATAAAACTGGCAACCCGCCCTGGCTTCTCATAAGTTACACACCAATCATAAAAAATCATTTGTGTCACATTCATGAATCATTTTTACTCTATTTATTTTGCTTTGCTTCTATTAACTTAAACTGTTTCTATCTATGTGAAACGATATACATACATATAAACACGTTTGTAACCCTTAAAATATTCAGGTTAACTTTTCATTGTTTAGGATAACTATAATATTATATTTATCATAAATAATAAATTCGTTGATTAATTAACGTTAGGCATCCCGCGCTTATCTTCTTAATCTTATTTTTTCTATTATAAACTTTTGTTAAATTACTCTCACATTTTTTT
Organism: Malacosoma neustria; assembly: GCA_963693495.1. Classification (NCBI taxonomy): domain Eukaryota; kingdom Metazoa; phylum Arthropoda; class Insecta; order Lepidoptera; family Lasiocampidae; genus Malacosoma; species Malacosoma neustria. The sequence goes on along the minus strand of OY856393.1, from coordinate 12,097,287 downwards.
TAACTATTGTTTACTATTTATTTACTATTAATTTAGTATTGATATGTTTTAAATAATTCAATCTGATCTTGTAGTTTTATAAAATACTCTCCATACAGGGATGGAGTAAGGATATTGACTTCTGCAACAGACAGGGGGGGTGCTTTCGTAATAGGTAAAGCCCTAAATGGTAAGGTTTTAAGGCTGTCTGGATGGCAAGCACCTCTTACCTCTAGATATGCCGCCATAATAACCTTATGTTGCGTTCCTCAATAAGTTGCCGAGGTTAAAGGATGGCAGCGTGTTAGCAGCGAGCCTGGTGTCGCTAACATCCATATTATCCAACGGTAACTTACTATTAAATGGGCCGCTAGCCTATGTAAGTCCAGCATTATACAATGGAATCATTATGACCGTGGAAAGTAAGGGAAAGAAACACAAAAACTTAATAATTTTCTCTGCAAGTACATCAAATATAACTTACTTGGTACTCTTCGGCTGCATAGGTCGCAACTTCGCACACGCTAAAAAGCTATCCAAGTGTCTATTATCATAAATAACCACATACAAACTCCGTTTAGTCACTTCCATATCACTCCTCAGCACATTAATCACATCGTCTTTATACAGTTTTCGTATTTTTTTAACATTCGCGTCAGTCGCAATTTTGATAAGACCTAAACGACTATCTAAATCTCCAACACTCATTCCATCTCCGCTGTTCTCAGGATCAAAAACTAATTGCAACACATTGCAATTATCTTCGTGATTTCCTTTATCGGAATCAAAGATGTCGGTAACAAACAATTTCCATTTATGTTCTGTGAAGTCTACTTTATCAGGCACAGCTTTAGTATGATACAAATCAGCTTGAATATATGAATCGGGTTCATCGTACTCCTTTGCAGAAATCCATCTGAAATTTAAAGTACCAGCCACAGGTGATGTAAATCTGGCCATTGCAAACGTTTCATGCAATTTATCAGTGGATAATATCGATGCACATATAATACGATCTCTTTCTGCTGTTTCTAGCACAATACTCTTTCCCCAGAGACCATCTTTTCCTGTTAGAGGATGTTTACTTTCAAATTCCGCATGATCTTTGCCAGGAATGATTAAATATCCCAATTCTTCCGTCAAATCAATAAGTTCACTACCAAGACTAGCTTCAGAGCATCTGCCATTAGAAAGATCTCTGTAATCGACAGGAAATTCGTGGATTGTCCACCGCCATACTCCGTCAGGATATTGTAGCGTTGGTTTGAGGTTAGTTCTGATGCTAATGAGGGTATCGTTTTTATGTGAAAACTCTATCTCTCCGTGGAGGCCATGTTGGGAAATATAGGCTCTGAGAACTAGTGGATGACAGGATTCTGGAAAGCAAGTATAAATGTTAAATATTACTAAAAAAATATCAATCTAATGTATTATTATGTAATAGTTATTTCCTAACTTTCATCTATTAACGAATGCAATACTGATTTTTTTATTTAGCTCGTCAATTTATATTACGATAGGATCATCTGCAAGACTATGATATCTGCTCCAATATTTTGTTTTGTAGTGTGAATTCTTTATAGAAAGATTATATTCGATTCCTTTATTTCTAATTCTTATGCGTAATATGAATAACGCTTTCACGCGATACTTTAAACCAGTTCTAGTAAACACTGCAAGGTCTATAAGTTAGTTTGGCTCAAATAATATCAAATTTAATGATTTTATAAATCCAAGGTTGTAGCTATTTTTAGATTAAATAACAAACTCATATTACTAAATTAAAAAGAAAACTATTAAAATTAAAGAATTCACAGGCATTGCACCTGTACCAGATCATTGTGTAAAGAATATCCTAGGAGCTGACAGCATTTCTACCCAACCAAAAATACATTATAAAAATAAAATATATTATGCATAAACATTGCATCTGTGATACCTGAACCTGGTTGTACCTAATGCGAATGATTATAGAATGGTCTATACCCTATATAAGCCAGACCTCTGATGTTGGGTGACTTAAATTTCGTTATGATAATATCTCCCGCTCTCTCCAAAGGGTATACAGGCAGTATACCCGCACGCTTGTCTACGGCGGATTACACATATCTACCGTTATTCTCGATATGCAGGAAACCTGCTCACAATGTTTTCCTTCACCATCGGTTTCTTTTACTGATATATAATTAATATACATTAATTAAAAGCTTTGTGGTCCCGGTCAGAAATAAAAATACTTTCACTACTAAATAGGCGCCAAAATGAAATCTCCTTTTCTAAGTTCAGACATGGAGGACACCAGCTATTTGTCTATATTAATACTAGTTTTTTGAGGTTGCCCCTGTAATTTAAGATATAGCCAACCTATGAAGGGCCACCCACGTAAATAGGCGAAAATAAGACTCCGAAGTGTAAGACTTCGGGTACAACTAAATTGCGCCTAAAATTAAAAATCTAAATAATAATCATCTTAAAGATTAAAATCGAAAATCACAGTTGTATCTTAAAATATAAGTTGCTTATTATTATTGTCAAAATTGCATAAAAATATATATGTATACGAGTATTATAGCTTATATTTTTTCGAATTCCCAGTAGGTTGGAAACATGGAAGTAGATTGGAAAAAGAAAAATTATTCAAAATAAATCCTAATTAAAATATGACATATTGTATTTTTATAAGTTGCATTCCGATGCTATTTTGGCAAAATTTTATAACTTAATCATAACTTAAAAACTCACTTAAGAAAAATTGTATTAAACTTATCACTAAGCACAACTTTGGTATTTCACGACTATTATGAAACATTATTTTTTATCACATTTTTCTAATACACAGGTTACTAATCGTCTCGCACGAAGTTACTACTAAGTTTCACTTAAAGTGAAAGGCGGTTCAAGTACGAGTTAACTGAGATAGATATAATTAGACAGAGACAGATGTTTCTGACGTCATGATGTCCGGTTAGGCTTGTTTTAAAACAATGGAAATGGCGGGAAGTATTGATCATATCATTCAATCGATGACAAAACAAATTAAGATAAATTTGCGATACATACGATGAGTCCCGGATTCATTTTATATTTTATTGAAGATGTCTGCATTTTTAACTGATTTATATGTAATAATTTTAAGAGGGAAATGGAGTCTGATCTAAACCCCGATTAAAAACAGTTCCTGTGCCAGAGCAGAAATCAATTTGGATCAAGGCACGCACAATCGATGGGATTAATTTGGACCAGCAGGATCTGAAGAGATTAATATAACAGAAAAAAGTGTTGACAACCTCCGTAACGCAACCACTTTCGCACGTCCGAACGTCGGGTTCGATTCCTGTCCGGATTCTGGGTATATATGAATAATACCATATGTACTTATTTACAAAAGAAAAGTATGTAAGTAGTTTATTAAATGTTTTGTACCTATAATACAATCGCTTTGTTGCTTGTCTGGGACTAGATGACGTTTATGAACAGTCATAGTATATTTTAGACAGTAAAAATAAGTAATTATAATCAGTGTTTTAATAATAATCGAATTTAACATCTGTAACTATGACAGAAATGAGAAATCTCTTAAAAAACTGTTTTTAAAATTGAACTACTACATATACATCTCCTTGGCTTTTTAACTATAACTATATAAAAAATTCAGTTATTATCATTAAATATAACAATTTTAAATGTACGTATATATTAAGCATACGTGATGACAGATATACAAGCAGTAATAATCGGCTCCCAATGTGATAGTGTTGTTTTTATGGATTGAAAAATACTACATAAATATAGTTAAAAAACTAAAACTAAACACGCTTTAATGATAATTCAAACTAAAAAGTGACAAGAATCCTCGCCATTTCTTGAACTTAATAACTTTATTAAATACTATACTAATACTAAACAAAATAATGACATAATCTTATTGGATTAATGTATTTGACATCGGTCCTTGATAAGTCTACAACGTTTGAATGAAATCTAACCGTTTAAAGTGGGTCAAAATCGAGTTCAAGGGAGTCGGTTACAAACAAACATACAAGTGAAATTAATAAAAACGTGTTAAAAATCCATTTAGAAAAATTTTTCCTTTACTATGAATAACAAATTTATAATTTCATTATATTGGGTTTCACGTGTATTTCAAATATACGTTTTCAATGTATTCAGAATAAAAACCTGCACCGCGTCATTTGGTTGCCAACCAATGTAACCACCTGGCAACCGTTACGCCCGGGACTCGAACCCAAATTCCGTCGGTGTGGATTACAATGACCTTATTTCTGTATTACGTGACTCAGTTCCGTCGGGAATAACTCCGCTCGCTTTGGCTCGTATCGAAATAGAGACGCCTGCGCATGTAAAGGGGGGGGCGTACGCCGCCTGTTACGTTGCAATATTTTAAATGTATTTTGTTTGTTTAGTAATATAAATTTGTAATATTGTTTTGTTTCAAATATTTATTTATTAGTAAAATGGGGAACAAATATCCAGAAGAAGAAGTTAGTAATCTTTCTCCGCCCATGCACGGATAAAGATTAAGTGTAGTTAATACTCGTACATATATATATAGAATAATACATAACCATTTAAACCCAGTTCCTTAAAAAAATATCAACAACCCATAACGTCCCACTGCTAAGCTTGGGCCCCCCCACTGGAGGGAATGGACAGTATACCCACCACGCTTACCCAATGCGGATTGGCGGGTTACACGCCTTCATCGTCAGTACTTGTCAATTATGCTATAAAATTCCTGGGATTTGAACCCGGGACCTCTAGATTAATTTCCGAGTGAAATACCACTGACCAGGTTTGTTTTGTTGAGCAACAGCAGAGAAAGGTCTACTTAATACTTGTTTACGGAAAAAGCGGCGTACAGATTATAATACGATTTATATATATGTAACATTGTAAGGGCGTCGCTATTTTGTCAAATAAAGAATTTTTCTTTCTTTCTTTCTTTCTAATAGTAAGCAATTACTATCGCCTATAGATATTTACGACGCTAAAGACATCGTCAAGATGCTGCTGTCTTTATAGGGGTACTGGAATCTGGGTCACTAATACCGGAACACAACACAAGGTTATTATGGCTGCATGCTTATAAACTAGGGGTATTAGCCATCCAGACGGGATGGCTCTACCACCTAGATATGGACGTTTAGTCCCCTTTTACGGCAGCCCGACCCCGGCCGCAGAGGACAGTATCAATACTCCGCCCCTACACGAAGAACAACTGAACTGCAGTTTCTTAAACATAGCACACACTACAACTAGAATAAACTTATGATCGTAAAATTCCATCCACGGGAATCGAACACAACACTACGAGACCAAGCGAATTAACCATGTCGTAGCCACTGAATAATTGCATACTAAAATTTCATTTTAAACCTAGAGATCATTTCCTTTTCCTATGTTAAAAGTCATCCAACATAAATTACAAATTAATTCTCAATTTTTTAACCAAATTTGGTTTGCTTCATTGGAACATATAATCTCTAAACGATCATAGATCCACGTTTTGAAACCAAGAAGTTATAAGAAAACAGGTTGCAAGTAATTTTTAATTTGGCATCGTTATAATATAATGATTGATCCATTTCGAAACAATGATTTTCGCCAAGACATGTCTGTAACGATTGCATTGCAAAACAACATTATGAATCACTTGGTAAACATTTAGAACGACTATTTGGTGGTAACATTATAACGATCCCAATTTGCTAATTGTTAAGATATATTACATAAGTCAGGGATTCCCAAATTATTTAATGCAAAAGAACCCTTATCCAAAATGAGCTGATATCTCAGACCCTAATGGCCAAATCACATTCTCTAGTTCTAAAAATCCTATCTCTAGTCTTTTTCCTTTTTCTTCCTGCCCTTATTCCAGCTACGAGTACGTGGTGTGCGCACAACATGCCCTCTCCTTCGACTCTCCTCTATTAGTCGTCATCTGAACATTCACACCTTTTTTCGCCATATCATGTTTTACACAATCCATCCATCTCTTCTTTGGTCTACCTCTCATTTTGCATGCGTCCACTCATATTGATAGCATTTTCCTTATTTTCGCATTATATGGCTAGCCATTTACTTTTCAGCTTCTCAATCACTACGCTACTTTCAAACTCTCTAATTTTTTCCTATTGGTACAAAATATTTGTCAATTTAAAAACTTGACTAACGCCTATTAAAATATAAAAAATACAACAAAGTTTTACAAATATTACTTGTAACAAGTCGGTTCACTTAACACAACCTATACAGTATATTGAAAGTTCCAAAGAACTTGTGTTAATAGTGGTCGATTTTTTTAACCGCGCCAATTTCCAAAGTCAGTTTTCGTTTATGTTGACCCCTGGGAAACCGATTTTAATTTGGGAATCTCTAGTTTAAGGAAACTTTTGTTAAAAATTACACAAACTTAGCACACGATAAATTGCAATGCTATACTTAGAACTAAGTATAGGAAGACAACTATTTGAAGGTACGTAATAGCCAAGTGGTATCCTGAAGTATCCTCAGAGTTCAGAGACTAACTTAAAAATCTTTTTTTTTTTCTTTTGTTTTTCTACGTCTATTATAAAACAATTGCTTCGTATCGGCGGTGAATGAAAACATCGTGAATAAACTGACGTACCGTCATCATCGATCTGTATAACTCGCACAAACCACCTTGAACTAGCGTGGTGGGCTTCCGTTTCCACTAGGGAGAATCCCAAACCCTCCAGTGGGTCGTTTATAGGCAGTTTCTTTCGTTTCCGATTCTATCAGTAACTATAGTTAGTATCGAATTGTTTAAAAAATTCATATATGTAGTAGAAAAATGTTACAGGAGAACTGCCATCTGAACCCCTCGTCCTCCGAAAGTAACAATATGTGTTCAATTTCTTCTCCTTCCACATCTCCTTCTATCTATAAACTAGCAGAAGTTTCAAAACTGTTGCAATTCCCCATCCTTTTACTATTAAATTAAGCATTCTGTAATACATGATCATTCGACGATAAAATATTAAATATAATTAAGATATTATTCTGATAATTTCAATTTTCTTGTGTGGTTTACTTATAGATCACTTATTGAATGTCGAGAATAATAATAATAATTCACCCAGTGTCATCTAGTGCTAAATTAAGTAGCATAGCATTTGTGTTATGGATACTAGATAACTAAACTAATATACTACATATATTTTTCTTTTTTGGAAATAAATACATATTATACATAAACACCCAGAGGCGAGTTTGTCAATCAACTACTGTTTCCAATACAACGCTGGAAAAAGACAAACGGTGAAATAAATATCTTCTTTTTCTTATCATGGTCTCCAGAGAAATTGCAATAATCTAAATCAACAATTTCAATGGACTGTAAAATCAAAATTATGTTTCAGTGAAGATCACCAGCAACGAGTGTTGGTCTGATATTCCAAAAATCATAATTATGAGACATACCATCAGAATCAGATTGATAGATGTTTACAAACAAGATATAAGAACGTCGCTTGACGTGAGCCAAATCTTTTGATTAATTTAAACAACGACATGTATGTTATTGCTTATATGTGTGCGATTATCCATCTACATACGTATAGGATATACTTATACCTACTTACGTACGTATATTAGTATAGGATTTTTACCCTTGCAATGCTCAAAGAAGTATGTATAATATTTTTACATCAAAATATATAAATAACTTGTTATCAGAAGAAATTTGAAAGTAGCGCAGGTGACCGAGAAGTTAAAAAGTCTGACCAAGAAAATGAAATAGACTAGCCTGGTATGGCGCAGAGAAGAATGTCATGTAACAAGGAAAATGCTAGAAATGAGAGTGGGTATACAAAAGGAGGGGTAGACCATAGAAAAGGTGGATAGATTGTGTAAAATATGATATGGCAAATAAAGTACATACAACAAAAGTACAATAATAATGGCGGTTGAGATGACAACTAACCGGGACAGTCTTGTTAATTTCATCACTAACAATTATAAAAAATTCCGTAGCTAACGCACACCGGATACGAAAGTCACGGGTTCGATACCCGTCCCGGGTTTAGATGTATAGGTATATTTATTTTATAAAAAGATGTATTTATGTACAAAAAAAAAGGAAACTATAATAATTGTTATAAACAAACATACATAACATTCTGGATGGCGACCACCTTTGGTCTTAAGTATGCCGCCATAATAACCTTGTGTTGTGTTCCGGCATTAGTAACCCAAGTTCCTGTACCCTTATGGGATATTAGCGTGTTCGCGAAGCCACTGGCATTACAAACACCCATAGGCGACGGTAACTGATAAATTTTAAGCGGGTCCGTCAGCCTGTCTGCTGTACTACAGCAATAAAAAAAAATTTGGGGTCCTAAATCCGTTGCAACATATTGTCCTGATTCTCTATGATGATTATATTGCACAGACTGTGAATCATTATGATCGCACCAGACGGTTTGATAACCAAATTAATGTTAAATACAAATTTTGTGTAATGCTCTTAAAATTGATTAATTAAAATTTGAAAAGAAGAAATAGAGAATCGCTGGAGAATTTGTTTTAGAATTTCTATTGTCAATACCTTTGATTTTCTATAAGTTGATTTGAATAACTAAAATTGATTTATTCTACCGCGAAGAATTGATTTGATATTTGAATAATATAAGTAAATAAAATACATAAGTAATATATATATATTTTCAATATGTATATGTACTTATGTATTTAAACAAATAAAATACATAAGTAATATTATAAATATGCACGAAAAAAACTTGTTAAATTGTAAAAATGCCAACCAGATATTTAGACAAGAATTTAGACAAAGCGCAAAATCTATACGTATAACAAAAATAATTCAACCGTTCGTCCAGGAAACGATCAGTCCGCTTTTTCAGATGTACTTATTTTTATACCACCAATAATTAGGGCCCACGGCCGACTGGACTGGTGGACTGAAACGTTCTGATGCCGAATCGAACACCATCCAAATCTTCGAACTAAATATGGAATCGCACGCATGTGACGATCGGGATGGAGGGGGGTGAAATCCTGGACTAACGGGAGGGAACGAAAACTCGGAGTCAGGGTGGGACTGCCGAGCGGTACAGTCTCTCCTTCGTCGATCGTCCAAAACACAACACAATGGTAAGTTACAGTGACGCAGTGAAGTGAAGTGATAGTGATTAAGTGAAATTAATTCACAAAATGATTCGGATTTTAAAACAAAGAATTCGTCAGTTATTTTACATTAAAAATAATGATTGAAGAATATTTACGCGTCGTTAAACTTCATGAGAAAAGAACTATTGATAATGTTGTAATAGAAAATCATTATAATAATAGTTGATCTTGAATAAATCCGTTAAAAGCAACACAGTAAACCCTTAACTAATTACTCAATAAATATCAGATAAGGTTTTAAATTAAAGATCATGGCCATCAAAATATTACAAAACTGCAAAATCAATATAATATATGCAAAATTTTGAATAAACTCATTCTAAAGCTACAATGCTCTGAATTTAACCAATGAGACAAATTCTAAAATTCAACAAATCTAAATGCAACTACTAAATTCTAAATCGCAGTCAAATTTTAGGTACAATATAATCTTAACTTATTAGAATTACAAGTCTACATAGAACTTCAAACTATAAAATGTATGAAACTTATATAAATGGGAGCTAATAACAATAATGAAGTACTTGCCAAAGCAGAAGAAATGGGAGCGTGAGACGACTAACTATTTATAACTGAATTACGCAACAAATCAGTTCGGCTGAAAGCAGATACTAACGCCAGGGCTAAATTTAGAGGCGTCTGGGCAACGCCTAACCGGGACGCGAGCGATGAAAGAGGAAAATTGCTTGCTTCCATAAAATTTAGACTAAATTATGAAATAACTAATTGCAACGCGGAAAATTAAAATGATGGTAGTAAATAATTTTAATTCAAAATCTTTTATTAGTGGAATCGCGTTGCAAACAGATGGGAGCTAAATCCCACATTGAATAGTTATTAGAGAGAATCAATAATTCAAATATAAATTAAAAATTTTGTAGATCTTAGAAGGATGAGCCGGAAGAGGTCAATATTTTATTGAAATAAAATGACAACAACCGGAACTCTGTATTCCATTAATCTCTTTTCCTTAAATAAGATAAGAACAGGTTAGGAATAAATAAAAAATAAAAATTTTATTCTTAATATTTACGTTAGTATTTCTATAATATATAAATATATAATATATAGATATTAGAACGCTATCCTTACATGGTGGGACTGTGAATTGGAGATTGGAATCAATAGATAGATTTCAATAAGAACATAAAGTTTTAAATTTACTGAGGCTTAGTATTTAAATTATTTTTCAGGCGGATAAGGACAAGAAGGTAAAGAAGAAGAAGGCGAAGGAAGACGCGCCTGCAGAGGAAGCCCCTGCGGCAGCGGCAGCCGCCCCCGCGGCCGGTGACAGGCAGTCTTCGCGCGGAAGCCGCAAGGCCAAGCGCACCGGATCCAATGTCTTCTCTATGTTCTCCCAGAAGCAGGTCGCCGAATTCAAAGAGGTGAGGGTCACAACAGATCGCTCATTAAACCTTCAAACATGTTGTTCATTTTTCAATTATTGACATAAGTACCATATTCCATATAAATATCATAAGAGTAATAATAATGTATCTACTAAATGAATTAAAAACTTTTACAAATTCCGATATGTCATATTAAAAAATATTAGGCCACTTTCCTTTGACAAAATATGTATACTTCCACTATAGACTAAAAAACATGTTTGGTATTGTCAAGATAGATAATACATTAAATAATTTTGAATGCAGATTTGTAAAGTGTTCTTGTTCGTAAAACTATAAATAGAAATGTAAGCAGATATTAATAATTTGCCTATTCTCTTTTCTTTTCTCGAACGCTGGCACGATTACGTCATTTAATAAGAAATTTGTGAATAATGACGACATTATTCTCGTGGTTAAGCATGCAAACGTTGTTTAGCTCGTGCCGCTTGTATTGTTTACAAAACACTGCCTCGTAACCTAAATTTTCACTACCATTATACCAGTTCCATGAAGTATTTCATCTTTTGTTTGATGTACATAACTTAGGATGTCCATTCCTGATGATGTGACACTAGATTTGTTCTGTATTTCAGTAGATACTCTATAAAAAACACCGACAGCTTTCATTTTTGTTGTGCCATTTAGTAATTTAAAGAAGTAGTATTTTCTATAAATGTATTTGTGTTTGTTAACAGGCCTTCCAGCTAATGGACCACGACAAGGACGGCATCCTCGGCAAGAACGACCTCCGCGCCACCTTCGACTCCCTGGGCAGGCTGGTGTCCGATAAGGAGCTCGACGAGATGGTGAACGAGGCCTCTGGCCCCATCAACTTCACCCAGCTCCTGACCCTGTTCGCGAACCGCATGTCTGGCGGCTCCGACGAGGACGATGTCGTCATTAACGCCTTCAAGACCTTCGACGATGAAGGCAAGATTGACTCCGAGAGGCTCAGGCACGCCCTCATGACCTGGGGCGACAAGTTCTCCGCCGATGAGGTCGACGATGCTTACGACCAGATGGATATTGACGACAAGGGCTTCATTGACACCCAGAAGCTTATCAGCATGCTAACAGCCAGCGCTGAGGAGGAGGAAGGCGGTGAAGCCGCGTAAAAACTGAACTCACCACCGGAGGAGCAGCCCGCCGCGCCGCCCGCGCACCGCCCGGCCACGGTTCATTGCATTAAACACCCACACCATGTGAACCGACAACTTTTTTTATTTTAATTTCTCTATGTAATAATTTATTGTTTCCATTTTTTATTTTATATATAATGAAAATATAGTTCTACTATTACCAAAAGCGTGTACTGCTGATCCCATATTTGGATTGTCGCCATCCCGTTGCCGACGTACGACGTTACGTTGTGCGTTGGTAACGGCGGATTGTGTATGGATACTATGTATTTATTATGCTGTTGCAAATAAATAATAAAAGTCTGAAACAAATGACAATGGACCCTGAGGGTCACATTTTTATAAATTGATTTATCATTACACGTACACCATACACCCACATAGTTTCGAGTAACATAAATTACAGAAACGATCTCCAAAACTATTTTATAAAACCAAAAAATCAATATCGAGTTTAATGTTATTTTTACATCTACGTGGTTTCTTTGATCGCATATCCACATTATTCTGGATTCATTTCGGGGACTACTAAAATGACCCGAATCGCTATTTTTAGAAGAGCTTTATCAAGGCTTATGGATTTACTACATATAAAACATATATTTGATAATTACTGGTATTCTCGGATCAGAACATCAAAATTTATCACAACCATTATAAGTAATATACGAGAAATATTATCCTGCTTTTAAATTTCAAGTAATAACATAAAAGCAACGAAAACAAATCAATAGATGCCTCTATCCGTTCGAACATTAAAATTGTTGGTCGTATAATTTCTCAGCTGGTGCACTCTACTAAAGTATGAACAATGTTCTGAAGCGGGGCTTTCTTGCCTAGCGGGGCTTTTTGGCCTAGTAAAATCCAAATTTAGCCACATCCACTATCTGTTAATCTAATTGGAAACAAAAAAAAATTGGGTTCCAATGACATTAAATTATGGAGGTTCATTAGTCTTCTTATATATCAATAGGGGAGAAGTTGAAAAAGTGTCCAGCTGTACGCTGTAAATTATAATTCAAAAAGCTGCCAGAAGGCAGCGAGTGCAGCTACAGTTTAAGCTATGAATGTAGCTGTAGATAATGAATTGAAATTTGCAGAGTTGAAAATTATCTCGCTCACTCTAATAATAGGGGCTGTCTCTAAAATGACTGATGCTATTGTGGCGCCACCATATTTGAATACATTCTGACGGATACTTTTCAAACACAGATATGATTCTCCTTGGCTACTCCCTCAAAATGCTTGGATCATGGTTATTCATACTACAGACATAATTCGCCTATATTATAAACTGACGGACTCATAAACTGCATCAAAGTTCAGGATTACTTAGAAATGATTTTTTTTAATAAGTATGCAAACTTTTTAGATTAAATTATAAAAATATGGAGAGACTGGCTCTTAATCTCAAAAAAAAGGAAAATTTAAAAATAGAACTGCAGTAAAACTAATGAATATAGCCGGGAAAAGAAAATTTACTCGTAGTATCAGATTTGCGTGTTATTTATAGCAAATTTTTAAATTAATTCTCATTGATTTTTTATTCTTTTGTCAATTGAATTAATGTTACCAACAGAATTGTTGAGTTAGTTTTTTAACTCATCGAGAGTTTTTGAACCATGATATGGATACTTCGTCCGAACAACCGGCTCAAATTGTAGCATTGGTGCGGGAGGGCTTGGAGCAACGAACGATTGGTAGAAATTTAAATTTAAACCAATCTACGGTTTCTAAAATATACAGAAGGTTTGTGGAGACAGGTTCTTATAGAAGGAGACGTGGTACAGGCAGGACTCTAGCAACCACCGGTCGTGATGACCGATTTATTGTTACGACTTCCCTGCGAAATCGTTTCCTCACGTCAGTTAACATCAAAACAGAGCTTAATGAAGTGCGTGGAGTAAACGTGAGTGCACGAACAATAAGAAGAAGGTTAAAGGAAGCGGATATCATCCCTTTTAGACCAGCAAATGGTCCAAAGTTGTCTGTAGCTCACAGACAAGCTCGCTTAAGATTTGCTCACCTGAACGTGATTGCTAACCACGTGATCACCTGAATTGGACAGAAGAGTAATGGGCCTCCGTATTGTTCACGGACGAGTGTAGGACATATTTATATGGTGCAGATGGTCGCAGAAAAGTCTATCGTCGACGTAGGGAGCGATATGCTCAAAGTCGCATTGAGGAGCGTGTTTCTTTTGGGGGCGGTTCGTGTATAGTCTGGGGTGACATATCGATGAACGGGCGAATAGAACTTGTATTCATAGACATGGTCCGTCAAAACGGTAATAGAGGGGGGTTGACTGCACATCGCTACATAACAGAGATCTTAGAAGATTGAGACAATTTAAAAAGAGCTGTCTATATGAGAAACCCTTTGCCCACGACAGTGGCAGCACTAAGAACAGCACTTTCAGAAGAATGAGACAGCACTTTCAGAACCCTAATAAAATCTATGTGGAACCGATTAGAATCCGTATTAAGGGCACGTGGAGGTAATACACCTTATTCAAAAATAAATAAACCCTTGCATAAAGTTTGTATCTATTGTAAACCAATTTTTTAATTAAACCAATTTTTCTTAAATTTACTGTTTTTTCTTCAAAAAAGTCTTATGGTCCTTTCCAGTACACAAACTTAAACTTAAGGATATGACCTTACGTTGTTTTAAAGTTCACGAACTAATCTAGAGGTTTCAATTTAAATCTGTATAGAAAGTTTGCATACTTGGTTAAAATATTTATTTCAAAGTCGTCTATTACCTTGATGCAGTTTATGAGTCCGTCAGTGTACTTGCCTTTCATGCTGTTTGAGTAAAACATCAGTAACTAATAAAAAGGAATACTGATAACAATACCTCCTACCTACCTTTTTATTAAGATTTTTGTACATATTGTATAAAAATTACTAATGATTTTTCATATTGATCTAAATACGATATCATAAAAACGCTAAATATTTTGAAAGTGACCAATATATCAATATTTTTCCTCGATATATCTCCTTTGCAATTGATTTTTAAATAAATATCGATTGATTGTTATATCGAGTTTTTTCCCTTTCGATCAACAAGCCATTTTTTAAAACTTGTTAAAAATAAATTTGACATATTTGCTAGTGTCACTGTCAATATGAGAAATATAAATCTGTCAAACTTTTCAATAACAAACCAAGTCCTTTGCCTGCCAGATTGGCAAATTAAAACAACAACAACATTTCAATTACAAAAGTAAAAATGACCGCAGAAACAATGCAAAATACAACAAAATTGTTCAAGTATTCATTTCCAACATGTACCAATAAGGAAGTGCTTTACAAATTAGAGATCCCGGTAGAAATACCGCATTCTGGTTCCACCAGGGAACTTGTACAGCGGGTTTTGAAGATGTTTCATATTCCTGTATTCTTGGAAGAAGGTAGGCGGATTATAGTAATATTATTTACTCATCAAGCTGGCGGGCATACTTTGCAGAGACCCGGTCTCCACTCCAGAGCTTGTTTGGTCCATCGCCCAGCGATCCTACGACAGATGTAACCAGCCCACTACCCTTCAGCTTCTAAATTTTGCAAGCTATGTCAGTCACTTTGGTTTCCTATGAATTTCCTCATTTGAGATAAAGAATAACTAAAATACATACTTTAACTTGCAAGGAACACAGGCTTCTATTATTTTGTATTTTTATACTTGTTTGAACTTTTGTTCTAAGGAAACACAGATATGGTACCAAATAAAGTTAAATTTCTTGATATCTTTTTACTGAATAATTCCAGAGCTGAATGAACTGCTAGCTCAATTTGTAGCTGAAGAAACAAAAAAATTTCACAACGAAAGAGATGAAAAATTACTTAACCGATTAAAAAACAGTGAAATTAATGTAGAAGGCATAGTTAAAAATTGGGAAAAACTGTTTAAGGAGAATGTGGTAGAATTTGCTGAACAAAAAGGCACTCCTGATGAAGAGGTTTTTGCTGGGGCATATCACAAATTAGTACATTCTCCAGCACTGGAGACTATTTTACAAGTGGAAAATTCATATGCCAAAACAGTTATAAATACATTGAAGAACAGAGATGATGATATTGCCAAATTAACATTGAGGTTAGTATTTTATGAACCCATAATACGAAAGTATGTTATTTGCCTAACTAAGGTCATATCCGGTGAGAGACACTGCACAACATCGTCTTCTTGTCATGGAGCTCTGTACTAAGCCTAAAGACACGCATGCCGAGCGCTTTCAGCGCCTAATCAGGTGGTGGCTGCTTGATATAGTCACGTCCCAGGAGTTAGCATTAGCCGTCGTTCACAAGTGTGCCGATGGTATAGGTGAACCAATTCACGCTTACTGGGACAAGATTCAGGCGGCTATCCTTAGGTCAGCGAAGGAGGTGTGTGGGGTGTCTAAGGGTGATCGTAAATATTTTCGAAGAGAAGTTGAAGGGAAGACTTAAGTTGTACCACGAATCTGACTCACAAGACTTAAAAGGTCTATAATTTGCTCACACAATATGATTTGACACTGACTTTACTCCTGTAACATAAATGCCATGTTTTGATTCTATGATCTAGCCCTGTTATGATGAGAGGTCCTGAGAGAGAAGATAAGAAATATATATATCATGAATATATTGTTATTTTTCTCCTGTGACCCGGGCAGACTGTAATAAAATTCGACAACCCTAGCTATATTATACAGCTCCAAGTCTGTCTGAATGGCTACCACCCCTGATCTCTAAATTGGTTGCCATAATAACCCTGTGTTGTGGTATAAGTGACACAGGTTCCAATTCCCCTACGCTGATGAACGTATGACGGCATGCTAGCAGTGCCCCTAGTGACCAAAACATCCATAGGTGATGATAATTGCTTATTATTAAGGGGCCATCAGCCTGGCTGCTGTTCCACATCAATAAAAATTCTACAATTTTTTGCAAGACCTGCTAAAATGTTTTTTGACAAAATGCCATGTCATTAGAAAACACTAAACTATGTACATAGCTA
Organism: Malacosoma neustria; assembly: GCA_963693495.1. Taxonomy (NCBI): domain Eukaryota; kingdom Metazoa; phylum Arthropoda; class Insecta; order Lepidoptera; family Lasiocampidae; genus Malacosoma; species Malacosoma neustria. The sequence goes on along the minus strand of OY856393.1, from coordinate 12,080,582 downwards.
TCAACGTTTTACTGTACAAATGCCTATATTCTATATATTCAAAAACTATATATGTACAATCAGTTATTTTGCATTTCAAATCAAATCCCATTAAATCGCATGGGTTGTTCAATATAAGAGTTTCCAAAAAATATTGTTGTAATGGGTTTTGCAACAACACGTCTCAATTATTAATCATATATTTAATATAATATAATTTGTATGTTAATTTAACAAATATGATTTGTTTAATAAATTTTAGTCAAACAGAAGAAATGGAAGAGAAGATGCGTCTCCTAAACACAATAACTACTGAAGAAGAAATAAATGAGCTTGCAGCACGTCATTTTGAGGAGCAAGCATTAGTATTTGGTAGATGGGGATCACAATTAGACGCATTATGGCAAACGCAAAGAGCACAGCATAGAGCATGGCTTATGAGTACACTTGATGAATATCAAACGACTGCTGCACTTAACACTCCAAAGTGAGTAGACTAATAGAATATTCATGTTTTCTTAAGCACCTCCCCCAGGCTCCTCTTTATCGCTGATGCCTAGGGTGGCGGGAAATGTTGCGAGCCGACTACCGCCACCCTGAACAGCGTTGGCCTGCAATGGGTGCGGCCCTCTCCAAACAGGGGAGACAAGATCTCCCGACCCCGGAGAGTAGTTAAATTACCCAGACCATTTCTGCACACATAGAGTGAGCGGGCGCGCGGAGCCCCAAAGCACCTCGTCTCCAAGGCAACCTTCTGCGACGAGTATTCCGACGTGGGTGGGAGAGCTGTAGACCCACCCGTTCCCTTTCCCCTGCCTCTTTGGCGACCATAACGGCCTCACAAAATGAGGCGACGGCATTAAAGAACATTCATGTAGTGAGATTGTGGCAAATATTTTATTGGGCATATAATAACAGCGCACCACATACCGCTGCTGGGCTCCCCTTAGAGTGAAAGGACAGTACACCTGCCACACTTGTCTAAAGTAGACTAGCAGGTTTCACAATCCGATGAAATCTGTATGCAAATTTCTTCACTATATTTTTCCTTCGCCATACATACGTGGAAATTGTGCTATAATGCACACATTATGTCTCTGGTCTCCGAGTATAATACAACTGATCTATCAGATGCTTGCTGGGCATAGCTAGGAATAATCGTTATGCTAGTCCATACTGTCCTAAGTCCTGTGCAGAATGTGACCATGGTTTTAATAGCTACCAGTTCATCACAAGTTAGGTGAAACTCCTACAAATAAATTTTACAGGCAATTTTATATAAATAAAATGATAGAGATCTGCAGTTGTGCCCGCATCGTGGCAAAACTACTGGTTTGAATTCAATTAAATTTTCTAAGTTTTATTTCTTACACACTTGGCCCTTATCTAAAATAAAGATTTATTATGTTATCTTCATTTAATATAAAGTTTTAAGAAACAACTATTTTTATAAGCACATGTTCAGTGATGTGTGTTTTCTTGCCGCGGAGAAGTGGGGCAAGAGGTGTAGCGAGCATGCGTAGGAGAGGGGAAATGTGTACGTGGACGAAGTCGCGCGTATCAGCTAGTATCAAAACAACTGTATTAAAATCCACAGTTTAGTGGTCTCAAGATCTGCCCAAAATTATCACTTGAGGTTGAGGTGCATTGAGATCTGAGATGTAAATTCGAGAAGGCTTTTATGCACCAGTGGACTATGATAGATTTATGAATTTAATGAAATCAAATACTAAGTATATAAAACTGCAGCAACTCCCCAATTGGTACATTCTCTTCGTCGCCATGCGTGACAGCGCCCCCTGCGCCGACGCACGCGCGACTGGAGGAGAGTTTCACCATCCACCTTGGCAGTCAATTGAAACAAACGCACAATATCAGGATCGTCGCCATGGACCTTCTCGATCTGTGCACCATAGATCACGATAAGTAAGTAAAAGATGGTTCTTACTAATTTTTTATGCTTTTAAACTATTACGTTTTGTGATAGAGGACTTCACGTTTTGCGGCAACCGGCTACTTACATGGGGATCAAGTGTCTGGCCATGCCGCGTCCTCCTCGCCTCGGCAGGAGTGGTAGACCCAAAAAGTGTTAGCTTGACGTCGTAAAAGGTGATTGGTATGCGTGCCAATATATTCACTACCAGGAATGCTGAAGACCATGTGAAGTGGAGAAGAAAAAGTCGGAAAGCACCGGGCACCGAAGTAGATGTTTGAGTTGCAACCAGGATTTAACACTAAGATGGTGATGATAACCGAGACGTGAGACGGGAATGGAACTCGTGACCTCCGAAAGCATATCGACGTGCCTTAGCCATTGCCCCTCGGAAGTCGTTAGTTATTTGACCGTGTCTTTTTTCCAGTCCTACAGAAACATCGCGCAGATTACAAACTTCGCTGGCCCTCTATTCTTCCGAGTTGACCGGCGTGGTGCTGTTAAGTGAATCTGCCCCTTCACGTCCCTCCCCCCCGACGACTGACCTAATAAAAGCAGCCAAGGAGTCCACGGAGTTCCATTTCAATGATGTAGAACAGCAGTTGAGGGAAATAACAGAGAAAGTAAAGGAACCGGTAAGTTATAATAAACTTTTTGCTAATCAGTTTTAACTTTAAAGCTCCAGGTGAACTTTCATTATTTGACAACCATCGTGGCATAACGGCTAACCCATATCGGTACACTTGTGGAGATCATAGGTTCGGTTTCCGTCCCACGTATGACTATTTATGTATAATATGATGGTTTTTTATTCTTCTATAACTCTTAATATCATTTAATTAATTTTTTACATGTTTTTATACTATGAAAACCTTATTCATTTTATAAAAGTTGTGAATATTGTAATTCATGTAATGACCGATCAGTGCAGAGTACTTGTTTCGGGTGGAGTCGAGGCCCCATCTTTACTTTAGTGAGGTTGTGGTTTTTGGCGTGGTTTTTCTAGTGGTAATGGCGGATCGAGTTGAATTAGTGAGTTTTGTTAATATGTCTCAGTTTTGTCTTAAAATTATTGTGAAATGCAAATTAAAATAGTTTGAACAATAATATTTATTGCTCTCAGTCATGAATGAGTCGTTTACGATCTTCCTAAACGTACTTGTGATTGCCTTTTGTGATGTCAGGCCGACAAACGCAACACGCAACGCCTGAAGGAGCAAACCGAGAACGCGAGCTCGAACAATAACAGCGCCGCCCGTCTGCGGCCGAAGCGGAACTTGCAGACGGGCGACATCTACATCACGAAGCACAGTAACTTGGGCGAAGTTCACGTCATATTCCATTTGATTGCAGATGACTCTTCACTTAAGTCTGGTGGGTAGTTAAGTCGCTGTGACATTCATCAGCGCCATCTGGTCCTATAGTATGTTTTTTTTATCGCAGATAGTCCGACGGCCCACCGTCACCTATGGATGTTTGCGATGCTAGTACAGCAACCCAAGTCAGTTATGCCGGAACGCGACACGAGGTTATTATAGCGACTTACTTATCGTCCAGAGGTGCTTGCCATTGAGATGGGATTAGGCCCTACCACCTAGCTTTTACATCAGGCCGACCCCAGCCCCTGCACGGGGAGAAAGCTCAGCAAAGAACTTGTGTTATGGGTACTAAACAACTGATAAACTTCTAATAAATACCCAAATTCGAGACGGGAATTGAACCCGTGTTCCCCGCAGTCATTCCGAAGCGCGAATGCCGTGGCGCCATTGGTCGTCCATTGGTTGCACTTTCGCAGACCCCTGGCATCGAAGCGAACGTAGGAAGGGGTTGACGGCCGGCGTATTTTTTACCTACAACACTCAATAGATGTAATCTCATCCGCGTCACTATAACGAATCCAATAACTTGTGTTTGTGAACTTGGGTAATTTTTTTCAGCTACCCACAACTTATTTCCTGAGTACACTCCCCAAAGTTGTTGGGAGACCAACATTAAATAGTAAAATAATTGTTAATTTTGTTAACAGTAACACTGCCACGATCATTTTTAGTATAATACATGTTTCAACCAGAAGTAATCGTGTTTGAATGAAACACAAAGCCACCTCCGGCCAGCACCTGAAGAGATAACAAGGCAGCTGTCGAACACAAGTATTATAATATGAATTGGAACAAAGGAAATACAGGGTGACTGACAAAACCGTCCAAATTTTTTTTACGCACAACATCATTTAAGGAACCCATTTTTGCAAAAAAATTGTATGTCAAATTTTCACCATAAAATATTTTATATATGATCATTAATTCAATCGTACAGAATAAGGTGCAAACAGCGAATGTTAACCTGTTATTACCTGTCTCTGTCACACCCGCGTAAATGAGTAGTGCGTATTCGCTCGCCCGGTGCAATGCCGCCGTCTTCGGCCTTTTACTAGGTCAGATGGAGAGGTCATTGACACTCTAGCGCCGTATTATGTAAATTGCGAGTTCTTTGAATGACTTTGTGATGCTGATTACTCAACATTTTTGTACTATGTGATACAAAACTAAAATACATGTTTCTCATAACTTTTACTAAAGATTCTTCTGTGTGAATTTGGACGGGTTTGTCAAAGTCACCCTGTATATATAAATAAAATGATAAGAGGTCTGCAGTTGTGCGCGCATCAAGGCAAAGCTACGAGTTAGATTTGAATTAAATTTTCCAATTTTTATATCTTAAACACTTGTCCCATATCTAAAAAATAAATGATTACGATGTCTTCATTTAATTAAAGTTTTAAGAAACAACGATTTTTCTTGTCGCGGAGAAGTGGAGCAAGCAGTGTAGCGCGCATGCGTAGGAAACCTCATATTTTTTTCGCTTTATTTTTTTTCTGTTATTCTCTTAACAAAACGGACAGGAACGGCTAGTAGTAAATAAAAAAATTATAATTTATGATAAGTGGATTTGCTTATAATAATATTTGATTTAGATTATATCTGAAAATAAGTTAATAGAAAATAAATAAGTAAGAAATAAAAAGAGTAAAAAATTCCTGACTTTAAACGTGCCTAAATAGAGATGGGGATTTAAAAAGAAATCTCATTCGAGTCAGGGACGAGCGACTTCGATGAATTGAAGCCCTTAACTTGTTGCAGGCGACATAACCTCGCGGCACCCGGCGATCCTGGGCCTCCGCAACATCCTGAAGGCCGCCTGCAGCAACGACATCACCAGCATTTCGCTGCCGTTGCTCTTGAGGCATGAACATTCAGAGGTAAATGTTTTTAATGTTACTCCAGCCGCCGGTGGCAGCTGACATCCTCAGCTTCATATTCCCCATTTGGATTTTATAGGGGATGCCACCTTACCCTGATTACTCAGAAAAGGGATAAGCTTAAGCCAATTCTCTTATTACAGGAAATGACAGCGGCGTGGTGCGTGCGCCGCGCCGAGCTGGTCCTCAAGTGTGTGAAGGGCTTCATGCTGGAGGCCGCCGGCTGGGGGGGCGCCGAGCTCAGAACGCTCCATTTCGCGGTCCCCCCGAACACTGCGCCGCAGGTTTTCGCTTCTCTGGCGAATTTACTGCCCTCTATATTCAGGATATCGAATCCTGTCAAGTTCAAAGCTCCCAGTCAGGATTAAGCATTCTCAATTAAGTCCGATTTTTTCTTAATAATGTGCTTTACTAGATTGCACCCAGAGTTCCAGGATTCGTTTACCTTTTAATCGTCTATTATAACGAAATTGCCACGCGCTTCGTTAAATACAACACCGCGAGTAAACCTGCATACCGAGATTACCGGTGTAGGCAAGCCACCTTGGCATGGCGGTAATATTATATGTCTTCCATATGGAGAGGTCAGAACCCAATAGTTATGGACTTGCATCAATATACCTAGTCAGGTCATAAATTCTGTCACATGTTTAATGTAAAATAATTGTAACAAGTTTATTAATTATGTAATCATTCATATACCAAAATGAACTTAACAAAACATAGATTCTTATGACATTAAAGTTTATTCAAAATGACCTCCGTGATTTTGAATACAAGCCTTCAATCTGCGCGGCCAGTTGTCTATCGCAGCACGAACGAGGTCCATGTCAATATCGGCGGCTGCCTTAATCAAGGATGTCTTGAGTGACTCCAAATTGGGATGAGGCTTTGAGCACGCCTTTTCCTCCAAGTGTTGCCATATCTTGTAATCTAACGGATTCAAATCTGGACTGGAGGAGGGCCAGTCTTCGTGCCGGATGAAGTCGATTTCACGCGCCGCCAGCCAGTCTTGTGTGCTCTTCGCTCTATGAGCTGGCGCCGAATCTTGTTGGAATACCCAGTGCCTGTTATTGAACATGGTATGAGAAACAGGTTCCACAAGGTTCGTCAGGACTGTATTTTGATACACAACAGCATTCGTTTTTACACCTTTCTCACAAAAATGTACCTCTGTTAAGCCCCAATAAGAAACTCCCAACCATACCATGAGCGAGGATGGAAAATGACCTCGTTGGACACGCGGAATACGGTTGCTCGCTTCTTCACTACTGTGTGCGTACACCTTATCATTTTGTTTGTTGTAGCTCTCTTCTACGGTAAACATTTTTTCATCCGAAAAAAGAATTTCCCGATATTTTTTTCCCGCGTACCGCTTCAACAAAGCGCAGCATCTCTTCAGTCTCAGGTCCATTAGACGAGCATTCAAACGATGTCCTGTTTTTCTTCGATATGCCCGAAGCCCTAAGTCTTCATTTAACACCCTTTTCACCGTGGTTCTGCTTAACCCCATCTGAAGGGCCAACAGTTTCTGCTTACGTTTGGGATTTCTTTGAATTCGTGCCTTCACAGCTTTTATCACTGCTGGAGTCCTAACAGACCGAGGGCGACCACTTCTTGACCTGTCATCTACACTAGAGTCTTCATTGTATCGTTTGATGGTACGATAAACGAATCTTTTGGTAATATTCAAATTTTTCAGTATGTTAAAAATTTGAATTGGCGCGTAACCGCAACGATGTAACGCAATAACTGCAACACGGTCTTCTTTAAGCGTCCACTCCATATTTAGAAATGAGTAAAATTCTAAAAGTTATACATTTTTATTTTCATGAACAATTCTAATTCAATAAACTTTTTTGTGGCCAGCATTCTAAAAGAAAAGTTTTTACTGTGTGACAATACTTATGACCTGACTAGGTATATATTTATTGCTGAGGAACAACTAACAGGCTGATGGCCCACTTAATAATAAGCTTAACCGTGACCTATGGACGTTTGTGACACTAGAGGCACCATGAACACGCTGTTGCCTCATAGGGGTAATATTTATACAGTGTAACCTTCATATAATATTTAACAAATATTTCAAAATCCTAGGACTGCCTGTCAAGAGTTAATGCAAAATATAAATTTACATTACGAATACATTTATTAAAAACCTCTTTATAACGAATAAAAGTAGTGTTATCATCTATAAGTGGAAATCATTCGCTTAGACAAAATAAGCAAATAAGTAGGTACGTAATTTTGAGTATATATATATATATATATATATATATATATATATATATATATATATATATATATATATATATATATATATATATATATATATATATATATATATATATATATATATATATATATATATATATATATATATATATATATATATATATATATATATATATATATATATATATATATATATATATATATATATATATATATATATATATATATATATATATATATATATATATATATATATATATATATATATATATATATATATATATATATATATATATATATATATATATATATATATTTGTTGATCTTCAGGCAGATTTCCAATGAAAGTCAGTTCCAGGATTTGATTGATGATTTATTTGACTAAAAAGGCCCGTTTGTATTTGTAAATGTGTGGTATATAAAAAGGTGCAATGAAAATACGATGTATATATGTAAAATAGTGAGCGAGACAGAAGACAGACTATTGCGCGCCGTTCGCCATCAGAATATTATAAAGCGACTCTGTCTCATTCATCTCGCGCTGGAGCAGTGAAGTCATTGATCAGCGTAGTGCAGAATCATGAATTGAAACTGGTTACGTTAATAATTGACATTCCTTGTAAATTATGTAAAAAATAATATAAATCATTATTATAAATATAAAAATAAAACACATTTATATAATTAGTTGGCATTTTTATTTGACAATCAACAATATTCATTCAAAAATAGCTTACCTCATTAATCGTAATTTATAATTTTAATGTTTCATAAACATGTATCGGGTAAATGGTAAACACAGTTATTATTTCAATGGGATATTTTGAAAAATATCAAAAATCCTATATTAACCAGGGAATAAATAAACTTTATTCAACTCGTTTCACAATGGAGAGCTTTTTTTCATAATTATAAGTAATATCATCATACCTCATGTAATAAAAGAAAATGATCTTAAACAACTTCAATGCAGAAAAAATTATGGAACGAATTTAAATATTTGGTATTACGATATTCTAATTTCCCATGACGAAAAATGTTGTAATGCCCATTGCAGTAATACCCAGTTAACAGGTTAAAGCGTGCTGCTTTGCATGAAACGTGATTTTGACGTTGAGCGCTTTAAGAAAGTCTCTACCGGACGACAGGCGCTATCTAAAAGCGCTGCTAGTGTACGGCCAATGTTTATTATCGCAGTTAAAGATATTTAAGTCAAAAATCAGTTAATTAGTTGTCAAAATTAAATATTTAACAGTATTCTGTATAAAAAGCCATTGATGGCTGATGACGTGGCACTCAACATGTTAATGAATTTTTTGGAAATGTTTATATATAGATTTATTTATATTTATTTAATAATAACTTCCAACCAGTACGTCTTCTCTTGACGACTTGAGCAAAAAATATGGACATCGTTACACACTCATAAACTAAAATTAGTAGAATTTAGCAGAGGTTAGTTTTTTAGACTACCGCCAAACTTTTGTTGTTTGGCGGTAGTCAAAATGGACACTGCCGAAATCAGCGACAATTTATACACTGATGTCCCCATTGAAACAATATCTACACGTTATAAATCTTGATTTACCATTATAACTAAGTATCATTTGGCACCATAACATTAACTTTTTAATACAACTGAAATACCCGAAAAAATTGTGATGTAAAATTTTATATAATACTAAGAAGACTCTTTTACATGATAAAACCACTCCACGTCATGTGGTCAGTGACGCGAATGAGACGCGTCATGTTGTGATTGATGACATTTTTAGGGATTTTTGTGGGCGGCGCCGCTAAACCCCGCCCCACTCGGATCCGAATAATCGGCGCAAAATGTGATAAAGGGCTAATATAATTCAAAGATATTATCTAACAAAATTGAATTCCGCTTTTTACGCATAATAAATATACGCGTGTAAATGTTGATAAGGCGATTATGTCACTCCAAAACTATTTTGCAAGTACAGTCAACCCTCCTATAACGCGGTACTCAGAACGCGGTTTCCATATAACGCGGAGCTGAAATTGCGACAGCCCTCCTATAACGCGGTACTCTTACAACACGGTTTCCGTTCAACAGCATCCCATAAGTTCCTTCCGCGCAGCCTTTGAATGACTCTAATAACTAGATGTTTATATAAACATGCCGGCTTATCTCATAGCCATCTACGACATCGGTTTCAGTCGTCTCAGAGTTCGTTCACAGTACACACGTTTTGTTGGCGACCAAGTCTTTCTAAAAAATTTTCTGCACCGTCCCTTCGTTCAGCTTTTTGCTGCTTAATTTGTTTATAATTGGACAACATTACACAGTACTGTAAGTAATATTCTTCATTTGTTCTAATATAATAGAGTAATTATTAACTCTAGATTTGCATCATGTCAAACACAAAAGAAACAAGGAAAGAAAGTTTATATCGCTTGAAGATAAAATACAAGTTTTAAATCGTTTAGAAGGCGGGGAAAAAATATCGTCTGTTGCAAAATGAACAAATTTGAATGAATCTACAATTCGAACCTTAAAAAAAATGCAGCTAATATAAGGAAAACTGTGGCAGATGGCTGTCCGTTAGGTGCGAAACGTGTTACTCGCACACGAACTTCCAATATGGTTAAAATGGAACGGGCGTTAATGATCTGGTTGGAAGACTGCCAAAAAGCTTAGCTCCCTATAGAGAGGTTTTAATGGAGTTAGAAAAAAAAGCTACAATCGAAAACCAATGTGAAGATGAACCAAATGAGGAAGACATTTTGCCCATTAAAAGAAGACGAGTTAAGGTGCGCCACCATAGGCCCGCGCCGGACGCAACGCACGCAACGGATTTTTTTGCTTTGTATGATTTCACATAGTGCTGTGTCCACTATCCGCGCCGCCCGCACCGAACGCCGGCATTTATGATAGGCAAATCCGTTCAATCCGTTGCGTGCGGTGCGTCCGGCGCGGGCCAATGGACGCGTACCCTTAGGCGACTCATATCTGACAGCGAGGATGAGTGTTGAAAGATTACATAATTTTACAAGTCTTTCTTGTTTTTGTTGGAAAACAGTTTTTTAGTTTACTTTTTATTTCATTTTTTGTATCATTTCCTTATATAAACTCTTCAATTCAATAAAAATAATTTATTATTTATCTTGTCTTTGGAATTTATTGGTCTCCATATAACGCGGTACGAATGATGTGATTTGTACTAATTCTGAGTTTCTTATAGCGCGGTTTCCATATAACGCGGTACGCACTCACCGCGTTATAGGAGGGTTGACTGTATTAAAATACTAAAACAAATAGGTTATTGCTACCAGAAACAAAATATATCCAAATACGCCTCATGAAAGCAAACCGTAATGTACTAATTACTAAGTAATAATTGGCTGACGACCCACTTAAACAGCAAACAGTTGCCGTTGCCGTCACCTATGGATGTTTGCGACGTTGAGAACACCGCGAACACACTGCTGTCCCATAAGGATAGGGGTAATGAATAAAGAAAATATTATGTTGACATAAAAATTCCTACTATATGACTATTTTCAAACGGTTTCTTTTTAACATTGTCAAGATAACTCCTTGCGTCCACGAATTTAAATTTACTCTTTTACCATTTTTAAACTAGATATAACACGCCATTAATCAAAAGTAAAAATACTTAACGTTAAATAAGCACAAAAATATAATAAAATAGACTCCCGAGTTAAGTTTTAAAAACTAAAACATAATCTACTTGTTATAAACGTTACAACTAAAAATAAAAATCATTCGGCATAAAAATAGCAAAGCTTGTGCAAATTAATCTAGATATTTGTACTTCGACGAGATAAAGGATAAAACTAATACCCAAAAGTAAATTATTATTAATATTAAATACATTATTGTTTGGAATTAACTAGCATGATCAACATTAAAAAAAAATTGTGTACTATAAAATCAATATTTAATATTGAGAGATGGAATGCTAATTGTTCTAAGCGACATTTAGGGCGATATCAAATTGGAAACATCGACATTATTTCAAGTAGTCCCCTCGGCACGCCCGGCCACCGATCACCGTGACATTTGGCTACCGACCCCAAGGGACTTAATGGAACGCTCGTCGTACCTGGACGATGGGCAACTGAAGTCGCGAGATCATCAAGGCACAGATAGGCCAACACAAGCCGTTGATAACCAAGATTGGTCTACCAAGTCAAGTTAGGCCAACGTAGTTGTGCGGCGACGCCACCAACATGGACGTGCGCTCCCGCAGCTCAAACCACGTGTCACCAGGCTTCATTGCCCTCTGAGTTTACGCGGGGGTAAAGAGTAACTCGAGGCCCCGAAACCTCCCCCAATAACAAACTGAGGGAAGAAGACTCGGATATATGAAATAATCAACTATAATATTGATTGTCATTGATCAATTTTGGTTACGATAAGCTGTCAAATAATCCGGCGGTGGAAAGAAACCATACGACATTAATTTACCATATCGTCGTTGTCAAAGCAATATTTGCAAAAAGTTAATTGAGATAATTATGGAGTAAAAACATTTTCATGTAAAATTTTATAACAAACAAATAATTTTAAAATGATTTATTTTAATGTAATGATTAGAATCACATGGCGGTTTTTATATATAAGTTTGGGAGGCAAACTAGTCACAATAAAAATTAAGAAAATATTGAAATCTCTAAAAAGTACAGATATTGGTTTGACAACGACGATGTTTTAAATAATATCCAATCACAAATGATGTCATTTAACATAAATCTAGTATCAAAACCTCTGTAACGAAAAAACACAATAGACAAATTCATAAAATATAAATATGACTGTATTTTGACAGATTGTTTTGGTCCAGAACGTCCAGCACAGTCAATATTAGTTACAACCGATACAACGAATCAAATGACACAAATGTTAAGAACACCACCAACCAGAACAGAAAAAAAACAATTTAGTTCAAAACGTCGCTTAAGCAACTAGCACTCAGCCCTCAACATAAAATCATTTACAGCTTTTGTAGATTACAAGGAACATTTGCGATTGTAATTATGAGATAAAATTTAATGCTGCATACTTTTGTTTTCTTCAAATGTGCTAATAATAATTTGTATGCTAATATACTTTCTTATCAATATAAAATAGTCTAATGAATATTCAATCGTTATAGTAATTATTAAACAAAAAGAAAAACATGCGAGAAAGTAAATCCCTTTCTAATATATACACTAGCTAACATAACTACAAATACATAGAAATTAAAGATGATTTTAAATTGACAATACGACCAAAACAGAGACCAATATTTTCATATAAAAAATTACTTATGTCGTTAGTTGAAATAGTTTAATTGCTACGTTGATTTGTACTTTAACAGTAAAACATTTGTAATTTTAAATAGAAGTGCTTGAATCTTTAAAACAATCAACGTTTGTCATAACTTTCACATAAAACTGTTGAATTATTTTAATATACGAGTACAGAATATCGAATTTAGAAGCACACTTGTTATAATTCATTTTTTTCCATCAATATTGCAGGATTTTTTAACAATAATGTTTTTCGGTACGAATGGTACTTAAAATATAAAAAAATATAATATGGTCCCTTACTTAGCCAACGGCTAATGGATGGAGCTACTGTTTATTAAAATCAAAGCAAGTTTCAAAATATTTTTAGAAATAAGATAAATGTAATTATAATAGAAGCTGATAACGCTTAATACACAAAAGTATAAAAAAGAAAACTGGATTAAAAAGGGGGCTTATAGTCTGTAATTGGTGATAGATCTAAATTAGAATTAAGCCGTTTAGGTTATAAGCCATATAATGAGTCTGGTATCAAAGCCTTTTACGCATTACACTATGCATTGCAATTTTAAACTGTCTAAAATGTACCACGCTTATTAATCTGTGCGCATAAAATATGTGATAACGGTTCGGTTCGGTTGAATTATCAGGTTTTGTAATATTTGCTATTTTGCATGGACGCTGCGTAAAAATAGACCAAAAATACATAAAAATATTATTAATTTAACAACTAAATAATATAAAAATCTTCACAAACTATAGGCATCCTTTTTATGCACCTGAAAAAATAATAAAATATTTTTTTATATGTATCAGACGTCCCTGAATTTCGAACCCACCACCACCAGTTCAACATAATTACATGTAATTTTTGGTCTGATCTGAAAGTAAATGTGTCCATCAATTATCATCACCTGGCACAGAAAGTATTATAGATAATTTTGTATATAATTTTATTGGTATAGACAGCAGATAGGCTTACGGCCTTCTTAATAGTGAGCGGTTACCGTCGCCACTTCTATGCGTAGACGGGTACAGGAACCTGACTCACTAATGCCGTTACCCAACACATGGCTACTATGGATGAATGTGACGACACTATTGTTACATCATTTTGTGGCTTAAACTTCTTTTTCGTAAAAGCGTTTCACCCTGATTGCCTCCCTGTCAAACACTATAATAACAAAAGTCACGAAATAAGATTTTGCGTGATATCATCCGACATCAAAAGCTAATTCCTTCGTCTTCAAATACATTAAAATTTGCGAATTAAGACACTCACCTCGTTTACATATGTGATGTATTTCCGCATAAGTATGAAAGCGATTTGTTATCTCTTTCGCGTCCGACTTGTGGTTTTACTTGCCACTGGAAATGAATAATTTTAATGCTATGAATATTAGGACCTGATTCACATACAACAATTTTCGAGTCAGTGCGCGCAGAGCAGATCAATAGTAATCCCTAGCTAGCCTGTCGAGTGGTTGGAATAGCAGGATGGAGAACTCGCATGTACCGGAGTCGATTTTCCCTGGTCTTCCAACGCGACACCGATAAGGTTCAGTTTTCCCTTGGACCTCCTTGGTGCAACGGCTAACTTGGCACGGAGTCGATTCCCATCACGAATCTTGATGTATATTGACAATAATTATTTACTAAAGAAAACTATAAGTCAGTTAAGTATCAGTTATTTAATACCCATAACACAACGTTCAGATATATAACTTAAAGAACTTATTATTCAAAAATATATCCATACTGTTAAAGCTTTAAATAAAAATATATGAACATGATCAGAAATGATAATGCTACTGATAGTGTCGAGTCAATGAAATAGCGGTCCCCTAGCTAGTACATTGGATGCAAAAGAAATTTACTTAGTTCTCAGGACAAGTTGTATGGAAGATATTTTTTTTTTACTTCCATTTTGGTAAAATAAGGGAGTATTGTAATCCTAAATTTTTTTTTTAAATAGCTCGCAATCATGCATGATCACTTATGATCTTAAAAGTGATCATATCTGTTTATTCACTATGTGGACGTTTTATAAATACATAGTAAATAAAATAAGGTCGATAAGTGTCTTAAAAAAACTAACTAAAGAAAGGACTGCATTGACAGGTAACTCTCAGTGACTGCAGTATATGATCAACACTGAGACATACCTAACCTAGTCATCAATATTATCTATATAAATAAAATGATAGAGGTCTGCAGTTGGGCGCGCATCACGACAACTACTGGATTGATTTCAATTAAAGTTTATTTTGCAGACACTTGGCACGCATATAAAAAAATTATTGCGATATCTTCAATTAATATAAAATTATTAAAGTGATGTGTTTTCTTGCCACGGAGAAGTGAGCCAAGCGGCGTAGCGCGCATGGGTACTATATAACTTCTCATATTTTTCTATTTCCTTTTTTCTGTTATTCGAGCAGCGAAGCGAACAGGAACGGCTAGTCAGTTATAAATCAGTAATAATAAATCATTTTACCAAATTAAAAAAAAATTACACAATATTTTAAGCAATTTCATTTTTTCTGTGAATATCTTCGATTTCTATACCATTCTAGACCTTTAAAGGGTTAAATTCTATTGGCCTCCAAACTAGGTAAAGCATTATTTTTTTAAGGTAGCTGTAGTCTATGAGTACCAATTCTGGGGGGAAGTCGATGTGATAATGTGGGCTTCTTTGTACTACGACCACTAAAACCCTGGTCGCCATCTAGAGCCATGTGTGGATCATCGCAGAATTGACGTAGCCATGTATTCTGGGATCAATGTTACATTTTATCATCATTAGAGAATACTGATGATCTCGTCATTAGTGAACATTTTACAAGGTTAAAGCAACACTTCTTGGGGTTACTATAATTCAAAAGCTTACCGTAAGTTATTAATCACTACAAGTCATATATTGAATCAAAGAACAGCTTTATTATTTTATCTATACAAATAAATAAAATTGAAGGGTCTGTTTGTAATATTAAAATAACCGCTTTTTAGTAAGTGCATTTGGATGTATAGTATACACTACACGTATATATGTATACACCAAATGTATGTACATATACCAAAACAACATTTTTTACAATTTTTGTCTGTCTGTCTGTTTGTTCCGGCTAATCTCTGAAACGGCTGGACCGATTTTGACGGGACTTTCACTGGCAGATAGCTGATGATTTTAGACAAAAAAATAGTTTAAGCTAAAAATGATAAGTTTCGGAAATTTTATATTCCAATTTAAGTTGACCTCAGATTTAATCAATTATATGGTTTAGCTTAGGCTGATTTTGTAGGTTCGAACGGACGTATTCCGGAGGCGCACGGCGTAACAGTTGCATTCGATAACACTGACTGTTTGCATATTTCATTTATTTATATTTTAGGGTTTATAGGGTTTGTAATCCAAAATAAACCAAAAGATATATCCAAAAAATGCTGCCCCAAGTCACTAATCCACGCGGACGGAGTCGCGGGCACAGCTAGTATAATAACTATTATTAAAAACAACAATCTCTTATTGTACAACAATTGATGGTACCAGTTCTCAGACGAGATTAAACAATAATAGCAGACAGTCATGCCACATATATTTTTCCATCAAACGTTTCATCTCCGCTACAACCGAATCAGAAATCAGAGTGTCACTGCTGTAGCCACAGGAAACACCATCTGCACACTTTTCCGTCTTTGCCAACACTAAGTTAACTAGTACACGAAGTTTTATAGAACTCACAAACTGATTTGTACCATTACGGTGGCGAAATTATGCTTGTTCACAATCCAAGTTTTGTACGAGAACACAGTAACGAAGATTGGAACTACTCGACTCGTCGATCAGACGGTGGACTATTCCTCCGTCTTCTAAACAAACCTAATCTGCATCACTTGCACTATTTTATACCTTCTTAGGATATAACGACTAATTAATTAAATAAATAAATATACTGTGACAATACACACAGCGCCATCTAGTCTCAAAGTAATCAGCAGATCGCTTGCGCTATGGGTACTAAACAACTAGTATACTCTTTACT
Organism: Malacosoma neustria; assembly: GCA_963693495.1. Classification (NCBI taxonomy): domain Eukaryota; kingdom Metazoa; phylum Arthropoda; class Insecta; order Lepidoptera; family Lasiocampidae; genus Malacosoma; species Malacosoma neustria. Next base: position 12,063,841 of record OY856393.1, on the reverse strand, counting down.
TTTATAAATCAATACATATTATACATTAACACCCAGACAAGAGCTTAGAATCCGTTGCGCCAAGGTCTTTAAATTTTTTTAACGATGAGAATAACTAATAACTCCATAAACTTTTACTTTTCTGTTTATGTTTTTTTATTACATTGAGGTTTACATTTTTCAGGGATTCACTTCTATCATGTGTAAAGTGCACACGTGTTATTGTGTATATAATGTTAGTGGTGTCACTTAACGGCCCCAGCGGAAGATCAGCGCTGGTAAATTCCATCAGCAAATGCTGAGCTGGGACCAATTTGGGACAAATATATAGTATATAATTATAAATTGTAAATAATAACTTTAAGTCCTAAATAAATATATTTTCTTTCTTTCTTCTTTCTAATAGGGATTTTCTACAAACATATAAGCAATAGTTTTTAAGAATGTTAGATTATATATACATATTGTAATTTTTATTAGCCTGTAAGTCTTACTAAAAATAAAATAAAATAAAAAAATACAATTATCAGACGTTTACATCCAGCTGATACTATTTGCATCATACGAGAATAGTATCCACACAAACGACCGTACCAGAAGTATGGTTAATGCTCGATTGCTCTATTTAGCACGTATCTAAAGGTGAAATAAATACAAAACCCATCAAAAACTTATTTATTGGATTAAACATAAAAATACAAAAATAGAGAAAATAAACTTGAACGGATGAAGGTGATGTAAAATCACGGTTTGTATTTGTTATGTAAAAAATAAACCGATACTCTATAGGAGCTTTATTCTTCTACTTGTAAGAACAAGCGTTTCATGTCGGTTGCATCCGAAACATTCAATTCGGACCTCTAGGTCCGCTGTTGTTTTTTGTAATATGACAAAACTTCTTTAATGCACAGATGCCCTTCAATGACACTTCCTCTTTTAGGTCAACCAAAAAGGGAAAATAATATTTACACATGTATTTAGTCCTCCTCAAAAGTACAACATTGATAATAAAAACCTCTATTCAGATAATTATTAAATAAATTCGACACCGACTGAATTTCATGAGAAATTATCGGTTATTTAAGGGGAAGTAGTTATCAAGATTAGACTCTATATTTGAATTAATAGTATATTGGTTTTATTGCTTACCCGAAAAACAAACAAAAATGAATAATATACAAAAATAATGTAGCCCGTGAGGACCTTGTAAAAAAAAACACCAACTCGAATAAGTTAACAGAAAGTAAGAAAGATTTGAAGCTAAAGGTTGTTGGTGGAACCTCTTGCACTATCAACCAATTTCGTCTCTATATAATTCAAAATAAGGCATAATAATCCTCCTTTCATCCACTCAAGTTCATTTATAATATAAAAAAGCATGCATTACTAAACGACCAGTACACATGCACTATTTAAACCTGTAAACTAATAGATTGAATATGACTAAATCACCTTGGGTCGTGTCCTTCGACCTCTGACTTCTCGTCTTGACAGACGCGTTCACGACTGTCGTGTTCCTCGTTCTCTTCGATGGCGGCTCTTTCTCTGTAATTAATCACAGTTTACATGTACCGTGTTCCAGAAGGAAAGGTTGCTACGTTTACTCCCCCCCTCATTTATCATATAACTTAGCTTACAGGCTACAAAAAAATACACAAATAATTGTACTAGGACAATCCACACAACGCCACCTAGGCCCACAGTAGCATAGCATTGTGTTATACATATCCGTGCAGGGGCGGAGAAAGAATACTAACCTCTGCGGCCGGGGTCGGCCTGTCGTAAAAGGCGACAAAACAACCCACCCTAACTAAGTGGTAGGGCCCCAAGCCGTATGTCGCCATAATAACCTTGTTTTGTGTTCCGACATTAATGACCCAAGTTCCTGTACCCTTCTGGGACAGCAGCGTGTTCGCGATGACACTGGTGTTGCAAACACCCATAGGCGACAGTAACTGCTAAATTCTAAGCGGGCCGTCAGCCTGTCTGCTGTCCTACAGCAATAAAAAAAAAACAAGTACATCAAAGATGATAATAACGATGACTTTAAAACGAAATGAACCATTTGGATCGTAATCCAAATGGTTCATCGTAATGATGAATAATTGTAGTGGTTTAATCACGGTTGCATCTGATGCCTCCACTTAGGATACCTGAGTACTAACTCATCATTGTCATTTGTCCTTATCCACGGCTGGGTTTAGGCCTCCCCAAGTCCCCCTCCTCCGTCCTACTCCGACCGGCAACCTTGCGCAGGTCATCGCTCCATCGGGCTATGAGAGGGGCGTCCTACTACCTAGACGTGGTCTCTACTCCAAGGCCCATCGGTCATGCGGTAAAGGTGACCGGCCCTTTGCCACTTCAGCTTGCATATTTTGCGAGCTATATCGGTTACTTTCGATTCTCCTACGGATTTCCGCATTTCGTCCATAAGAGAAGCACCAAACCTAGCCCGCTGAGTGACTTGAAATTTGTGGACGAGCCCCCGTCAGTGTCCACGTCTCGTCCCCATAGGTCAACACTGGTAGGACGCATTGCTCGAAGACTCGTCTTCAAGCACTGGAGGATTGTCGACGAGCCCATAAATATGACATAGCTAAATCTGTTAATTGAACTTGGATACACAAGCTGGGAGCGTCACAGAGTAATGACCAGAACTCAATCTTGCGACCTCCCATAAAGGCTCACGGTGGCGACAGAATCTTATATGGAATGGGTGAAAATATCCCCAAATTCTAACAGCAACTCTTTACAATTACATATTATAATATTAAATATATTTAGTAAATGTAATGTACTGTTGGTAATGTTAGGAAACCTAAAAATCTCATCTACAATCTAAATATTATTTTACCAATGTACCTGGTAGGGTTGCTTGCAGGGCGGTTTGCCTTTTCCGTTTCGTTGTTTCTTGTGTATCCACTTCAGCTTGAGCATTAACCTTAAAATAGTTAAAGTGATATATTATTCTTATCCATGCAGGGGCGGAGAAAGAATACTGACCTGCCCGTCTGGATAGCGACCACCTTTGGTCTTATGTGTGCAACCATAATAACTTTATGTTGTGTTCCGGCATTAGTGACCCAAGTTCCTGTATTCTTATGGGACAGCAGCGTGTTCACGATGCCACTAGCGTTGCAAACACCCATAGGCGACAGTAACTGCTAAATTCTAAGTGAGCCGTCAGCCTGTCTGCTGTTCTACAGCTATAAAAAAACTTAACTATTAACATTAATTATTATGTACCTCCAAGGAGCAGTAGCATGTTCGGGATGCATCTAGTGACGTAAACATCCATAGGCGACGGTAACACAAAGAACTAAGATAAATTGATTACACCTTCTTGTAGACTCCGGAAAATACACAATAGTATTATTGGGCAAAATATGCTTTTTTACAATAAAATCCCAGAGAGAATTCAGACTTTCAACAAGTTTTAAAAAGCTACTAAGCAATGTCTGTAGGAAATGAACCATTAAAGATTATATTGACGACCGCACAAACTGGGAAATATTGGCATTATGTTAACTCGTGTTTTTTCCCTCCAATTTCATTTTGTAATTAAAGTTGTACACAATAAAAGACAAATATAAGACTAGAAAAAACTATTCGCTGGGGAGTTTGTTTCGCCGTTTCTTCTCCAGCCATTGTTTTCATTGGAAACGGATTTTACATTGAAATAAACGACTTTGATTTGAAAGATATTTCATACAACACCAACTTCCAAGATCTGACGTTGATGCTTGAAAGACAAATGTGATTAATTAACGAAATTCACATAAAACTCACCTTCCTACCCCTCCCTCTCCCAGCAATTACTTTATCTGTCGCGCTATCTCCCTTACTCCTATTGGTCCCAGTATTGCTGTCCTTATTTGTCTTAGCTTCCTTGTTTCCACGCGACACTTTATTCGGCACGCTATCATTTATCGCAGCCCTGCGTTTCCTTTCTTTGGGCCCAGAATCTTTAAAAGATACAGCTTTTTGCTGCTTTTGCGCATTTTCTTTAACATTCATATCTGTTATATTATTATTACGCGTTCTTGTATTTCTTATTGTTTTTGTATTTTCAGGTTTCTTTGAACCAACACCAGCTACAGGTTTTTGTCCTTTACGCCCTTTACGTACTTTTAATTCATTTTCCACTGGAATTGTATCGTGTGCAGCTTTGCGTCCCCTCCGTCCTGTTATTTGTATTTGCTTTTGAGTATCGTTTTCTGCAGATTTTGGCCGACCTTTTCGATTTGCTAAATTGTCTTCATTTATAGGATCTGCAGGCTTTGCTCGTCCCTTACGTCCTTTAGGTTGTAAGTCATCATTTGTATTAGATTCAATAGTCTTTCCTTGACGCGTACGGCCTTTTCGTATTTGAGAAGTACTCTCAATTGGAATTTCATTGGGTTCTTTAGCTTTTGCACGTCCCCTTCCACCTTTTACAATTTGTAAATTTTCATTTGGTTTTACAACATCGGCTTCCGTAGTTTTAGATTTATTATTTCTAGTTTGTTTAACTTCTTTTTTATCTGACCGAGGAACGTCTTTTGCTGCATCTTGTCCTTTTCTGGTTCTTGTAGCTTTTACTGCAGGTTTGTTTTTGGGACTTGCAACATTTGTTTTAGTCCTACGTGTTTGTCTTTTATTAGATTGTTTACTATCTAGGATTTCAATATTAACTTGCGCTTTACCTTTAGTTTCAATTTCTTTGATTTGTTGAGCAATGGTTTTACGACCTCTTGTCAGTTTTGTTTTTTTCTTATTTGAAGAGATATCATTCTGTTCATTTAAAGACTTTGCATCAACAGATCTTTTTGGAGATTCTTTTGCTGCTTTGCGTGTTCTCGTAGTTTTATTGTTAGATTCACTTGCTTTAACGCCTTGAACCTTAGATTGTACAACAGGTGAAGGTTTTTGTACAACGACAGTACCTTTAATAACTTTTGCTCTAGTTGTTTTGGGAGTATGTGTTTTTACATTTTGTTGCCGTTTCGGTCTTTGTGTGGGCGAGATAACTTCTGGACTCATCACTGGAGGCTTCCTCTTGATAACTAGAGATTTTTGTAATTTTTTAATGTTACTGCTGTTACCCTTTTGGCTTGATTTAGAGCTGCTTTTAGCAGTACCTCTAGTTACTTTAGGAGACGGTTTTGATGATTCAACAACTGTTCTAGTACGCCTAGACTTTTGAAGAGTTATATTAGAAATTTTAGACTGCTGTGCTTTATTTTTGGCGGGTCTGAAAAAATATTAAATATTCTTAATTGAAACGTTACTGCAGAAGTACAATGGCAAAACACTAAGAGGACATCCATTAATTACGTGAGCTCAGAATGGGGGAGAGGGGTCCAATGAAATCTGACCAAATCTCATTTAAACCGAGGGGAGGATAATCGAAAATCTCACCTCACCTTCAAAAAATATAAAATATTACAGATATTAAAATAAAATTATTTTGAGTATTTATTTTGCCCACTAAAATAAATCTCATGGCTATTAAAATCATTTAGTTCGAGAAAAATATAAAAAAAGAAAAAAAAGTTCCAGGTATTTAAAAGAAAAGACAATAGGCAAAATATAGGCAACGTATCGATTAGTAAAAATAAATTTAGTTTAAAATATTTTTAGCGCCAATCTCACGTAAGGGGAGGGGGGGGTCCAGGCAAATCTCACTAAATCTCACCTAAAGGGGGGGGGAGGAGTCTAAACTGATCGAAAAATAGCTCACGTAATTAATGGATGTCCCCTAACTAGTTTTTAAGAATCAACTCTAAGATGTACCCAAACTAATTCAATTAATGATTATGTAAGTACATAATATAAATACTGTCAAAAAATAGTCCAAACAAACTTAGTCAAATTTCAAACATGTGACAGTGAAAAATAAATAATAAACAATTATAGATATCATCGCTCTAAAAATAAAGGTCACTAAAGTAAATCTACCCACACAAGTCAAAATAAGGCATTGGTTTGATTTCAGGTTCAGTTATAACTTTAAAACGTATTCAATGTATGTAAAAGGTCATCTAAGTAATTTACTAATGTTATAATATATATATACATATATATATATATATATATATATATATATATATATATATATATATATATATATATATATATATATATATATATATATATATATATATATATATAAACTGATAATACGTTCTTCACTTACCTAGCAACTGTATCTGATTCCCGAGTAAAGTCTTCACTACTGATCGGCGAAACCCGACCCAATTCAGATGCATTCATAGTAACATTGGTCCAACCCTTAACCGGAGTAGAATGTACCACTAAACGCTTTTTAATCGGCAATTTAGATTTATCCTTATTTTCCATAGACTTTTCAGTCAAAGACCGCTTTTTGAACGGCAACCTGCGAGCACTATATATCTCTGATGCAGACTTCTTACGACTTTGTTCACCTATTAGCGTCCTAACGTAAGTACTGTCACGAACTCTAGATTGTCTTAGAGGCGTTTCACCTTCAACCGTATTCGTTGCTATTTTATTCAACTCTCGCGCCAAACTGTTGGATTTTTTAGATTTGTCTTTATTAAGACGTTTCTGCAGTTCAGCCTGCAACCATTCTTCTACATTATTAGTGTTAATATCTATTGAACTGTGGAGAGATTTGGTTTGTCTGGGTTTAGCCTTTGGCTTTGCTTTCGAAAATGTATTAGAATATACCGCTCTTAGTGGTTGTTTACCTAACAATTGGTCAAATAGATTCTCCATGTCGTGATGAGATTGCGTAGAAGTATTGAACAATTCTTCAACGCCACTCATGTCGAGGCTACTATTATTTTCTTGTGGTTTATTTTTAAACATTTTTCGCACACCTCTCATGTCTCTCAAATCGTTTTTGGGAGATTTCCTTTGTAATCTTTTAACACCGGAGACATTTCTCAAATCATTTATAGGACTTCTCTGTGTAAACATTCTCTTAACACCTCTTACATCAGTCAAATCATTCCTGGGCGAGTTCTGTCTTTGGAATAAGGATTTAACTCCAGACACGCGAACTAAATCGTTTTCAGGTGATTTCGCGAAAACGTTTTTCACTCTAACATCGCTCAAGCGATTGGCTGGTGATTTTGCAAACAATGCCTTGACACCAGCTATATTTGTCAAATCATTAATATCTGATGCTCGCGGTCTAGGAGTTCTTAATAGTGCTTTCACTCCTCGCACATCGCGCAAATCATTATCAGGAGTATCTTTTCTGAAAAGGCGTTTGATACCAGACAAATTAGGACTATTACTAGGTGTATTAATTGGACTTACAAAACGTTCAGGAGTATATGCTTCTGTTTGGTCCAAAACAGAATCGTCCGGCGTCTTACCACTCAAAGCTATCGTGTTCCTTGTAGGTCTTTTCGCTAAAATGACATCGTCGTCGTCATCGAATAAACGCTTTCGTGAGAATTCTGTCATGCTCTGAGATAATTTCCGTTTCACTGGACTGTTGAAAAGTTGCTTAACTATATCGGATTGATTAAGATCATCAATAATAGAGCGCTTTGATAAAGGTTTTTTTGCAGTAGAATGTTTGTTCTTCACAGCTTCTGGTATTAATTTGAAAGCGCTCTTCGGTGTAATCACTTCTTCATTGTCGGGCGGTGCAGCGCCTTCGTCTGTTTGACTTGAGTCATCTGAAGTATCCTTACTAAGTCGCAATTTTGTCTTTCTTGCAGATATATTTAGAGATCGAGATTTAAGATCTGACGGGCGTTTTCTATTCTCTGACAATACTCTAATTGTCTTTCGTTTGTACGAACGCCTGCCCTTTAGGTTTGAGCTTTGTGATCTCAAAGAACTTTGACTTGAATTTAATAAACTTTGAATACTCAACATTGGAGTACCAGCATCTTGTGGACTATGTATTTCTTCTGGCGTAATAGTGCCCTCATTCTGGGTTGGGCTACTAGTTATCAACGATGAGGCCAAATTTTGACTAGATTTAGTGACTCTACGCGATGTTTTCGGCGATAAATCACTCTCTTCCTCATCAAGGAGTAATAAGTCACTATCGTTGATGCGAGATCGACTACGTGATCTTCTCGATATCCTTGTACTTTTTACTGGAATGTGGTTCTGAGTGTTCTCTGGAGTTGTCAAGGATTTCGAACGTCTTGTAGATATTGTGCTCCTACCAGATTGTTCGCTTCCTTGAGAGATATCAGGACTGGATCGAGATCTAACAGACGATCTGTAGGACTGTGACAGACCCCGGCTTGAAGCCCTTGTAGCCTTTCCAACATACGGTGTGCTTGATCCAAGGAAATTACTATCGATGATAGATTGGGTCTTGCGTCCGGCGCTATTTGGTGGAGTTCCAAATTCAGTAATCTTTGAAGAGCCAGCAGAATCATATAACGATGCTGAAGTAGGGGTATCATTGGAGTCGATCGATACTAAATCTACTATTGAATACGATTCAATATTGTTTCGAGACCTTGCATCAAGAGTGCGTGTTTTAAAGGCAGACACTTCGCTGAGACTTGCTTCAGATATAGTATTTGATGTTCTACGCGAACCTGGGGACCCTGGATAACTTGTCGATGATTCCAAAGCTTTTTGTAACATAATACTTCCACGCGATGATTGTCTAGAACTTGGCGAATCAGGAATTAGCGTGCGTTCTTTAACAATGGAATCATGCGGGGGTGAGAGCGTCAAAGAAGTGCCAAGAGTTTTCTCGAGGATTCTGCTACTTCGAGAGTTGATCGGACGCCTCGGCGAAGGAGAGCTTGTTATTTCGGAATAGTGTAGAGTCATGTCAGCTTCTGAAGTGTCACTGACAAACGTTTGTTTAGTTGTATCTGTCACTGTGAATGCATCAAGTGATTCTGGAATCTCTAAATTGCTCAGATCAAATTTGATAGATTCTGTTTTTCTAGTATTTTTCTTTGGGTCTTTAAGAGCAGACTTCTTGGGCGTAGGTAATAAGGGGGACTTTATTGAACTTCTTTGCTCTGAATATCGAGGGCTTTGGTATGTTGAGTTTCCAGTTTCTGAATCGGTTACTTCTAATATTGAAACCTATGAAAGAAAAAACATATTATATCTGACTAGTTTTATAATACATAACAAATTTTAAAGTTTTTAAAATTGACAATGACTTTGGTGTCATATTTAGTCTAATTTATTTAATAATATAAATGGTTAATCTCAGACATAAAATGTTACAAATTAAAAAAATTCTTTACTTTCGCGCCAACAATAACAAAATTACCTACAGGTTAATCTTTATAAATGGAAAACTATTTAAATAAGGCAAATGACGTCATACTGAAATTACGCTTCAGTGGTTTTCGCGCATACACAAGTATTTCGAATAAATTTATATGCGACAAGTTAGAGCTGTCTAGTTCATATTTTATACTCGTACTTGGAAAACATACACTATAGTGAATAAAAACGGTTAAAAACGGTAATGTATTAAATTTAACGAATTTTAGAGTTGTTGATGGGAGAACATTATTTGTAATAAAAACTATTGGCACATACTACTTAATTCTGAAGGCAACTGATATTATACGAATGCTGGCTTTGAGTACAAATTTCTGGATTCAATTTGCATATTTCAAGTATATAGTCTGAAATACATCTGACAATGTTTTCCGAAACAATAAAAAAATGGACATTTTATTGCAACAGCATCAATATTATGAATGTGATTTATATTTAAATTATTTATTATTATTCATTCGTAAACCTATTTGTTGATTCACAAATACAAAAAAACACATTCGAGGCCATCTTCATCATTTGATATTTCAATTAAATTCTATGAAACCGCGTGGTAACCACGAGTATGGTAATTAAATAATGCCGCCAAATCAAATATTACATTAGAAACTCAAAGATAAATATACGATTAGTGAAATCATAAGTTATTTACATTTCTATTAAGATATCTTTCGATAATGCTTTCTTATAAACAATTAGCGAAAAAATGGCAAAGGTTTGTTTGTAATAAACTGGATAAATGTATTGAAATTGTATGAACAAGCCGGTATGCATGTAAAAACGCTCACCAGTTAAAAATTGCACAAATCGACTGCACTCTAGTCGACTTTGGGAAGCACTGTGACTCAGAATTGTATTAAGATAATGTACATAGGTAACCGTATGCAGTGACGTGTAGTGCAACACACAGGTGGTTTTTTCTATGCATATTATTAGCATTAGTGTTGTAATGATATTACACTGTCTCGGCGTTTTGGCACGATGCAGTGAAAGTTGTCTGACTTTTTCAATGCGCATTGCACCTACGCAGCTCAAAAAAAAAGCTTTTTTTAATTGCTTTTAATCTTTTAACACGTTGGATACCACAAACAATGTTAAGGCCGCGACGGACACTTTGTCCGCATGCCCTCTATCATATTATATAACTTGCTGTGCTCACGACTCCGTCCGCGTGGAATAGTGACTTTGGGCAGCATTTTTTGATATATCTTTTGGTTTATTTTGGATTACAAACCCTATAAACCCTAAAATATAAATAAATGAAATATGCAAATAGTCAGTGTTATCTAATGCAAGTGTTACGCCATGCGCCTAGGGAATACGTGCGCTCGAACCTACAAAACCAGCCTAAGCTAAAGTCTATTTCATATGATTGATCATAATATAAATCGGAGGTCATTTTAATTGGAACTAAAAATTTCCGAAACTGATCATTTTTAGCTAAAATAATTTTTTTTTTCTAAAATAAAAGTAGCCTAAATTACTCCTTGTTACATCAGCTATCTGCCAGTGAGTCCCGTTAAAATCGGTCCGGCTATTTCAGAGATTAGCCGGAACAAACAGACAGACAAAAATTGTAAAGTGTTGTTTTGGTATATGTACCGTATATACATCCAAATGCACTTAGTAAAAAGTGGTTATTTTAATATTACAAACAGACCCTCCAATTTTATTTATTTGTATAGATATTCATTTATCCATATTGGACATTCAAAAATCTAATTAGGAACTTATTTTGAATAAAAAAATTTAAGTTTGTTTCACTACAGAGCTACTGAACACTACTCTAGACGACCAAGAAACTTTTCTTCTCATTTTCCAAGAGCAAGAGCATTTTCCCGACATGTATTCATACGTGTTGGAGTGTCCAACGATTGTTTGACGGTTAGATATATGGTAAGAGAGGAAAGTATACTGAACACACAGTCTCCGTCACGGCGTTTAACGTGTTAACATTAAGAGAAATTTCTCCATAATAATTGTTTATTAAAATTTTAAAATGTGATGGGAAACCATTTTGTAATGAAAGTTGACCCATTTCCTCCTAATTCATGTAGCCTGGAAGTCAAACCCATATTTGGTGGAATCTAACGAAAACCCTAATTTTGAAAATATTTAGATGATTATCAAGTGTATGGGGCTTCATTAATACCCTTTTAATATAGAAAGCGTCAATAGCTTAACACTGGGATCCAAAGTGAAGGCTCGGACCACACCAGACTGTCAAAAAGCTTATTACGGGAACCATAACTTCCGTGAATATAAGATAATTTAAAGAAGATAATTTAAAGTTAAAGACTTTTACTTATCAATTCAATGGATACATTTTTCTTAAATACTTACCGATTTACTACCGGAGCTTCTACTACTCTTTCTGGTACTGTCGTAAGTGCTTGCACGTTTCGGTGTAACCTCGATAGTGCTCGGTGTGTTATTTTCTTTCGACCTTCGCCCTCTTCTGCCACTTTTGGGGGTCTTTCTAACTGGACTTGGTTTCTTAACGACATACGATGGTCTTTTTGACGTGGGACTAATTTTAGATTTTGGCGTATGACCGGTCATTAGGAGAAGAGCCGCTTGCTTCGTGTGATCTGGTAAGTGAGTGATATTAAAAAATCATATGAGTAATATGCATTGATTTACAAAGGAAAAATAACGTGTTTAACTACTGTATGACCTGTTTTTGCCAATTTTAAGAAGAATTATAAAAAGACCCTCCACCCTTTAGTTTTCATGAAGTAAATCATAAATACGGTTTTCAATCATTCTTTGCAGACAGATCGTTAAATAAAAAAAATAATGAGCTCATATTTGTCTCTTTAACACCGTGGTCGTCAAACTGCGGCCCGTGGACGATATTTCTGCGGCCCGCGACAGAGCAAACCATTTTAGTAGATAATGGGCTCAATTCCCAATAAAAACACGCTAAAGCTAACTAAGTCGTCTGTCACTTTCATTTATTCCAGCAAGAAAATGGACATAAGTGATTGGTGAAATTTTAATTTTTATTAAAATATGTCAATTGACTGGTGGTCAAAAATGTGTGACCCGCAGTGATACCTCACATTGTGCTATGTGGCCCTTGACGAGAAAAGTGTGACGACCACTGCGATTAAAGTTTTAAAGTTTAACAGGTTAACTGCGAGGCCATTTTCAAGACTTACATACAGCCAGTGCGTTTGTGACCAATTAGAACTCGTAACCGTGCTTATACGCAGTGCGTATGATACCTAAACAATCTCCTGAAAAAATGTCTTTTTAGAGAATACACAACTCGTTCAAAAAATAATATAAGACCTATGAACTATCTGTGAATTATAAGATCATCGATTGCTCTATCTTTAGGTTGCTTCGTACGCAGTTATGACAAATTGACTAAGAGAAAATACGAAAAATAATTTATCAAAATAAATCTGTTGTATCGCGCATCGCAAACTAAAGATAGTCCTGTTTGAATTGTAACTAGTGACGGGATTTAAAATTAAGTCTCAGTTATCGATAATCAAACTTTTATTGAAGTAAGAGAAATATTCATTTAGGAAAAGTACTTATTTAATACAGCGCCTGCCGCGTGATGTCAAAAAGGCATGCATACCTGTACAAGTAAAAACTAAACATATTTGGATATAGCACGAGATTTCCTATGAACGATATGTGAAGAAACCTAAGCTCCCTCCTCCCTATTTTGGCCACGTGTATGTACGCGTGGTAATTTGTTTTGGCCACATTTTATTTTTTTGTCTCTTCTCAATAAGCATCACAGAAATGCCCTATTGTAAGAAGTTGACTATATTAAAATACTCTGCAATGACAATTATCTAAGACAAAGGATGTTAATAAAATTATTTGTTAGGAGTATCTGCATGAATGAGCAAAAAGAATGTGTCCTCAGCCTTGCACTAAAACATGATGTCACTAATTGTGTGCTTAGCAAGATTATGCACTTTGCCAAGGCTATTTCCTATTGATATCATATTACCTGCCTTCATCGAAATTAATACAGGCACAATATACTTCGAAAATTCGATGAAACGAAAAAGCGACACCAAAAAGAAACAAACATATTCATAAATTTTTATCCGTGCAGGGAGGACAAAGAATACCGACCTCTGCAGATGGGGTCAGTCTCTCGTAAAAGGCGACAAAACAACCCACCCTAGCTACGTGGTAGGGCCCCGGCCTGTTTGGATGGCGACAACCGTTAACCGGTCTTAAGTATACCGCCATAATAACTTTGTGTTGTTTCGGCATTAGTGATTGAAGCTCCTGTGCCCTTATGGGACAGCACAGTGTTCGCGATGCCACATGGCGTTGCAAACACCCATAGGCGACGGTAAGTGCTAAATTCTAAGTGGGCCGTCAGCCTATCTGCTGTATGTATGCATGAACTTTTGGCGTCTGGCACTGTATTAACACTTTATCGACTGCTAACCTATTAATCTGCTTTATAAGGCCCTTTTATATAAAATAAATACAAAATAAAGTTTAAATATCAATAAAATTACATTCCTTTGAAACAAAATAAAAAGGACAACATAATGACCATTACTGGGAGTAAATGCGTGCGCGACGACCCATAAAGCCGACGACCCTAAGCCGGTACTTGGAAAGGGGCAGACTCAAAAACGACTGGTCTATAAAGTGTTAATAAAGACAAATAAGAGCCAAATAATTTTTTTCCTGTTTACAAAAGCTGATAGTATTCATAATCAATAACTAGGAGAAAAATAGAGAGGAAGGGGGGTTCTGCTCATAAACTAGGAATGCTCACCAGGCGAGGGGGGGGGGGTTAAAGTTATGTCAAGTGGTATGGATATATCCGTAATGGGCATAGGCGTATTCATAATTAGAACATTTGTATTGCCAAATCAAAATACTCCATATTTGCGCTATTGCCCTTGAAATACACAATTGAAAATGACTTACCGATCTTGGAAGGCTCCTGAATTTTGGTAACTTTCACTTTCTGAGCACTCTGTGCCTTTCTCAGCACGGCCATTCTGAGCGGGGTGCTCTTCTTCGCTGACGAATACATCCTTTTCATGTTCGCTATACGTAGTTGCGTCGGTGTTTGTACTCTGGCACTTTTACGTGGACTCGCACGTAATTGAACACTTTGGACACTGTTTCTTGAACTTTTCTCACTTTGAACACTACTTTTTGAACTTTCACTTTGTTCACCATTCCCTTGAACACTCTCATTACTATGCTGCAATGTATTTGTTTTAATGCTTCTCCGAGGACTAGTTTTCCTAGACTCTATCCACATAGAAGCTTTAGTGGTGTTCTGTAGGTTTCGCTGATTTTTGGGACTGCTTTTAACAGACTTTCTCTTGGATCTGTCTGCATCAGATTCAGTCATCGATGTTTCCATTTGATTCATACTTCTGGGACGTTTGTTAGCAGGGATCGGTCTGGGGCTTACCGATTTTTCTAAAATAATAGAAAATTCTTTCCAAAAACAATTCAAGATATATTTTAAGGTATAAAATGAAACAGACTTACAAATACTTAAACTTAGAGAATATATAAAACATAGTTTCGCTTTTGAAAAGTAGTTCAGTATATATAACTTATAGAAAATACATAGTCAGGTCATAAGTATTGTCACACAGTAAAAACTTTTCTTTTAGAATGCTGGCCACAAAAAAGTTTATTGAATTCGAATTTCGAATTGTTCATGAAAATAAAAATGTATAGAAAGAAGAATTTTACTCATTTTTAAATATGGAGTGGACGCTTAAAGAAGACCGTGTTGCAGTTATTGCGTTGCATCGTTGCGGTTACGCGCCAATTCAAATTTTTAACATACTGAAAAATTTGAATATAACCAAAAGATTCATTTATCGTACCATCAAACGATACAATGAAGACTCTAGTGTAGATGACAGGTCAAGAAGTGGTCGCCCTCGGTCTGTTAGGACTCCAGCAGTGATAAAAGCTGTGAAGGCACGAATTCAAAGAAATCCCAAACGTAAGCAGAAACTGTTGGCCCTTCAGATGGGGTTAAGCAGAACCACGGTGAAAAGGGTGTTAAATGAAGACTTAGGGCTTCGGGCATATCGAAGAAAAACAGGACATCGTTTGAATGCTCGTCTAATGGACCTGAGACTGAAGAGATGCCGCGCTTTGTTGAAGCGGTACGCGAGAAAAAAATATCGGGAAATTCTTTTTTCGGATGAAAAAATGTTTACCGTAGAAGAGAGCTACAACAAACAAAATGATAAGGTGTATGCACACAGTAGTGAAGAAGCGAGCAACCGTATTCCGCGTGTCCAACGAGGTCATTTTCCATCCTCGCTCATGGTATGGTTGGGAGTTTCTTATTGGGGCTTAACAGAGGTACATTTTTGTGAGAAAGGTGTAAAAACGAATGCTGTTGTGTATCAAAATACAGTCCTGACGAACCTTGTGGAACCTGTTTCTCATACCATGTTCAATAACAGGCACTGGGTATTCCAACAAGATTCGGCGCCAGCTCATAGAGCGAAGAGCACACAAGACTGGCTGGCGGCGCGTGAAATCGACTTCATCCGGCACGAAGACTGGCCCTCCTCCAGTCCAGATTTGAATCCGTTAGATTACAAGATATGGCAACACTTGGAGGAAAAGGCGTGCTCAAAGCCTCATCCCAATTTGGAGTCACTCAAGACATCCTTGATTAAGGCAGCCGCCGATATTGACATGGACCTCGTTCGTGCTGCGATAGACGACTGGCCGCGCAGATTGAAGGCCTGTATTCAAAATCACGGAGGTAATTTTGAATAAACTTTAATGTCATAAGAATCTATGTTTTGTTAAGTTCATTTTGGTATATGAATGATTACATAATGAATAAACTTGTTACAATTATTTTACATTAAACATGTGACAGAATTTATGACCTGACTAGGTAATCATTTAGTATGTAATATATTTCCTGAGTCAGAATCAAACCCACATTCATGATACCATAGACCTTACAGTAAATTGTCAACAGATTAGTGAAAAATTCAAACGAAATTAACAAATTATATTGATCATTGAGTTTAGATATATGTCCAAGATAGTTTTATTAGAATTTATCTACGGTACCTAGTTCAGTGATATTACTCTGAATGCTCGATCTAAGTTTGAATCCCACGGTGGCACTAAGACTTCTTCACCTGATGTGTATATTATATACACATCAGGTGTATATTATATACGCATAATTGCCATGTACCAACGTTAACCATATCTGACGACCTGTGGCGTAACGGTTAACGCACTTCGGTACGCTTGCGGAGGTCACGAGTTCGATTCCCGTCTCATGTCTACCTAGACGTTTATCCTACACACCTGTTTATCCTACTAATATTATAAACGCGAAAGTTTGTATGTATGTTACTCTTTCACGCAAAAACTACTTAATGGATTTTAATGAAACTTTACAATAATATAGCTTACACGTCAGAATAACACATAGGCTATAACTTATAAAGATATAGTGTGAATTATCCAAAATATAACGATAAGTGTCAAATAAGTAAGAAAAAATCTGCCATATTCGCAGATGGCAGAACTATTCTGGTGTGCGCCGCAAAAACCGTTGGAGTTACCTCCTGGCCACAGCCAAGAGCGGTGCGGATTGCGGCGCGACTTGCGGTGCGGCAAGAGGCGCGGTGCACGCGGCGGCGAGGAGCTGCGCGATGTGCAAGTGAAACAAATGTACTAGTCAATATCGAGGCGGCCACAGCTCAGAGCGGCGCGCGTGGCGGCATTGGTGGACGCATTCAAGCATCGCGCGACCGAAACAAATAATTTTGTTTTTATCGCGCGTTGAGCCAATAAATAATGGATATGGAACAATTTATTAGTGAAATACTGAGTAGACCAGCAATATGGATGTCAAAACATCCACATCATAAATAATTATAGGCATGGTATAAAAAAAATTGGGACGAAATAAAACAACAATTTCAAACTGAAATTGTGAAACAATTTTCTTGAAATTAACTTTAGCTTTAGTCTTGTATGTGGCCGAATATTAATCAAGTTTCTATGCTTGTCCGCGTATATTCAAAAAATTTATCGGGATAGTTCCTATCTTCATAATAAAGAGTGTGAAATTCGCCAAGTTCGCTCCTTTTCTGGTTAACTGGGTGCGCTCCTATTTTTGACTAAATAATATCTTCAGCTAAGAATGCTCTTGTTTCAAGGGAATATCGTGCCACTTTTGATAGGGGCATTTTAATGGTTTAGCCGTTCTCTAAATACGTGCACCGCTGATGCCGCCGCGGTCGCAACTAGTCTAGCTGTGGCATACCACCGCAAATCACGCCGCTCGCCGCGCCTCCCGACGCACCGCGCAACGCACCGCCAGAAACTGTGGCCAGGCCCTTACACGTATATAATTTATAATGGAAATGTTTATCTTAAATAAACCTACAAAAAGGCCCATGACAGCATATATCTTTTATATGTAAGCCATTATCGCCAAAATAGTGAACCATAAATACAATAAAAATAGATAATTTATTTGTAATGCACAATAAAAAATAAATACTTTTATCGCATCTGGTATTTAAAGTAGATAAACTTTGTCTTTTGCACTACATCATTTGGACAAATATTTGAATAGTTATGACGATAAACAACCGAGTGCGCGATATTATGGTGCGGTCGCAAACACCCATAGACGACTGTAACTGCTAAATTCTAAGCGAAAAATTTTACGAAACTGATCATTCAGAGAAAGAATATAGATAGAATAAATGTTCGACGTGAATCTTTAAATTGATATAACTTTTTTATTTATGAACCGATTGACATAAAACAAAAATTAAATAAATGTTAAGTAAAGCTTAGTACAATATATTAATGAAAACCACATCTAAATCGGATAAGCCGTTTCTGAGATTAGCATGCACAAACACACAGACAAACAGACAAAAATTCTAAAAATCATTGTTTTGGGTGCTATTTGCGTTGATAAAGGTCGTATTAATATTTTTTCTCATATACCTTCCATGTACAGAAAGTGATCCGTTATGTTTTTACTATATGTATAGATTTACTTACAACCAAAGTCAAAGAAAACATACTGAGGTAACCCGCCTATCCACCTTGGACAAGCTTGGCGGGTATTCTCTCTGTTCTCCAGAGGACAGGCCCAAGTCCACCAGTAGGACACCATGGACTGCAATTATATTGTTATTAGAATACTTACGGGCTGTTTCAATTGCGTCTCTTCTTTGTGGTTGGACAATCGCCACTTGCTTTCCTTCTGTGCTACCTAATAATAAGTAATTTTAATGAATAATTAAGCTGTTTTTAGAAATTCTCTTCTTAGTTTAGTTCGATAAATCAAATAAACAAATTTGTGTTTAAAGGTTCTCAGAGCCCTAAGGTATGAGGAAATAAGAACAGCCAAAATTATATCTGACATTATTTAAAAACATAGCCTTATTAATTAAATCGAGTTTAACACTTTGATTGACAACTGTCTGACGTATATTAGATGAAAACTGGGAGGGGGCTTGGTCTCCGAGGTACTGCCGTGCCGGCCTCCTGCCGCCACCTCATCATCCTCGCTAGCGCGGGGTTGGCACTCAGTGTTAAAACAGTCAAATTGTATTTACATGTTTACTAGTGTGCACATTTGTATTCTTAAGATATTCGGATTAATTATAATTATTTACTTGCCTGGCATAGAAGCACGATGTTCTAAAGAAAAAATAAGATGCATAGCACGCTCGCATACAGAAGGAATCGGGCCCACTGTACGCCGACGCGATTTACCCCGCCCGGGGATGGGTAGTTGCCCTAAAAAGCATTAAAGATCCATCAGAATTAACCTTTTGCAATTTATTAAATACTTCCCATAGGTGGACATTTATTTTTGAAATTTGGCGCGTTTGGAAATAATTATGAGTACGACACGCGCGCACACCGACAGCCAAAACGCGACATGATGACTGATAACTGTCTCAAGTTTCCATATAAACTCCTATATTCACAGTAGTTTCTCAAATATTCATAAATCTAAATCTACGTGTTTTACATGAGTGGAAATAAATTTATTATTATATTTTGTGACTTTTTTTTATAGCTAGAGTTCAGCAGACAGGCAAACGGCCCACCCTGGCAGGTGGTCACCGTCGCCTATGGACGTTTGCAGCACCAGAGGCATAACCAACGCGCTGCCGGCGTCGAAGAAATTTTATAACGCCTTTTTTTAAGAACCCCATATGGTACCGCGCTGAGAAAACCTCACCCGAAAGCTCATTCCAGATCCTGAGTATGAATGGTAGGCCATTGTAAAAATTCGTAATATAAGCGAGTTTTTTTATTTAAAATACATTTTTTATGTCTTTATAGATTTGAAGTTATTTTTCTTATGAAAGAAAAATATAAACGTGGCAATGGGGCCCTCGGGCCCTCGCAGCGTAATTACGTTTATTTTTTTATTAGTGTTTTTGTTTAGATTCACTTCTTTTTCTGATTTGAATAATTCTAAAAGTAATCTTCAAATATTTAACAGACAATTGTGACATAGGTCACAAAGTCACTTAGCTACAAGTCCTAATTATAAATAAGAACAGGGCTTATAAAAGGTAACTATTGGATAACTTTTTTTTAACTGTGAAGGACCTCAGATTTCATGTTAGGTTGGAAGTTCAAACAGCAGTCATTTCGGTTAAAACCAAATTAACCATATACATATTTTATTTTTTTGCAGTTCTTAACTCAAGACAAGGCATTGTTGTTGCACAAGTTTACTCTGAAAAATCAGCTTCTGTATCATCAGGCGGTTAATTAATTAAAATTGCTTAGTTGACTGGAGGGCAATCACCAGCATTATGTTCCAGCATAAGTAACCTAACCTTTCAGTAGCCCTAAGAGAATTGCAACATATGAGTGGTGCCGCAAACATCCATAGGTGACAGTAACAGTTTATTATTAAATAAACCATATTTAATTTACTAAAAATGAAACACTTGCAAGAAGTTTATTCTTAACTTACCAACTCTATATCCTCTCTTAGCAGTAGGATCATTATACTCCCACCGCAAGGAACGGGTTCCCAACGTTATGACATCATTGTGCTGTAGAACAACCTCGGACACTTGTTGGCCATTCACCAATGTTTTACTGTCTCCAACAGTTTGCAATAAGGCCTGCACATAATTAAAAAACGTTCTGAGTACAAATGTATTTTTTTTTAAGTGAAAACTTCTTTATTCGCATTGAGTACTTTTTGGGTGAACCAAAGACATGTACTTTTTCCACAGTATATACATTAGTTCACAAAGTACAAGTACATCTTTTTATAGACTGTTATATTCTTCTTTTTGCTTTCAATATAAATTTTGAAATAAAAAATATATAAAGAAAATGCAAACTACAGCACAATACACAATGGTGTGAAACATGCAGGGCAGTCTTTGAGGACTGGTGATAGAAGTGGTTTACACTTCTATCTCATCACCAATTTAAACTTTAATTCTTGATTATAAACACTTCTTTATAAACTAAAAATAATTCGAAAATAATCTAATAGCTTGATGATACAATTCACAAATTACTTAGTTTTCACTAACTGTTTATTTTTTCTGTACTACCCTCATTATGTAGGTTTTGAATAAATATTGCATGTTTTCTTTCTTGATAGCTCTTATAAGGGTTAACATATTACTTATTTAGTATCAATTACATAAAAGGATGGAGCAGTAGTTTTTTTTAGTTTAGTTTGTAAATTTTAAGTTAAAATTTTTAACATTCATAAAGCATTGTTTTAACCCTTAAATGTATGAATTTTAGGAATTAATTAAAAAAAATTATGTCATTAAATAAAAGAAATAAATTTGGAAAATACATATTATTGATTGTGTTTTCTTCCCTAATTAGTGCAAGACTGTAAATATAAAAAAATTAACATTGTGTTGAACTTGTTTAGGGGCTGTCCATTAATCACGTGAGGCTCGAAGGGGGGGGAGTGGTCCATAAAAATATCACAAAGGGGAGGGGGGGTGTAATAATATATCACGTGCATTTATTTTTTTCGGAAAACGCGCGATACTGAACCGAAAAGCGGCGTTACGTGTAAGTATTGTTTCGTCAAACGCGTACAAAATCGAATTAGCGGCTTGTAGTGTGACCTTGATTCGCTGTTGCCAGGCAACGAACGAAGTGAACTTCCCGTGAGCCGTGACAACCGTCCGCCGGACTCAGCTTGTCAGTGTCACTGTCAGTTATTCTGTTGTTTTGGTAGATATTAGAAAAACATCGATGTTGACATCGATGTAAACATAGACTTCAAAGTATCGATGTACGATAAACATCGATAGCAAAACATCGATGTTTAAAAACATCGATGTTTTTGGTAACAAATAAAACTTTCTATTTTATTTATTATACGTGTTTATTAATTTAAACTGCGCTTTACGGATTATAAGCGGGTGTTTAATTATTGGACTTGACTCCGACATTTCGGTTGGTTTTCAGCAGCCTATTCACGAAAAACTCAGATTACAAATGTCAATAAGAACATTACAATTACATCTACCCTCAACTTATTTAATTGCTATTTTAATTTATTTTGTTTATGGTTACAATTAACTCTATGGGGACCTAGTCGATTATATAGCCATCCTCATACCGTATATTTGTATGATGTGGAGAAAAAAACTGGCAGAGAATCTCCACTACACGGTCCGTAACCTAATACTTTATACAAATCCGTCCAAATCCACACAGAAAAATCTTTAGTAAGAGTTATGAGAAACATGTATATTAGTATCGCATAGTACAAAAATGTTGAGTAATCAGCATCACAAAGTCATTCAAAGAACTCGCAATTTACGTATTACGGCGCGAGAGTGTCAATAATCTCTCCAATCGGTACAGCAAAAAACTGGCAATAACTTATTAAGCAGCCGAGGACGGCGGTCATTGCACCGGGCGAGCGAATACGCACTACTCATTTACGCGGGAGCGAAAGAGATAGGTAATAACAGGTTAACGCACGGAGTTTGCATCATATGACTATTCTGTACGATTGAATTAGTGATCATATTTTCCTTGGAATGAAATATTTTATTTTGAAAATTTTACATATAATTTTTTTTTTTGCAAAAATAGGTTCCTTAAATGATGTTTAGTGCGTGAAAAAAATTTGGACGGGTTTGTCAGTCACCCTGTATAATGTCAAGAGTATAATCAAAATATTAAGTGAAAGGAAAAACTATTAAAATGAAAAGGAAAAAACTAAGATGTGTTCCGGCTCACGTAGAAGGCACTCACGATGTCTCTCAGTCTGGTACCTATTGTTCGCTAGGCTTGAGAATTAATAGTTTTGATTATGGGGCCCCAAACTTGAGGTACTTGCCAACCATCTTCTCTATTTAAATTTGGGTATTTTCTGATTTCAATAGCCTCGCGTAATCTTTTTAGTGTGAAACGATTCTCTTCCGCGAGGATTTGCGGTTATGTAGTACAACTTACTTCGATTACGTTAATCAGTGTCATCTAGTTAAAAATAGTTGTACTACCTAAGGACTCAATAGCTAGAAAGTACATCCACTGTTAGATGGCCCTAGAAGATTTAAGGACGTTTCGATAATTCAATATTTTGTTCTGATGACATCAATGTGTCGATGTTATCGAAACCAAAACATCGATGTAAAAACATCGATGTTTTCCAGCTAAACATCGATGTTTATTCAACATCGATGAATATCGATCATCCCTATACTGAATACATGCGTAAATTGTTTAACCTCGTATGTTTTGCATTAAAACAATGTATAAACTAGGTGATCTGTATAAAGACCTATTTACAGAATGTAAGAAAGAAAAAACCTAGTGTGGCTCAAAAAAAATTTAATGAATTGTGGGCTAATCCGAAACAAAAATATACTACAAAAGAAGAATTTATGAAGTGGGCGAATGATCTTTTACTAGATTTTTATGTCAGTCAAAAACAACCTGCAACGTTTCTGTCTACCTTTAAACGTTATTATTGTAGTCTTTAATTTTCTATAATTAAATTAGATCATACTTAAAACTAAGATCCTTTGTAGGTACTAAAAATTACACGTGATATAGGGGGGGGGGCCGTGAAATAGGGGGGTAGTCTTAAACCTCACCATGTATCACCAAGGGGGAGGGGAGGTTAAAAAATGCCAAAAAAACATCACGTAATTAATGGATGGCCCTTTAACTTGAAGTATTATTTACCATAACATTAAGGGTTAGAAATAATTAATAGCTATGAAAAATTAAGAAAATTGAAACAATAACATACACGATTTTTAAGCACAACAATAGATGCGTGGTGTTCATTGACAGCTGCCTGCAGCACACGGATGTCACAATGCGTACCATTACCCAGGGTTGCCACACCCTCTTGCAGCGGCAAATACTTCACAGTACGACCCTGTCGGTCCAGTACCGTAACACGACCTCCTGTCATCTGAATAAAAATTAATATGGCTGCTTCAATATTGCTTGTATTTCTGACTATTCATAGATGAATTCATCTATAGGCATTTTAAATGAAGAGAAGCAAGAATCTTCTACATGGTAGAGCCCCAAGCCCGTCTGGATGGCTACCACTTTTGGTACTAAGTATACCAAGTTATTAATGACCCAAGTTCCTGTACCCTTATGGGACAGAAGCATGTTCACAATGCCACTGGCATTGCAAACACCCATAGTAACTGCTAAATTCTAAGTGGGCCATCAGCCTGTCTGCTGGCCTACAGCAATAAAAAAAAAAAGAATTTGACACCATGCTCAAGGTAGTAGAAAACCCTCTTCTAGCTTCCTTTCTGACTTTATTACAATAGCATCCCCTTAAGCCACTCCTCAGTGATAATGGAATATAACCACCCCACCACCATTTCCTATACTGATTAGTGGATTATACCCACCGTTTTTTTTCCTTTATTATAATTATGTGGCAAATATGTATTAAGAAACACATCCAGTCACAGAAACTGCTTAAAGGGTCCATCTAGTGGAACCAGAACCTCCTGTGTCCTACAGTTTAAAACTCAAGGTTGATTACTATCAACCACCACATTATCTGTTTACAGTGGTATAGTATCAGAGGTCTCTATCTAAGTCATACAAAACTTATGCAGCCCAATTAAATAGGACTAAAAACTCAAAAAATAGTACAATTTACAAAAAAGAAAGACAATTTTATTCTCTATTATATATACAGCAGGAATCTTGACTATTATTGATTATCCGATTATCTAGACTCATTCTTGATTTGATGGAGCAACAAGACATGTTAGGACAAGTTCGTTCCTGCCTCTGATGTGTAGGTAGTGTTGAGCATGACATTCACGAGCCACGTCAAACGACCCGTACAACATCTATTTGTCATGAGTCAGTACAATATTTAAAAATGAATCAGTTTAAAAATTTTGACGCGATACTACTCATTGTAAGAGGGAGGACGGAACGAGGCTTATGCTACAATAGTACAATAACGCGTCCACGGACATTCACATGACATGTCACAAGTACGACTACTAACTTCTACACGTAAATGAGGAGACCGATGCCGATCGCGCCTGATTCTTAACGAACATTTTCGAACTAAAAGTTTTGTTTGATACATACTACAGTTGCACTACATAAATATTTTGTTTTTGTAATGACGTTATGTTTCTAGACAATTTGAAATATCTGTAATTTTGCTTTTATTTAATAAATTCCAATCCTTTTGTTATTATACTTGAATATTATGTTATGTATATTATTTAGTTTAATTTAGAAAGGTTAAAGGTAATAAAATTGTGAAAAACAGTACAACCGAGGGAATAATGGTCATCGCTTCAAATGTACTGTTGCAGTAGAAATGTAATGCTGTGGCACAAATGTGCTGCAGTACAAATGTACTGCCACATTACAAATGTAATGCTGCAGTACAAATGTACTGTCACAGTACAAAATGCCTCGCCTCATCTGAAGTGGTACATTGTAATACTTCATTATAAAATGTCATGTTACTCCTATAAACTCATTTTATAATCGTGTCCTGCCCAACACTATGTGTAGGTACTCCCGCTCTTATTTGTTTGCACAAGTAATTTTTTTTATATCATATTGTCTAAATGACGTAGGTAAAACCCTTTTGATAATAAAAATTTATTAAAATTTAATTATTGTTTGATTGGCTTTGAAACAGATTATCCGGATTTTTGATTATATGGAATACCCCTGGTTTTAATTGATTCGGATAATCGGGATTCTACTGTAGATGCAAGTAGCATCAGAGCCGTAGGAAGCACATTATCTGGAAAAATATTTTCGTTACCCTTAAATTCATGGCGAGTGTTCACAGTACAAAAATAGAATAGATAAAGACTTACTCAAAACAACACAACATAGCGAAAAGAAGGAACTCGTTTTAAAATAACTACTAATATGTTTCGGCTACTAAGCAGTTCCAAATAATTCCAATAACCTCAAAGTTATTTATAACATAATTCCTCACATTTATTAACCATTAAATCTTAAAAATTTTGATGCGCATCATTAAACTGATATGGAAAACTTTTTGAACGAAAATAACAATGCCAATTGACAACATGACAACATTTCCCGCCAACGAATAATAACAAGGTATAACAAAGTTTTAACTAAAAACCCACCATATTTATGATAAAAATTAATAGGCAAATAGTAAAAACATTATTAACAGATTTTACTAATTCATCTGTAAAGATTTATCAAACTAATAACATGAGTCGCGTTGGTAGGAGCGCTACCTACTCACCGATGTCATAATCAGTTTTCACAATTATATTCAAATTATTCTCATTATTCACACATTAAAAAATAGTTATTAAAAACAGTTATAGCGAAAATTAACACTTGGTATACATAATTATAATTCAAAATCACACATTACGAAATCACATTAACGGCATCTACAAATTTAAAACAAAAATGGCGTCTTATCTTAAAAATAAAAACGCCGTGCAGGGCCGTGCTGCGCCTAATCAAAAAAAAAATCCCAAATCGAATTGAACAACTACGCGATACATTTATTCGATTGTATAATTCTATTTTTATATCAATATGACAATAAATTGATGTAATATTAATTTTATGTTTTAAATAAGGGAAGAAACATATTTTATCCCTAGTAGCCTACACAACTTTACTGTTTATTAGATTTATAGGTCCATGTTTAATACGTATCCGTGCAAGGGTAGAGAACGATAATAACCTCTGCGACTGCGACCGAGGTCGGTCTGGTCTGGTCTTAAAAGGCGACACAACAACCCACCCTAACTACGTGGTAGGGCCTCAAGTTCATCTGGATGGCGATCACTTTTGGTTTTAAGTATGCCCTCATAGTAACCTTGTGTTGTGTTCCGTCATTAGTAACCCAAGTTCCTGTACCCATAAAAGACGGCAGCGTGTTCGCGATGCTTTGCAAACACCCATATGCGACGGTAACTGATAATTCTAAGCGGGCTGTCAGCCTGTCTGCTGTCCTACAGCAGACCATGCCGAAAACCGTATTGGCGATCATTTAGCAGCTGGGAATCCTCCAGGTAACCCAAGAGTTGCGTTGACGATCCGCTCCATCACCTTTGAGAGCAAAGAAGTTATCACTATAGGCCTGTAGTTGGACGGGTCCGTCCGGTCTCCCTTTTTAAGAATAGGGTGAACATGGGCCCCTTCCACGAAGCCGGGACGGGACATAAGCTTTGCGGTAGGATAAGGTGAAAAGTCGGGAAAGGACTGGAGACAGCTCAGCCAAGCACGTCCACAGTATAATAGCGGGGATATCGTCTCTCCCGGTGGACTTCTTGACGTCGAGGGATTGGAGGACATGTCGCACGGCTTTTTGGGAAAACCGCACCTCTGACATTGTGTAGTCTCTCCATCTTCTAACAGAATGTGGAAACTGTCCCCCGTCATAAAGAGTCGAATTGGCTGCAACGATTTCGCCCAGAAGATTGGCTTTATCCTTGGCAGCATGAGTCAGACGGTCGTCAGCTGCACGTAGTGGAGGTATGAATGCCCGACAAAAGTTTCCCTCTAGCAGGCGAGACGCTTGCCAATTCTGCCGATGTGCTCAAATTTTGCTCTCGCAATCCATTTTTGAGGGTCCTGGAGGCAATGTTATATTTTTTCTTCAGGTCAGAGGTGTTAGGATCCTGACAAGCCCTTGCTGTAGTCCAGGCTCGATAGGCCTCTTGCTTTAGCTTAACAGCCTCTGCAGTAAGCCTATCGAACCATATGGCTTTCCCGAACCACCAACGGGAACTACAGTGTTAGGAATGAAACATTCCATTCCCTACAGCACCACATCGGCAATCGAGTTCGCACAGGTGTCAGGATCGCCCGACGAAAAACACAGCGGGCCCCATGGGTAGGACGCATAGAATTCGCGCAATCCATCCCAATCTACTGACCTTCGCGGTGGGGCTTTGGGGAATTGGAGGGTGCATCGCGGAAGATATCAAGCAATGATCAGAGGTTCCTAATGGAGCCCCGATCGAGACCTGATAATCTTCCGGATGTGTGGTCAACACTTCAACAGAATGTCCAACAAAGACGGAGCATGGTCCACTCTATCCAGCACGCCCATGGACTGTAAGATAATAACTAATCCTCTTCGATCCACAATAGTAACAAATATGTCTTTAAATTTTAGCTTAGAAGTCTTATCAGCGAACGTTATAAAACAATTTTAAGTTTTAGCCCGCATTTAGCTCAGCGTTGCCAATTTGTGGGAAAGTCCCCGAATTGCAGGGAATCCTGACTTCCTGACTCGATTAGGGATTAGTTTGAGGATTGATTCTGTGCGGGTTAAATGCGGGGATTTAACATTTCTATTTTTTTCAAGAACTCGTTTGGAAAAAGTCAAATCCAAGTCGCATTTCACAACGATATTTGCCATAAATGATTATTCAAATGTTGTAACTCAGAAAATAACAATATAAACATCTCGTTTTTGGTATTGGTATGACTTCAGAATTATTTACAGCAGGTGTTTCGTAGTTAAAAAGTTGAGCTATTGCAGTTTTAATGTTTCTTCGTGGTCGTGGAATCCCGTACCGCCTAATTAGTAAAGGCTTTATCAGTTCAAACGACAAGTCTTTCATGAAAGTCCAACTGGTATTTTTTCCCTCTACATGATTTATATAAGGACAGTACAATTTCGCCTTCGTTTATTAATCTAAAAAATATTACAATTAACAAAACTATTGAAAACGTCTCTAAAATATTTTATGTAGGTAATTGGTTTTGTCCCCGAATTCAGGGAATTATACCTTAATTTCTTGGTCATTGGGAAAACGGGCATTGGTTAAGGCAACTAATGGCATCGCTCGACGTTGTTTTACACATAGATATAGATATTATATACTTAATATACTATGTGCGCTGTAGCATGGTGCGGGTGACAGTTGCCTGTATAACGTTGACATCTGTCAGTACCATATGACTAGGGATGTGACGATTTAATGTGCAAAAATCATTTTTATCGCTGACGATACCCGCAGCATAAATCTAGTTCTCTTTAATGTTGTTATGAAAATTAGTTTAAAAAGCAAATTATTATTTAATTGGTATTTATGAGGAGACTCCGTTGTCACTGATGTACTAATGCGTAGTTTCTAGGGATTAAACATATATCGACTATGGTCTATGCGATATTTCAAATCTACTTATAATATTGTCTGATAGATAGAATTTAAATAAAATAAATAAATAAATAACGTGTATAAACTTGTCAATATAAATATTGTCTTTGTACTTGTATAAAATTATCAAAATCGTGTTTATGAATTTTTTTTCTTGACAACATTTTTACTCTATGGCGCATCAGCGCGGCGGCCATTTTGTTTACCTGTGAGATGCTGTCAGTACGAGTACGATTTCATTGTTCCTTTTCATTTTCGTTAAATTGTTATAGTTTGTTGAGTTTGTTGTTTTATTTGTTAAAGTTTGTTGTTATTACCATGCCTAAAGCATACAAAAAAAACTGTTTTGGGCAGTCAGGCCAGGGAGCTTGTTGTTCGCCTTCAAGACTACTTTGAAAGAGAACTACAAAATAATGGACCTTTGTTACCATTGAATAGAATTGGTGAACGAGTAGCCGAAGCTCTTGATATTTACAATACTGCTTGCAATACTGTTTCGCGTATAACACGTAAGAAATTTGGCCAAGAAGGGATGTCTGAAAATAAACTATCGACACCCAACAAAAAACGGATCAAGGTGAAGCCAATCACAGATTTAGATGATTTTGCTAAGGATGCTATTAGAAATCATGTTTATGATTATAGAGGAATGGAGCTGCCCACATTGCTCAAGCTTATAAAATCATTGAAAGGAGCGGACTTGTTTAAGGGAGGTGTTACTTCGTTGCGGCAAGACTTTTTAACAATATAAATTGAACTACGCACAATATACGATTTTTATTATAAAAACATCGACCATCCATCGTAGCAGTATACATCCCATCACTAAATACATCTATGGCGTTACGTTATACGCATAACACTGCTTAATTTTTCTTTCAATTTGATTTTATTTGTAGACTAGAATATTATGGCTGGGTTTAATTTAAGTTACTACAATCATTAATAATATAATATATTACGAATGTGGTACAGCTGAAATATTAAGTCATAATTTGTAAATCGCGGCAACTTTCAAAAGTGAAACGAAACGTTACTGAAACTGTCACTAGACATGCGCAAAACAGTGCATCATGAAGTGATGTGATATGTCATTACATTTCGTTCCGAGTAATATTACATTTTACCATCACTTCAAACATCACGCGTGATGTCGCCATGTCGCGCTATGCGACAGCGCACTACACTTCAAACATCACGCGTGATGTCAGCATGTCGCGGTATGCGACAGCGCACTATCACTCCACAGTATCACTTCTGTGATATTGTAATGGCATGGCATCGAGCGATGTGATGTTTCGTAGTGATATTACTAATCGACGATGTGCATCTTGAGGTGACATGAAAAAAAATTATTACTAATATATACAATGATTGCGTGTTTTTATGTACAGATTATACATACCTTCATATTTACATATTATATACATTCTCAAACATAATTTTACATGTAAACTTTTTTTTATAAATATACCTTTTTTTACTATGTATAATAATACATACATTAAGTAATGGTAAACGCTATTGATTTTTGTTTATTTTGTAAGAATATGAGACTAGTTATATAGAATTATTTTAATTGTATGCCTAAATGTGGTATTTGTGACAGGTAAAGTGTATCTATAATTACGGCTTGCGCCGCCAGATTTTCATGCAAAATGAACGGGCTTGAAAAAAATTATTTTGTATTGACAGGTGTATGGTTTTATTTTTTATCCTAATGTATATATAATCTTTGTAATTTACAATAAAAAATCTCTGTCATCGCTTTAATTTTTGAATTATGATCGTATAAACACAAGTGGTGCTCAAATACGCGCTACCTCTGTATTCAGCGTATCGTAATTCTACACCATAGTTGAATAATAATAAACAAAACACTTAAATAAATAGCTTCATTCATATTAAACAATAAACATAAAAAACATAACACGTTGGTGTTACAATGCAAAATGAATAGTTTTGTGAAAGGGACTCCCGGGGCGGAAGATATAACAATGGATGGGGCACGGTCATGTGGCAACCTTGAGTTTCGAGCATCTGAGATATACCGAACATTGCCGAACGTCAACGTAAGTCATGAATTGCAATTCGTACTTTCGTACTGTGCAATGATATGCCGCGCGGACAGCGCGTAATGTTTAGTGTGATGGGTGATGTTTAATTTGGTCGAGTAATGTGTGATACTACAGTACGCGGTCGGGTAATATTACGCGTGATACATTACTCGCATTACTTACACAAGTCTAACTGTCACCCGCACCATGCTACAGCGCACTTAATATAGATAAATACTATTCTTTATAGGCGCTTTTCTTTACAATTTGTGGATCTGCTTTGCTTTAGTTTTTATCACTTTTTGTTTACAATTACTAAAACAAATTGAAACTATTGCATTTGCAATTCTCCGTTTATTTCGCACCACATCTTTTGAAATGGAAATTAATAACCAACATCACCAAAGTTACTGGTTCGTATTGAGAGAAGATCAAAGCAATGTTATATTCAGTAGCAATTTTGCCAACCAGAGTAAGTAACTTATCGATAACTTATTAAGTAATTGTTATATATTCGAAAATACTTCTTTGTGAAGATATTTGACCCTAAGTAGTAAGTATAATATTTAATAATAGTACCTCCGATGAACGCAAGGATATATATTTTTCAATTTTGGTTTTTTACTTGCCTTTCTGTATTTAATTAGGTATTTTTTATACTTGGAAGTTTAAATTTAGATGCAACTGTTATAGTAATTTATACTTTATAGTTACTATAACAGTTCCTGTAGGATATAAAATTGAAAATAGAACATGACTGTTCTAAATTTTATATCCTACAGGAAATATAAAATATTCCATGGATTTATCCGTGCAGGGGCGGAGAAAGAATACTAACCTCTGTGGCCGGGGTCGGCCTGTCGTAAAAGGTGACAAAACAACCCACCCTAGCTACGTGGTAGGGCCTCAAGCCCGTCTGGATGGCGACTACCTTTGGTCTTAAGTATGCCGCCATAATAGCCTTGTGTTGTGTTCCGACATTAGTGACCCAAGTTCTTGTACCCTTATGGGACAGCAGCTTGTTCGCGATGCCACTGGAGTTGCAAACACCTATAACCGACGGTAACTGCTAAATTCTAAGCGGGCCATCAGCCTGTTTGCTGTCCTACAGCAATAAAAAAAAGAACACAACACAAGGATATGATAGCTTAGTTAGAGACCAGGGATGGTTCCCACTTAGGGTTGTTGTGTCGCCTTTCATATCAGATTGCCCTTAGCCACAGGGGTTTCTTACTTGTCAATTTACATTTTATTATTATTTATATCAAAATTTTAGTTATTATATTTATTATATTTATATCAAAAGTTTATTTTGATAAATGAGAAATTAATTAAGAGTATTTTATTAATTTCAGTAACAGGCCAGGAGACGAGATATGTTATAGATACAAGTGACAAACAATATGTTCAGCTAAATGAGGGTTCTGTGGTATTGCAAGAAGTTGAGCCTATAACAGTAACCCCCGAAAAAGAAGATTTTACTACTGTACCAATCCCAGACCAATATTGGGATCGTAGTAAAATCAAACATCTACTTGCATTATGCTTGAAGAACAAAGTGAAATGTAAAAAACAGAAGCATTGGGATGAAATTGCTGCTCAGATTGGTACAACACCAGATGAGTGTATTAAGAAATACAGAAACCTAAGAAGGACCTATATAAGACTATTGAAGAAGAAAAGATCAGGTAAAGATATTAAATGGGTACATTTCAATGTTTGCGATGAAATTTTCAATGAATGCAAGGCTCTGCCACGTGCTGTGCTAGAACCATGGGAAGACCATAAAGTTAGAAAGCTACTTAATGCATATATTGAAAATCTTCCCAGGTTCAAATGTCCAGATGGCCTGCTGAAGGATGTGTGGAGAGATATAGCAGAGCAAGTTGGAACTACACAATACAATTGCTACCACAAATTTAAGAACTTAAAGAGGGCCTATTTTAATTGGTTAGAAAGGAGCCAAGAAACTGGGAAACCTGTAAGATGGCAGTATTACCCATTTTTTGAGAAGATTTTTTCTAACTACCAACCTACTACTGGTCCCTGGAGCAGAGAAAAAATTAGGTTACTTCTGAATTCATTCATGCAGGTGGCTGACAGGTTTTTAAATCCAAAATATAAAAAGAAAGAGCTTTGGAGACAGATCGCAGAAAGTATAGGAGAGAGCCCTAATGACTGTGACAAAAAATTTAGGAATTTAAAACAAACTTATCTCAGATTGAAAATGAGAGCAGATAGGGGGGGAGGAATATCAAAATGGAGTTATTATCAAGATTTTGAAATGATTTATGGTCAAAATCAAGACAATGGAGTTGGTATCAATGGAAATACTGAAGACAATTATGTTAGGAAGCTTTTGACTTTTTATATTGAGAATAAAGATAAATTTAGAGACCCTCTGATAAAGAAGAAGAATGTATGGAAACTGCTTGTACCAAAAATTGGTTTAAATTCTGAAGAATGTGACAGAAAGTTTCGTAACTTAAAACAGACCTACATTAGATTGGCTGAGAAAAAAAAAGAGACTGGCAAGAGCAGCAATTGGCCCTATTTCTCTTATTTCGAGAAAATATTTGATGAACCAGTCTTAAAAAGTAATAAGCAAGTAAATGTAGATGATGTCACATATTCTGAAATCAAGAGTTTAGTTATGCGGGAAATGCAAACTGGAATAGACAGTGATAAGTTTGAATGCCTTGTGAAAGCAGTTGAAGAGTCAAATAATATTCAAAGGGAAAGGAATAAAATATTAAAAGCCTTATTGGATAACAGATGAATCAATTTTTAAACACAATCTATGACCACTATTGTTTTTATGTTACATATTAAATTCCAGCTTTATTTTTATCAAAATTATCTTAGACATCACTCCTGAATATATGAATGTTATGACACTTGTGAATTTTGTGCTGTCAGCCGTCTAACTAAAATTCCTGTCAGGGAGTCCTAATTTGTGACCGTTTGGTTACTGCCTGCAGCAAAAACAAAGATATGAAAGATATCTCAGTCTGCAAACCAGTCACCGCTTGGTCGGTCAGGACAGTACTGCAGGTATCCTCTCCAAAAACTGATCAAAATAACATGCCTTGGATGGAATAAGGAAATTTTTATATTAGGGAACCGTTTGAAATATATCCATTTTAGAATTCAGATTGAAATCAAATATTAAAAGCAGTCATTGCTTAGTTTCAGCCGGTTTTCCTCTTTTATTGCTGAAGAACGGCAGAAAGGCTAGCGGCCCACATTATTATAAGCAGTTTGTGACGCTAGGGGCACTGCGAACACGCTGCTGTCCCGTAGTACAGGAACCTGGGTCATTAATGCCGATATAAGGTTAATATAGCGGCATACTTACAGACCACTGATGTTGCCATCCAGACGGGCTTGGTAGCGTAGACGTAGCTAAGATAGTTTTTGTCGCATTTAAGAATTGTTTACCATGGGTAACATCTAGCATGTGTTCCTATTGAATATTATAATCGGAGACTAATACATAATACAATAATTGTAAAATGACAAAAATACATAATCATAAATTTTTTTAAACATAGCTCTTTTATTTTATGGTCTCCCCTTGTGGTCAAGGCCCCTCATTAAATCTTATTCTGATACATTATGAAAGGGGTAATAAATAAAACTGTCATAAATGTTTAGAAATGCTTTTATTTAGTTATCGTACTTACGCTTTTAATGTATATGTACAAACAAACTTAGGATTATCAGTTTTCATTCTGAAATGAGAAATCGTTCGCAATTTAATTTAACCAACTAACTTATTGAATTCACACAAAACGATCATTGCTGAAGTAACACTGAATATGCTTACTATTAACTTAAAATTAATTCTGTTTCAAGTTACGACTTACATATATGACGTAACACTATACCACAGTAAGGAATGGAAATTTAGTCCAAGAAAAAAATTATCAAAAATCACTCTCTGTAACCATAGAGGATCAGTTATAATGCAGATACCTCGTTAGGTAAGTGTATATCACGCAACACGCACTCAGCCACTCACGGACGCACTCACGAGTCGATACAATAACTAACCTAGGCTGAATTACCACACTAAAGGTGCCAAACACACACCGCCATAGACAAAAACTGCAGAATTTAAATCTAGACTGAATTACCTTTAATAATCGAGCAACATTGTTTTACTTTCAACATGTTGATACAATTAATAAGTGCTATTTGGGATTCATGGAAATCTAATTATTTGTAGTAGATCGCGGCAGTAGTAAGTTGTAATTTATCTTTGCTCTCGTCACTTGTATTAAAATTACAAATGTTCATACAAGCAGGGGATTTACATCGATAGAATTTATACCGTCGAACTTGCGACCGCGAGCTCGAAACCAGGTCACTGGGCAACGACGCTTTAAAAATGAAAGAAATAGTTTTGATACAATAGTGTTATTTGGCAAGTATCAAAAGATTACCGTTTTAAACTGAGTTACTTAACTAATGAGATTTTATCACCTAAAATGATAATGGATGTTTATTATTAATAATAGTAGAATATTAAAAGAAGAAAAAAAGGCATATTTGACACATTTGTATCCCTCTGTATGTAGAATACGTATAAGTAGTTGTTGATTGTTTTGGCTATAAACAGTGTGTGTTAGAACAGAAGTTATGTCCTTAAAACTAAATGCCTTGTGGCGCTTGGCGACCTCCTCACTTCTTGGCGTTCTTCTTGGGCGATGCCGCCTTGCCCTTCGCGTTGTTCGACATTTTCGCCTTCTTGCCTTTGGGCTCGCCCTCCTCATCGTCCTCATCCTACAAAACATACAATACATTATTACACAAATCAGCAGTTTCTGCAAAACTGATAAGTTTGAGCAAAAAACTAGTTCATGAAGTATATGTGTAGTAAGCTCGTGCTTTTCTAACATTCTTTTGTTTCATATATATAACTACTGTATAAAGTAACCAGGTATAAACAGTGCCTGCAATCACTTCATTACAATAAAAATATTAATGCTAATCATAAAGAAGTCTACGCTTGTTGGCTACAATTGGTGCTTTTTAATCAATAATTTTATAAACTAGCATCTGAAAGGACAGCGACTAAATGTATTTTTCCAACTTCCTCATCTAGCAATTATAGATCTTGAATATTTTTTTGGACAATAGAAAAGGTTTATTTTGAAATATCCCTTTAATTAGCTTATTATTTCAAAATAATTACTATCTTCAGAGACCAACATTATTTCAATATTCTAATACTAGGGAATGAAGTTATCAAAAGGTAAAGGGAAAAGAATGAGTATACAGAAAACCAACATCTAATTCATCATAGTAAATTTAGGTGACACAAGCACTGCTTCACGACATCACTTATATTCATAAATAATATATATATATTATCAACCAAAATTATGTAACTTTTAACAATATACTGTTGTAATGTACTAAAAAAAAGCATCTCATATACACATAAAATACAAATAAACAATGTGTCAACAGAAAAAAATTGCCAAAAACTAGCAAAACTATGTCGTGTATACAGAAACAGGCATTGTCCATTCCTTTTCCCTCTGTGTGTATATAAAATAAATAAAGATTAAATTAGCTGAAGGTTTTCAGTACCTCATTCGTCTTGCGTTTGCCAGCTGAAGATTTTCTTTTATTTTCATCTTCCTGCAAATGCATTTATTCATCATTTGCCTTGTAAATAAGACTTTTCTTAATAAAATCCTCAAAACACACTAAAGCATGCTACTAACTAAACAAGTATGACTTGTAGAAGAATTGTTAACAATACATATGAAATGACTATGTTAAAATAATAGAATTTAAAAAATATATTCTTCTATACATTTGTTTGACTGAATCTCTTGACAAGGACGTTTGCAAATTAGCTAATATGATATAAAGAGCAAATAAGGCTACTAGCAAAACTGACCTTAAATTGAGAGTCATCTCCTTCCTCATCATCAAGCATCTCCTCTTCCATCTCCTCCATATCTTCAAACTCCTCAACAACTGCTCCTAGCAAGTTCTGGCCTATCAAGTGCACTGGTCCTGAACCCTGAGCATTAATATTTGTTTTAGACACGGATTTTGTTTCATGGTTTGTTTTGTATAATGATTAATATGAATCAGACAAATGCCTCGAGAAATCATTGTAAGGCGGTGCAACAGTCAAAACGACGTCGCGCGCCCATCAACAATACCAATGGTTTTAGTTTTATCATCATAGAATTATATATTTTCAATGCAGTTGACATCCTCCGTGGTGTAACAGCTAACACTCGTCAGTACTCTTGCGGAAGTTACAGATATCGATTCCTATCCCGCGTCTGATGAACATGAACACCTCTTGTATAATAGTAATTTATTTACAAAAGAAAAGGTATGTAGCAGTTGTCTAGTGTCCATAACACAACTGCTATAAACTTTGACACTAGCTTATATCCTTTTCCAAGGTCCAATGTAAGACTACTGAAATTCATCAAAATTGGTTCAGAAGTTTAAGCGCTAAAGTGTAACAGTCATTTTCACATTTACATTATAATTTTGACAACTTATGTACCATGTTTAACACAATAAATACTTATTCTATTCAACTTGGAAATACTGATTAATCTAGATAATCCCTAAAGATTGTTTAAGTAAAATAAGACTATCTTTAAAAAAATTGAGCAACAATTTCGTATGATATTTGAGATTTTCTTCAAAGCAGAAACATCACTAGGTTAAATTCCATACCTGGATAAGAGTAAATGTGACTGGTGCATCTGGGAACTCAATGTCGAGACGTGCATGCCTCGTTTCGCCCGCCTTTAATACTGCAACTGGAATTTTTACTGCATCCTGTATGGACATTGTCTCCACCTAAAAAAGAATAAATACAAAACTTAATAGTTCATTCAATAAAAAATACAGTGTTATTTTTAGATATATCTAAAAATAGCCCTGTATACTGTATCAGAGGTCGTTGCGTCACCGTAGTTAACCACAGTGGTCCAGAGATGTGACATCTAGTCATTATAATGACTATAGATGGCGCCTCCCTGGACCACCAACATGTTACAATCTCACTACAATATTTATTGTAGTGAGATGCATTTGTAAGCAACAAATGTATACATTCTAGGGGGCTTAGAACTGGTTTTTTCATATTTTTATGGCACATTGATATAGATAACAAAGAAAATTATTACTAAAAACTATAAAACCACTTAATGTCAAATCTTTATAAAAATTAAATACTTATTATTATCTTTAAGGAGAATATATTCTTCCAATGTGTTATGTATAATAACATGATTATAGTTTTATATGGTTCAAAAAATGAGATCTTTATAGCCCCCTCTTTATAGGTGCTAAGTTTTCTAATTTCTAAAGATGCCCAACAATTCACTGAGTAGTGCTCATCGAGATATTTGTCTGATGATAGACATGTGTCTATTGTCTAGCAAGGCATAAATACACCTCATATAGCAAGTACTAGCTTGTTGTATAATGGATTGTACATAATAAAATTTATATATTTATATTGGTGCAAGTCTAAGATATAGAAGACCTAATGATGGAAACAAACATTATTAGAGAGACTTAAAAGGCTTTGGTGGCTGGAACATCTAGAGAGAATGCAGAAGGACCATGCTATGAAGAAGTGTACTTGGGACAAGCAATTCGGAGACACCTAGTTGGTCATCCTAGATACTGTTGTGAAGATATAGTAGCTCAAGATCTGCTCAACCTCAGCTATAGCCAAGAGCTAACGCAAGACCGAGAGGCATGGCGTGGTCTAGTATCAGAGGCCAAGACTCACTTGGGTCGTTGCATCACCATACTTAGTTAAGTCTAGTAATATATAAGACTATAACAACAATACCTGTACAACATTGAATTCATCTGCTTTGGCGTCCGGTCCAAGTAGTGCCTGACGAATAAGCAGTTTGTTACTGCGGGGGTACTCAGCTTTCACCTCTGGATCCCATGTCTCAGATTGGTGTGAAGATGACAAGGTTATACCTGGAATCAAAATTATCATTGTCTTTAATGCAAAATCGGTTTGGTGTAAATAATTATTTTCTATATTTTTATTAACTTCTAATCCCACTACACAATCGTAAGACAGTTAAAGTAGTACTTTTTACAATAAACAATCACATCCTTCTTTAACTATTTTAAAAAGCATAAGGCCAAGTTTTTCAAGCTCTACTTATGGTACCATTCCATTTGTGCAAGGACTTGTAACTACAAACGGCTGGTAATTTTCTTGCCCTTTTTAAAACTGCCCATTGTTTTAACGAAGGTTCTAAATTCAAATATACGATAATCCAAAACTTAATAGTATATTATTTAAAATCACACATTTCTCATCATACAAAAATATAGTGAACAAGTAATGCATGACTCATATTGGACGGCTGGTCAATATACATAAATAAACATGTTGTGGTGCAGTCTCACGTGGTAAATAATAAGCAATTTAGACGAAATTCAGGTCGATCTAACATCAACTATTCGAAATATGGAAACAATTAGTGAGAAACACAAAATGGCAACAACGTGCCACTTTTGATCTGTATAACCTCAAAATTATAGCAACTGTTTGCACAAATAAAGCCCGATTCATATGAATATGTTGGTAACGGGAATTGTGTGAATTCAAAATGATAAGAGTTCGCGACACCGCCTTATAGAAAATGGCTTTGACTTGGTAGGACGCCATTGATTCAAATTGCGCGCCCAACCGCCACCAATTTCGAGCATTCTAGAACCAGCACTCCCAGAAAATCAATATCTTGTGTGGGATGAAGATATACGAGAGTAATCTCAAAACGCCATTTCAATTCAATAAAGATATTAGCCATTACAGCAGTTGCATTGAAAATGGCGGCAAGCCGAATTACACTAATAAAGCTTAAAAAAGCAACATTATAAAAAACTTGATTTCGATATTAATAACGTATGAACAAATTGGGATAGTAGTAAGATGCATAAATAAAGATTTTAAAATGGCGAGCCGGGTGTCAAGGTAGACGCCAATTTGATAACATGATCTGAAGATGAAGTACGCAGTGCAATTTATAAATATATTAACAGAGAGAAATATATTCTATTCAATATTCAGACTCACCGTAGAAATATTCGTCCGACATAATGATTTAACTAATAAAATGAGATTTCTGTAACACGTTCACGTGCGATGCCGGCACAGTCAAATCTGGAGATCAATGTTGCCAACGAAAAGGTTAAGGAAATGGAAAACCGAAAAATGGAAAATATTGTGCCCGTTATAATTTCCCCAAAATTTATTTTTCTTCGTTTGGCAAGTAATTTAAATTTAATTTTAAGGTATAAATTAAAACAAGCCTTATCCTAATACAGTATTAACTTTACATAAATTACAATACATAAACACATTCTATATGACATTAGTAATTATAACGATCACTATAATTTTCTTCCAAGGATTTGGTTCTGATTGTACTTCAAGCTTTAACCTTATAAATCGGGATACACTATTGATTACTGCTTCAAAGAGAAACTAGTGATGACATTTTCTTTCCTTGAGCTGAAATAAATAATCGACAATTTAGATCAACATTCATCCCTGCAAAAAAACTCTGTATTAACAAGGGAATTTTCTGTGACTCCACAATTTCTAAATAGAATATTATGTCAGAATTTTGTACGTATTCTTGAAATCCTTTAACACTCATAGCCAAAATTGACTTTCCTCGGATATTATATCGGCTACACATCTTATGTAATTGATTCATTTATGTATTTTTGATTTACAGTTACAGGGCCAACATAATAAGTAACGTAACTATTTATGGTACATGCCATTGTTGTAATTGAACATAGCACTGCAAAGTTACAATAAAAATGATATATCACTAGGTAGCATGCATTGCTGCTATTATGCTTAATATTCTTTTATAAGAAGTATCATATAAGTAATTAGATACATATCTAACAAAAGTTATTACTCTTATAGTTTCAGAGCGTTAGGTAGTAAGTATGTGAAATATTTTTCTTTTAGAACGATATTGATTTTTGTTACGTTATTAATGCATTAAAAGTGAAATTTAGGTTCTCTTAAATCTACGATAACCTGAAATATGAGCAGTTTTCATAGGATGGTAACATTGTATAAAAAATTTAATCTATTGGCAGTCAAAGCCTATACTTTATGATAATATGGCTTGGCAATAAGCACTTTTAAATTTTTTGGAAACCTGTCTTATAAGTAAAATTTTGAGTGCATTATGTAGTTAATAATAACCGATTTATTAAAACAAGAACGTAAAATACTATTTTATACCTACATATATATATGACATGGGAGAGAGAGGTGTTGGGCGTCATAGTCTAACACAAACTGTGAGTTCATTTGAAGTTAACGTTATTAAAAATTTTAGTGGTGCTTCAAAATTGATAGATATTTGGTGACAGGGGGTCAGTATTTCAGTGAGTTACCATTTGGGTTATTAATGAAACACCAGTGATGGTTAACTAAATCAATACGGAAGCTGTATTGAGTACTGAATAATTTATTTTGAAATTCGTGCTCTTTAAATATGATTTGGCCAGGGTTCGTCGACCAATGAGAAGCGTCAAAAGTAAACAAATAAAGATATTTGTACCCGCGACTAATTCTTGGAAATTAAGCATTTCATCCATGGTTTGACACCAGACTATTTTGGTTGAGCCCACGTCCCGCGCGGCCGCCTCCGCAGGCGATATTGCTCGCAGCGTTCTCCCGTCGTCATTCCTGTCCTGGCTGAGACCTGAGACGTCGTGCCGTGAGCATGTGATCACGCTGTCGATGCTGTTATTATTGTTGCTCGAAACCTATTCCGAGAAATGTGATCCAGTTGACGGCGCTGGGCGATGATTCGTGGATAGTACATATGCGACGTGGCCGACGATTATGTATGATGACTTTTCAATTTGAAAAAATCAGCGGTCTTCAAATCAGCATTCTCTTTCAGACAACTTAATACAAATATTTACAAAAGGCTATTTGATGGCGGTGTATATTTCCCCTCAGGGGCGCTCCTCTGTCCGAGGAGTGCACGGGTGTGCGTACCCGAGGTGCCCGAGCATCCGTCGCCTCACTCCCCTCTCTGTCCGAGGCGACAGAGTCCTACCTTTCTTCCCGTCTGCCTCCTACATCCTTTCCAACTTCGCTCTCTGTTCGTGGCGTGGTCCTCGGTGGGATGGTTGCGAATACTGATTGGGGTCCCGGGTTCTGCCCCGGGCCCTGATTAGGTAGTCGAAACCATGCCTATTTCGACTGCGCCTGCACAGAGAGTGTGATAGCACCAGATAATAGCACCAGCGATGAAAGGTACACTGGTCATGTAAATCTCTCTCCTTCTGTTTTGGAAGAAAGTCGGGTCAGAATTGTGTCTGAAGTAGAGAACTCTCCACAGAGAGTCCCTGAATGGAGACTACAAAACCTTGTCCAGTTCAACCCCTTAAAGACACAAGTCTGCCAAGAAAACCCCGTTCGCACCTACGCCACAATTCCAAGGAACTCCTCTTACCATCTCAGAGAGTATTGGGATCCTTGGTGTCCACATCACGAACGATGTGCAGTTTAGGGCACAACTGGAAGCCAGAGCTAAGCTTACCCTCCAGTTGTCCCCAAGTTGAAAATTTTACTGGGCATTATTAAAAATAAATATTCTAAAAAAGACAGGTCATTTTGGTGAGATTTTCTATCTGCCAGGTTGATTACGCATGCCAAGAATATTACGCGTGCGTGTGAGTGAGTAGTGCTATAGGTAAGCTGCAGTGTGAGAAAGAGCGTTTATCGACAGCAGTCCACGTCTCCGATCGCTGAAATTTTTTTTCTTGGGGAAAAACCCTCTCTTGACGGATTCCCCCGGCCCGGGGGGACCGAGGAATATGTGGGACTCCGGGAAAGATGTTCGGCCATCCGACTACCCACTAAAAACCCCGCTGTTCTCCTATCGCCTACGCCCGGGCCTACGGATATGTGGCCTGCCGATCTCGTGGCCCGAGCCGGTGAAAGCCCGCCCTTTGTCTCAAGGCGGGCCTCTTCTAAAGTGATGTTGACGCTAGGGAGTCAGGGTTTCGTTCCCCCAGCGCTCTCCTCTGTTGACTCTAGGAGTTGAGGGGGGCCGCAGAACAGCACGCGGCATTCTCCCTCGCGGCAATAGTCTGGGCGGCAGATCTTCCCCTGAGGGGTCGCCCGCGGCCGCTTTCTACGGCGGCCGGAGGTCGTTGATTGTCCTCCGGCGCCGATGACGTGGCCTGAGTTGGTGGGAGGGGAGTGTGGTGGTCGACTCCCACTCCCGCTCCGCTGCCTCCTTTGCGGACATGACTACCTCGTAAAAGGAGGCGACGGCCGTCCATCCAGGAGTCCGTCCATCTGGAGCAGAATCTCTCGCTCTGACTCGTCTCTTCAACTCATCTCATAGGTGTTCTATGGGATTCATATCCGGGTTTTTTGCTGGCCAGCCCATAACCGCATCACCGACTTCGTTCAGGTATTCATTTACAATGGCTGCGGTATGAGCCCTAGCATTGTCCTGCATAAAAATAAGTCTTCGCCAGTAAAATGTGCGTAAGGTACCACATGAGGCTCCAGACACTCTTCGATGTAATGTGACTCATTTAATGACGATTACTGAGATCCAGATACAAATACAA
Source organism: Malacosoma neustria (assembly GCA_963693495.1). NCBI lineage: Eukaryota > Metazoa > Arthropoda > Insecta > Lepidoptera > Lasiocampidae > Malacosoma > Malacosoma neustria. The sequence goes on along the minus strand of OY856393.1, from coordinate 12,020,241 downwards.
GTTCGGTTTTTCTATCGGTGCTTATGCCTCCCTAAACCGTCTATGAACTGCCACCGTAACTGACTATTTCTTAAATACAAATACAGCACTGTGCAAAACGCTCTCCCTCTCTTAAATATACCTTCTTTCTTCCGTCATTACCATACAGTATGATTTTACTCTCATCAGAAAAGAGAACTTTGCTCCATTGAAGGTGTGACCACTTTAAGTACTCGAGTGCAACCGTCAATTTTGGGCTATTTGCTGGTTTATGAGGGTTTCCTGCCACGCTCCGCCAATCTTCTTCTTATAATATAGTAGCTTACAGTCAATCCTCAAACCTCACAGAGCCACTGCTGTAGTTAAATAGAGTTAAAGTGGCGATTTCTAGAGAAGCTGACACAGTATACCGATATTTAGTTAGGTATTTTTGAATTATTTTTGGTTTTATTAATAAATAACATTTCCCTAAATTACCATAATAATGTACATAAAATTTAAGAAATAACTCAAGCTTTTCTCAAGATTTTTAAATGATATCAATCCTCTTTTTAATTTAATGCCGTCTGAATAATACTTGCAGTAGTGTTTCGATTTTTTTAATGAGAAGTATATATAAAAGTATTAATTAAAATTGCGTATCTCCAACACTTCACGGCTTTTTGTCAATGTTTTTTCTATAAAAATAATTTATCCTTCGTCTTTTCTCAAATGACGCACACTCATTTACTGTGATAAATGATTATAGAAGACGAAGAAGAAGAAGACATTATAAAAGTTTGTTTCTTATAACCTGTTACACTTAATGGTAGTTTATGGTAGTTTTACAACTGAGTTAAAATAAATTCGATGCACAACCGCACGGGTGTAGTAAATCACGTGGTTTCGCTGGACCCAATGGAATCGCTGCGACCGAGGACGCAGCCTGCTGTCGTTATACGCTCTCTCTTACACTGCAACTTATTGAACTTACCTTTAATGCACTACTCACTCACATGCACGCGTAATTTTCTTGATCACTTGGTTTGGTAGGGAAAAATCTCACCAAAATGACCTGTCTTTTTAAAATTTTTAATACTAATTTGTAACCTGTAAATTTTTTAACTTGTCTCAAGCATATATTTGTATTTATTTGCATAATAGTTTTGCAAGAATCTTGCATGGTTAAAATCCCTCGCAAAAGGCTTGGCTTGTTTATTGTCCTAATTTTTCAATATGTAATTTTACTTTAAAAAAATACAAGTTTTCTCAAAGGTATTTTTTGCAACAAACATTTTTGTATGTTTGTTATTATAGGGGTTGATAAATGACCACTACCCTCCAGCCAGGTCTGCAATTTTGTATTAGAATGCTAGGGGAGAGTTATCTGACAAATTTTCAGAATGCCTCAAACTTCTTTTCTTCTTAGCTTTTCTCTATCATGTTGATGTAGGCCTCCTTCAAACTTTGCCACTATTCTTAAACTTCCCTGTCTCAACTCTCAAACAACTAAAAATGTCTACCAGCTCTCGGACCATACCGACCATGGTCCTTTTTATACCAGTGATACCGACACAAGATTGTCGATTGTGATTGTCAAAAAAAAAATAGCGTGTGTAGTATGGACGTAGTTGGAAAATGTCAAAATTCTTAATCAGCCCAACTCAGTCCGCCATTTTACATATGTTTATTCTACTATTGGTGCTGGGCATTGCTTTTTTTCTGATACTTATATGTAATTGGTCAGTTTTAGACCAAAATTACAGATCGTCCGTCTTATTTGCCAATAACAAATTAATACCATATAATAATATTTTTGTTGTAGAGTGTAGACATAAAACAATCGTGCTTTCTCGTGCATCAAAATTGACACAAAATTCATTAAAATACAGTTCACTTTCGCCTTGTTAAAGTTGTTACTTCTATGTTTTCCTCCTGCTCTTCCGGGTTAGTTTCAACCATTGTTCATATAAAGTGGATCGATTAATGTAAATAAGTTTGCAAGTGAGTCGTGCATTTGTGTCGGTCGAGTAGTCTTGACCTTATGGCATCGCTGTCGGGATTTTTTTGTTGTGTAACAACGCCAAAATTATAATATTGACGATGCCAAGTCCTGTCGTCAAGTTCGCGAGCTGTGATAAATAACTTATTAAATTACGATGTGGTTTTAGTGAATTAACGATAATTGTCAATGAAGTGAAATTTGCTTTTCCATCGCTTCAGGACTACAGTGTTGATTGTTTTAGGTCATCGTGGTAAAGGCTCCAGCTGTACAAATATCGCGATATAATTTTGCAATGACATTGTCATAGTAGTCAGTGGGTTGATCACGCGTTGGATCAAATTCTCAATGTTATAATTGATGGTACAATGAGCGAAGAGGCGCAGAATGATGCTGGCAGGAAAGCCGCATCGCTGGAGCCAGCTACACAGTCTGCAGACTGTTGCTCCCATCAGGATGTCTCAACAAATGTCTCACAAACAAATTCCATACAGGTAATGTACAAAAATGTTTTTTGTTATTTAATTCTACATTACTAAATTTAAGTATTTGCTATCAGCAAAGATAATTCATCAAGAAGTAAAGTAGCATATCAGGAGTTGCAGTTTTACTCTTTTTGAATCTGGATAATTTGTATTCAAAGTGAATCATCACCTTCATACAGCAGGAGCTTATACATCAAAACAGCAATTCGTCACTTCATCCATCTCGGATGTAGTAATATTCCAGTTTTAGATTAGTAGAAGATATAGTTTGAAGAATTGTTACTACCAAATGTGCATATAAATTATAAATTTTTATTAACTGCGAAATAAACGGAGGAGCTTCTCAAGTCCAAGCATAAATTTTTATAAATATTTTTTATGTATGACCACACTTAACTTTTTACAGAGTAGTCAGATTTAAAAAAATATTTTTTTGTTGGAAAGGGCATACCCTGAAGTCAGTCCCATATAAATTTGGGAAAAAAATTCCAACCCTAAGGGTACATAAACAGAAAATGTTTGATTGTTCACTCACTGATTATATCTTTGATCACGCATAACTTTTGACTGAATTGATTTATTTAAGCATGTAGTAATTAGTAGATTATAGCCACAAAAAATTATAAAATAAAAACTTTAACAAAAAATTAAACTGCCGAAAAAACTGAAAAGCAAAAAATACCTTAATAACCTTCTTTTTATTAAACTTAATAACTAAGTTCTTAAACTAATGTAAGTATACCTCAGTAATTTTGAGTCAGCGCCAAACAAGCAAATTAATTAATTACGTAAAGCGTGATACGCGGTGGTGCAGCGTGACACACCCCTTCACCGGAAAATACCGAGCGTTTAATGTCAGCGAGACAGCAATCCACGGGGGCACACACGTGAGGGCACTGGCGTCGACTCAAAATTAGTTATTAAGGTTAATAAAAAAAAAATTATTTTTTGCTTTTCAGTTTATTCCGAGGTTTAATTTTGTTGTTAAAAAGTTTTTGTATTTATAGTTCACTATTTTGGTGATAATGGCTTACAAATAATAGATAGATATAATGCTATGTGGGCTTTCTTGTAGTACTATTTAAGATAAAAATTTCCATTGTACAATACTGTAACTCTAACGGTTTTTACAGCACACACCAGAATAGTTCCTAGATGACAGAATTTTTTCCTACTTACTTGACACTTATCATTATATTTTGGGCAATTCACACAATATTTTTATTAATTATTATAGCCTATTTGTTATTCTTATGTATGAGCTATATTATTGTAAAGCTTCATTAAAATCTATTCAGTAATTTTTTGCGTAAAAGAGTAACAAACATACATACAAACTTTCGCGTTTATAATATTAGTAAAAATATAAGAACACGTTTTAACTAAGAAAAGTGCAATAATTGTGAAAAACAAACAAATAAAACATTAGATCTGTCTCTGTAATGAATTAAATGTGTTTTTGAATTGTAAATTATTTATTTCAGATGACAGCTAGTTCTGTGCCACAATCAGATAACTGTAAATGGATTTGTGAAGTCTGCACTTATGAAAATTTCCCACTCTCTAAAAAGGTAATAGAATTCGTAATGTAAAGGCTCTGTCACTCTTAGCACTCCAATGGCTTTATTGCAGGGGCATCTGGCATGAAATTTAAGAATCACTAACATACGTACATTGAACCCTGTTTATATCCTATTTATTTAACTTTCAATATAAAATTTCAATGCAGAATCTGCACATTTTTCCCATATACTTTATGTTATGTATGATTTCAGACTATTTTATCCGTGCAGGGGTGGAGAAAGAATAATGACCTCTGTGGCCTGGGTTGGCCTGTCGTAAAAGGCGATAAAACAACCCACCCTAGCTACGTGGTAGGACCCCAAGCCCGTCTGGATGGCGACCACCTTTGTTCTTAAGTATGCCGTCATAATAATTTTCTGTTATGTTCTGGCATTAGTGACCCAAGTTCCTGTACCCTTATGGGACAGCAACATGTATAACGGTATCTGCTAAATTCTAAGTGGGCCGTCAGCCTGTATGCTGTTCTACAGCAATAAAAAAAATTGGTAGAACTATATTGTGGTCATTAGCTAATATTACTACAGCCTTTCTGTTGAGGAGCAGCAGACAGGCTGACAGCCCACTTCATAGTAAGTAGCTATCATCGCCTATAAGTGTTTGCAAGGCTAGCCTATATCACTAATGCTGGAACACAAGTTTATTATGGCGACTTGCATCTAGACCAAGGTTAGTTGCCAGCCAGTCGGGTTTGGAGCCCTACCACCTAGCTAGGGTTGGGCCCCTACTCAGAGAAAGAATACTGACAGCTTTAATTTATTCTGGTGTAAAACTACTAACAAAAATAAAATACTTTAAAGCAGAAAGAAAATAACACTATAGTCTATCTAGTCTTAGAAGTTTTGTGCGTGTGTCAGTTTCAAGTGTGATGAAATAATAAATAAAAAAATAACATTAATAGCATGTGGCAAATTTCGCAAAAGCAATTATTTGTTGAGTAGTCATTATGCATTGAAATGTTAATTTTATTTAATTTTACTTTTCTAGACTAGTTCGCAGTCACTTTTGTGTCATCAAATTAAAACACATATTGCCTATTACATAAATTTTCACTATTGCTTTCAATATCATCATCATCATCATTTTCGCGTTGAATCCCGGTAGTCAGCTCAAACTCTTGCTTCGGCGCCCGGGGTCTGCTTCTTGACTTTTTTTTTCTCCACTTCACACGATCGGCATCTCTGGTGGTCAGTCTATTGGCACGCATATCAGCCCTTACGACGTCAAGCCAGCGCTTTTTGGGTGTACCCTTCCTGCCGGGGCCCGGCGGAGGCGACATGGTCAGACATTTGTTCCCCACGTAACTAGCCGGTTGCCGTAAAACGTGACCATACCAGCGAAGGCGAAACTCCTGCAATTTATCCGCAATAACACGGACATGAAGGCTGCCGCGAATGCGAGAGTTCCTAACGCGGTGCTTCCGCGTTACTCCACACATCCACCGCAGCATATTCATCTCCGTGATTTGCAGTGCCTGCTTGTGTTGCTATATATTGCTTTCAATAACTTTAATACACACACATCAAAAAAGTCTAAGCAACATGTATTAATTTAAATTTTAGGATGGTGGATAAACTTCCTGTGTATGGATGAACTTCCTGAATGCACCTGAGCCTTTCAGTATTTCCGGGCCGACGGTACACTCGCACTCTTCTTGTATCAGGCTTAAACCCGAATCGCGACTCATCGGAAAACATAATTTTATCCCATTGTTCCTGGGTCCATGTTCTGCGTTCTCTACATCATTCATTTCGACGAGCGCGATTCCCGTGACGTATCAGTGGGCATCTAATTGGGCGTCGAGCTCGTAGGCCGTACTCATGCAGTTGATTTCACACAGTTTAGGGACTTACATCAACACCACTTGAATTTTGTAGCCTCAAACTTATCTCTCAAGCGGTTAACATCGGCTGGCGTTTTGCAGTCACTTGTATGTACCGGTCTTGCCGAGTGGTTGTACTCCTTTTACGGTCTGGATGCTGTTCAGCGGGTTCCCATGTATTATTGTAGCGCTGCCAAAGACGACAAATAACACTTCTATGAATGCCAAAATGCCGAGATACCTGAGATTGATTACTTCCCGCTTGCAACACCCCTACAGCTCTTTGTATTTCATTTGCCGTCAAATGACGTCGCTCCATGACGTAAATAATATCTAACAACTCAATTTTGTCGCTAACTTTATTTAATTGGTTGGTAAAATTATAATATCAAGACTAAACGTTTGTAATATCATGCATGTTGCTTAGACTTTTTTGATGTGTATATTTCAGTTCAGATTTTCAATTACTGATTTGAAGTATTGAACTGATGATTCTAATGTTATAGTTTGAATTTGATGCTTAAATGGGAAATAAGTGTTTTGGATGATGCAACTAGGTCTATTTGTTTGAATGATAATAATTAGAAATGAGTATATAAGAGAAAGTGGCACCAGTTATTGAAAAACTTTAAATTGACAGATTAGTGTGGTTTGGCTATGTGAAAGGAAAAATGCCATGTAATAAGAAAAATAACAGAAATGTGAGTAGATGGATTTATTAGGAGGGGTAGGCCAAAGAAAAGATGGATGGATTGCGTAAAAATGGTATGGTGGAAAAGGGTGTGAATGTTGAGATGGCGGCTAACCGAGGAGAATGGAAGAAAAGAACATGTTGTGGTAACCCTGCATGTGCGATAAGGGCAGGAAGAAAGTAGTAAACCTATTTGAGTATATTATAAATGCCACATACAGAGGATGAAAGAAAACATCTTGAGATCTTTTTTTTTATTGCTGAGGAACAGCAGACAGGCTGACGGCCCAATTAATAGTAAGCATTTATGTTCCCCTATGGTTGTTTGCGACACCAGGGGCCTAGCGAACACGCTGCTGTCCCAAAGGAGTACAGGAACCTGGGTCATTAATGCCGAAACACAACACAAGGTTATTATAGCGGCATACTTATACACCAGGTGTGGTTGCCATCCCGATGGGCTTGGGCCTTACCATCTAACTAGGGTTGTTTTGTCGCCTTTTACGACAAGCCCACCCCGGCTGCAGGGGTTAGTATTCTTACTCTGCCCCTGCACGGAGATAATATATGCTGGGGACTGGGACTGGGGTATGTGTTAATTAATTTTAATTAATGGTTTATTAATGCACCCTGGAAAGAAGTGATGGATATACTGTCCATTTCCTGCAGCGTGAGACCCAAACCCAGCTGTGGGGCATAATAGGCTATTGTGATTATAATTATATTTTGATTAATGTGATCCTTGAAAGCAATATAAATTTATTTTCAGTGTACGATGTGTCGATCTGCGAAGCCTCTGCTCGGCGAAGATATATTCAAACTGCAAGATGGCGCCAGCGCCTTGCCCTCGCAAGACGTTTGTGGTAATGTTAACCATAGTGATTGTCTCAATATCCTATGTGTATTAATTATATTTTGATTGCGGCCTGCCATATGTTTGCCACATGTTCGCCAATGTGACAACACATTGGCACTTATTAACTATTATCATTCCTGATAACCTTTGCAATAATGAAAGAATAAAATTGTTTACAAATATTAAACTTTAACCGCTAAATGTATTAAATTTTTTACTGATTACTGGTAATTGAATATATGTTTATTGTGTTTTGTATATTATAACATATCAAGTTACAACTTTTATTTAAAAAAAACTTTGACAAACTTATTATCTGACTCTGAAACAATTGGTTAATTTAGTTAATGACAGTTAATTAATATAAGTAGTTGCAATAGCATAAATTACAACTAAGGATTATTTTATTTTGAAGTAGAATTTGTGTTCAAACAGCTTCCAAAAAGGCACGCGCATCACTTACATTTCTCGCTCTTTCCTGTTCGCCTCCGTGTATCAAGTGACGCAGACGGGAACATAAGAATTTAACAAATAGCAACTAGATTAAGATTAGCCAGTTAATATTCTGATAATAATTGACAATTCAGAAAGAGTAATAGAGGAGTAAGAATACTTACCCCTGCAGCCGGGGTCGGCTTCTCGTAAAATGCGACTAAAAAACCCAAATTAGGTGGTAGGACTCCAATCCTGCCTGTATTGCAACCAATCTTGGTTTTAAAATATACCGCCATAATAACCTTGTGTTCTGTTCTGGTGTAATTGACCAGGTTCCATTATCACTACGCGTATGGAAGCATGTTGAGAGTGCTCCTGGCATTGCAAACATCCACAGGCGACGGTAACTGCTAACTAAATGGGCCGTCAGCAGACATGCTGTCTTAAGACAGACATTACTTTAAAGTAATAAAAATATCTAGTTCCAAATTAAGACACTTGTAAATAGATACGTGATTTCAGGTGCCGAAGAAGCAGTATCGGAAAGGTTGAAGCCCCTAAGAATATCCTCACCTCAGGGACAGGCGAGTGCATCCTCCATCAGCAAATGGTCATGCCCTGTAAGTTATATATTTATAATATTAATCAAGAATTTTATATAATACTTTAAGTAAAAATCATGTCTAAAATCCTAGGTCTGGTCTTTACCTGGGATTTGTTTGAATTTTATTTTTAAGGCACTTGTGTGGTTATTTGACTAAATAACTTAAGTTATAAAATACTTCGTTTTCATATAGTTTTAAAAATGTTGGTATAAATGTTATATTATTATCTCATCAACATTATTTAGTCTTATATACATTGCTGTACATATATTACAGTGTAAACTACATAACGATATAAACGGACTGAGATTTTTTGGGTGTTATAGAGAGTGGTCGTTAAATGAAGAGAATGAGAAGAGAATGTTGTTCTCTCACCTATATTTTCTTCCTCCTGTATTGAGCGTATTAATAAAACTTCTTCGTCAATACTCAAAGATTTTTGTTTACTCGCCATGTCAACATGGCGAAAGTCTGTTAGCAACTGCGATTATGATAATGACGTAACAACTTAACAAAAGTATCGTGACCGAGGTAAACATGTGCAAGTTCATCAAACAAAAACATAAGGCTAAATTTCATAGACTTTCCGGTATGTCAGTCGAAGTAAACACGTAATAATAGTACAGTAATAAAGTTGCAGTTCTTAGGAATTTCGGTAACATAGAAAGTACTACTCAATGATTTATAAATGCCATATTATTGTCGTTAAATAGAGTGAGCGTGAGGCTATACATATAGAGTTTATTATTGTATAGAAAACAAAGTAAACCAACCAGTCAACAAATTTCGACGTTTTAAAGAGTTTGTCATTAAATCGAGTGACATTATAAAGAGTTAACACTATATTTGTCATTTGTCACAGGACTTTACTAGTCTCTGGCCAAGCACGATTTTCCGACTACCCGCAACTGAGTACCAAAAGCTAGAAGTAGCTGCCAGTGTTATTTACTCTCCTCCACTCTAGTTATTTATGAAAGCTGACATGTTTGAACCTATAATTCCTTTCCTATTTTAACCTTTGTTTTGTATGGTCGAGAACTTTCAAATGCTTTGAGTTTGAATTTGACATATGTAGCTGATTGACGGTGACAATCTCTGTGGCATAACAACTAATGCATATAGAAATCTGCAGAAATCTAATCAGGACAATGTGATATAATCTTATCGTATTATTGTATTGTCATCGGTCCTTGGTAAGTCTTCAAAATTTAAATGATATCTGACCATTTAAAATGGGTCAAAATCGAGTTCCAAGGAGTCGGTTACAAATCAACAAACAAACCTACAGGTGAAACTAATAAAAGCGTGTTAAAAAGTTACAGTTACCTCTTTATTATTATTATTATTTATTTATTTCAGACAGTTACAAAATCATGTCCATAGTGGGTTAGTAAATTATAAGTAAACTTAAAAATCTATTGTTAGTAAACACAAATATAAAATGATCAAAATGTCCATGTCGCGACTGGTGCGTGCAGCTGTACCCAGTGGCGAATCATTGGGCTATCCCACCGATTGCATAAAATTGACATATTATTATATGTTATTATTATTCATCATTCATTAATTCGTTAAATTAATTCATTCATTAAAATCACATACGTGTATAATTATGAAAAAAAAAAATTATGGTTATGAATAGTTGAGAAACTACTTTGAATATCCACATATTTATTTTGTGACTAGATGGTGTTGTGTGAATAGTCTCAAGGTGTTTTTTTATTGGAATTCTGCAGACATGTACATACGAAAACTGGCCGCGGTCGTTGAAGTGCGCCATGTGCGGGTGCAGCAACCCTGCGCCGGCGCAGAATTCCCCTCCACCGGATACGAGGCCGTCAAAGCCACCTGTCGGTGAGTTGATTTTGTCTATGCGAAACAGACATTTCAATCATACACTAATAATATTTCCAATTAGTTAAACGTATTTGATTTGCTTTATAGTATAATAGCTGACCCGACAAACGTTGTTCTACCATATAAATAAAAACATTTTAGATAAGATTTTGTTTAAAGAAATGAAAATTGTTTAAGAACAATTTCAAATGCACCCTGGTTTGTTAGAAACACAGAAATTCACGAATACCTGGAAATGCCCACAGTTCGAGAAGTAATCAGAGATTATAGCGAAAAATATAAGGAGAGATTACAACACTACACAAACGAGCTAGCCAGAAGCCTACTGAACACAAGTCGTGAAAACGTACGTATACACCGCCTCAAAAGATGGCAGATACTAAACCTGGATCAGAGAATCTAAATTCAGCATTACACTGTAATGGTGCTACTTATAGGAGTGTCACCTATAATCAATGTGGACATGGAAACCACCTGATTATGGCTATGTAGCTGATTGCAGATAGGAAAAGGGGAAACAAAAAAGAAAAAGATTTTCGTAAAATCCGTTTGTGAGGGTCGTCGCTAAATTAGTAACGATGTTAAATTTCAAGTTATTCGGGTTTTTAGAAAATTTTATAAGATAATAAAAGGGTATATTATATTTTACCATTTCGGTATGCAAATGTACATAAATATAATTTTTATGTGATCTTCGGGCTTACTGTTGATGAAAATTTTAAAGTGTAACTTTAATTTTTGGAAAAAAAATTAACATTGCACACACTTTTTCTTAGTATTTAGGTACTGGTTTGTTTTTAATTATAAAGGTAAAATGTTGACTATGAACGTATGTTTGACAGGTATAAATGACATCTGCAACAGCCAGAACGCGTCTGTACACGAAGTAGAGAGCACCAACCGGCGGTCCAAGCGGCGCGCCAACAACACCGACTGGATATGGCTGCAGGCCTGCTTAGGTGAGACTGACACCCTTTGTTACCCGTACACGGTGTACTGACGACATTGGTTCAGTGGTTACGCCAGTGGCACAATATAGTTCAGTCTGTAGATTCAATCAAAAATTTGTACAATACAGGTTTCCATTAATTGTACAAATTATTCAATTAATAATCATAATTACAAAGTAAAAATAAATAATAATTAATAAGTTATTGAAGTTATACTTATTATGGCGCGTTAAAAAAATTATGAAAGTACAATTTTTACGCGCACACCGACAGCCAAAAAGTGACATAATGAAGTTAGCTCATAAATGTCAAGTTTCAGTGAAAATTCATAACTATATTCAAAGTAGTTTCTCAACTATTCATAACCATAATTTTTTTTTCATAATTATACACGTGTGTATGTGATTTTAATGAATTAATTAATTTAATGAATAAATGAATGATGGATATGAATGGTGGTGACTTTTGATTAACTTTTTACGCACTTAGCATATATAGATTTGAGGTAAATTGTCGATATGTATTCTTTTTATTTGATTAATTTATCATTACTTTTACAAGAAAAGAGTTGTGGCATATGGGATGAAATCTTTAACTATTTTCATTCTGTTACGCCAAAGAAGTATAAATTCTTACGTGCGTACATAAGTACACACACAAAGTGTTTTAATTTCTGTTAAACTGCCCTTTACTGCCAGGCGTGGTGGAAGGAGACCCGCGTTGCGTGGACGCCTATCTCGACCAAGGGGGCGACCCCGCCCGTGCGCTCACTGCGCATGAAGTGCAACTTTTGAACAGAGCGTCCGCGTTCGACGCCGGACACACCCTCGTGCACCTCGCCATCAGGTATTTACGCTACAGTATATTGATTATTTTCAATTTTATCATTTTAAATTGACACATGTACGAACAACCAATAGAATATATGGGTCCAAACTATATTTGAGATCCAAAGCAGCATCATCTACCAAATTACATATTTGATAAATAAGTAGTGTTAACAAAATAACCTTTTATTGCTGTGGGACAGCAGTTGCCGTCGCCTATGGATGTTTGCGACACTAGGGGTACCGCAAACACGCTGCTGTCCGCGTAGTGAACTGGAACACAGGGTTATTATGGTGGCATATATAGAGAACAGGGGTGGTTGCCACCCGTATGGGCTTAGAGCCCTATCATATAACTGGGGTTGTTTTGTCGCCGTTTACAACAGGACGCTCCGCCCCTATATGGTGGGGAAATGCAATAAAGACTTGTAGAGTATTGTTTTACTATTTTAGGTTTCAAAGACAAGACATATTGTCGACGTTGTTGTCTCGAATATCGGGAGGTGGACCCGGGCTCAAGCGCTCTCCTTCGTATATAGGTAAATTTATGAAATAATCATATTATATTCCTCTTTTTCTATTCTCAAGAGACTATATGATTAAAAAAATATAGTTATGGGATTTGATGTATCTCGTGGTGTATATGAAAATCCGTATTTCGTATTATATCATATCCCATTTAATATACTACGCGTGTTACATAAATCTTATGACCTAAAATAACTGGCACACCGTGTGAAGTGCGTATGTGTACTGTTTGGAGTGCGTGTACATACCTCTCTGTAAGCCTCTCGCTAGTGTTTTCACTCAGTTATCGAGTAGCCCAACACCGGCGGAAATATGTACGCCACATAATATTTATAACGATAATTGGAGGGCTATGTTTCTGGTATGAAATCTGACAGATTTCGTGCAAATGTAAGATGTTCAATTGTTTTAATGAGCGTACATAACACGCCTTGTACTGTAAAAAATGATTGACGATTGTAAAATGTCTTTGATTATACAATTTTGAGGGTAGTCACATCTACCCTCAAAATTGTTAAATTTCAGTAGAATACAATTAACTAACGGAAAGGCTCCTAAGAATTATAGACTTAGTAAAAATGGGTTTGCTATCTATAACAACGATCTGTCACTGGTTCTCTCCTGTATCAGGATTATTAGCTTAGCTTATTTAGTTTTATTTTTATTATATCAGAGGAAGTTTGAAAGTAGCACCAGTGATTTAAAAAGTAAAAAACTAATATAAGTATGTATGGCCACATAAGGCGAAAAGAAAAATGCCACATGACAAGATAAATATAGAAGGATATAGAAGGAGGGGTAGATTCAAGATTAAGATGGATGAATTGCGGAAAAGGGTGTGCATGTTGAGATGATGGCTAACAGAAGGGAACAGAAGGAGAGAACATGTGACGATCTCACGAGAACATGTGATGTGGGATGAGGGCAGATAGAAGAATATAATGTTGTTATAATAATTATATGTAAAAGAAAACTGTTGTTGTTTATTTAGCCCCTGACTTGGCGTCTGCGATTCGTCGACACATGGCGAGTAGTATTCGACACAAAAAGGGGAACTTCCCCTGTCGGTATATTAACGAATTCTGCACGTTCTCATTACCAGCAGGTAATGTATTTCATTATAATTATTGTTTTTAATTATAACGATCTAAAAAAAATTGTGATCATTCTAAATCAAATGGATATTGATGTCTATAAAAAATTCTCGTTCTATCAAATCATCTTTATTTGCAGTAATACATGGCATAAAATAATCGTTTTGCAATCTGATGTTTTGCGGCATGTCCCTAGTCCATGAATGTTCAAATAAAAATTATATAAACTATAAAAAAATACACAGTTGCCATACTGTATATTGTAATTTTAAATGTCAATCTGTATTATTTATAACACAATAAAAAAAATCAATATAATTTTGCTTCATACTGCAATACATATCTATTAAAATTATTAAACAATTATCAATTACTTTGATTTAAACAATCATACTGTAAAAGAAGACGAAGGACGAAGAATACGCCTCTGCACTGCCTGTTTCTGGACTTGCAGAAGGCCTTCGACTGTATTCCTCGTGCGATAATCTGGTGGGCATTGCGATTCAAAAGGGTTCCAGAGGCCTATATTGACATCATCCAAGACATGTACCATGACTCCGATTCCGTAGTTCGGACCGCTGTTGGCGACACAAAACCTTTCCCCATCACCGTTGGGGTGCACCAAGGATCCGTCCTTAGTCCGTTTCTGTTCAGCGTGGTATTAGACGTATTGTCAGACAGCATCAGAAACTCACATGAGCAGCCCCCGTGGTTGCTCATGTATGCTGATGATATCGCGCTGACAGATTCAGACAGGGGTAGGCTGGTGCAACGCGTGAAGGCGTGGAAGGAGTCGCTTGAGAACGGTGGTCTGAAGCTCAATGTGGCGAAGACCGAGTACTTGGCCTGTAACTCCACAGATCCCACACCCGTACGCATAGGCGGTGACACGGTCGAGCGCACGGACCGAGTAAAATACTTGGGATCTGTATTTCACGCGTCTGGTGACATCGATTACGACGTCAAGGCACGCATTGCTGCCGCGTGGGCCAAATGGCGTGAGGTGACTGGTGTCATTTGTGACCCCAAGATGCCGGTAAAATTGAAGGGACAGGTCTATAAGACCATCATTAGGCCTGTCCTTTTATACGGCTGTGAAGCGTGGCCGGTGTTAGAGAGACACAAGCAAGAACTGCGTGTCACGGAGATGAATATGCTGCGGTGGATGTGTGGAGTGACGCGGAAGGACCGCGTTAGGAACTCCCGCATTCGCGGCGGTCTTCATGTCCGTGACATTGCGGATAAATTGCTTGCAGGAGTGTCGGCTCCGTTGGTACGGCCACGTTTTGCGGCAACCGGATGATTACGTGGGAAACAAATGTCTGGCCATGCCGCCTCCGCCGGGCCCCGGCAGGAGGGGTAGACCCAAAAAGTGCTGGCTTGACGTCGTAAGGGGTGACATGCGTGCTAATGGGCTCACTACCAGGGATGCTGAAGACCGTGCGAAGTGGAGTAGAAAAAGTCGGAAAGCGGACCCCGGGCACCGAAGCGGAAGTTTGGGTTGCAACCGGGATGAACGCTGAGATGATGATGATGATGATGATGATACTGTAAAAGAAGAAATATTTAGATCCTTAATCAATTGAATGAAGATGCTGATTCCGTAACCTAATACAATATTTGGACCTCTATTAAAGTTCTTGATGTTTTTTTTAAGGTGCCCATAATACGTGGACCTATTTTAAATATTTTTTTCCCCTGTCTGCCCCCCCCCCCCTCCCTTTATCCATGCAGAAGTGGAGAAAGAACACTAACCTCTGTGGCCGGGGTCGGCCTGTCGTAAAAGGCGACAAAACAACCCACCCTAGCTACGTGGTAGGGCCTCAAGCCCGTCTGGATGGCGACCACCTTTGGTCTTAAGTATGCCGCCATAATAACCTTGTGTTGTGTTCCGGCATTAGTGACCCAAGTTCCTGTACCCTTATGCGACAGCAGCGTGTACGCGATGCCACTGGTGTTGTAAACACCCATAGGCGACGGTAACTGCTAAATTCTAAGCGGGCCGTCAACCTGTCTTCTGTCCTACAGCAATAAAAAAAAAAAACTCCTCATCTAGTTTTCAATAATTTTTGGCAAACAGAAAGTTAAGAAAAAATATTTCGCTCAGATTGGTCTTTCTCAATGCTGCGCGCCATATATGGCCCGAAAACCTTAGCCCAATTGAACAGGTGTGGGTACGTTCCCTAAGGTACAAAAACATTTCACAGTGTTACCTGTCACTAAACTCCTGTTTTTATTATCTGTTTGGCAATATTGTTTGTATACTCCCCTCATCTTGCACCCTCTCTATTAGATATACCTAATTTGTTTTGTTTGCGGTACTTTCCATCTCAATGTTCTTTTATATTTCATCATCCATCCATATTCTTAGGTATTAATAATATTCGTTTTTGCCAGACATCGAAGAGCTGCCGGGCGCTATCCAAGAGCAGCTCTTCACGGAGCTTTTGGACCGAGACGCGCAGCAGACCCTCGAAGCGGATCCGCCTCTCATCAACTGGAGTTTGGAACTCACCGTTAGATTAGGTTAGTCGTTGTGTTTCCTTGTTGTGATGGAGGTTATCAAGTGGGTTGAGATGTTTCTTATTTAAAACGTTTTCTTTATTATCAAGTTATATTCAGGGGAATATCTCCGTATCTTTAAGAAAAAATTATATACAAAAGTATATCTAGTGATCGATGGACTGGTCTGACAGTCAGTCTATTGTCCACTTAAGCCAAGTGTAGTATTAAGTCACAAACACCTCTCTCCGTGCAGGGGCGGAGTAACAATACTAACCCCTGCGGCCAGGGTCGGCCTGTAGTAAAGGGCGACAAAACAACCCAAGCTTCGTAGCAGGGCTGCAAGCCCGTTTGGATGGCAACCACCTTTGGTATTATGTATGCCCTCATAATAACCTCGTGTTGCGTTCCGGCATTAGTGACCCAGGTTTCTGTACCCCTATGGGACAGCAGCGTGTTCGCGGTGTCCCTAGCGTCGCAAACATTCATAGGCGACGGTAATAGGTTACTGTTTAGTGGGCCGTCAGCCTATCTGCTATTCTACAACAATAAAAAAAATATCTTATTAATAATTTACTTACAAAATGAAGTAATGTGGTGATTATGGCTGCACGTTCGGTGTCCCACCCACTTATTGTTTGGGTCAGAAACAAGAGAGGTATTGTAATAAGTGTGTTGTGTTAGGTTCTCGTCTATACGCGCTATGGAATCGTTCTGCGGGCGACTGCCTCCCGGACGCAGTGTGCCAAGCGGCGTACGGCGTGTTCGACCGGCACAACGCGCTGCGCACGGCCCTCGCGGACTCTTTGCACCACGCGCACAGAAGCTTCTACGACCGTTGGCAGGCGTGGGAGCGCCTGCAGGCCTCGCTGCTCCATTACGCGCCCGAAGAGTCCCAGCTGAGGGCTGAGTGGGGCAGGCTCGTATCGGCCGCGGCCAGACCGGGGACGCCCTTGCACCAGGTGAGCTTTGCGGAATGGAAATCTTCGGCTAAACTATTGTCCTTATTAGTTGATAAGACGATCGAAATTCATTTATTATGAACTAAATGTTACCAAGATTTTTAATATGTATATACATTTGTCTGCGTTGAAAAAAGTTGGGCTTATTCAGCATCACAAACGGTTACTTTAATCTATTTTTTTTATTAGATATATCATAGACATTTAAATATTGATTTATGTATATATGTCATGTTTAACATTTTATCCATTTAATCTTGTGGTAGATACAAATCGGGGGCCCGTGTAATGGAATGCTTCTACCAGTACTGGCGCTATAGTTTCAGATATTTCAGATCAGACGGCTGTCGCTCATTTGGAGCCTTAGCTGCGTTATTATGCCTCTGTATGAAAAAAAGAGAATTTTTTCTTTTATAAATTTAAAGCAATATGATATATAGACATCTTTATAACCGTGATGAAAGACTTGAGGAAGAAGTACGAGTGTAATGTGGAATGTGAGTAATTTATATAAGTAAAACGACGAGCTGAGCATCGAAAACACGCAACAACGCCGACGCTAACGACCACTCGGAGCGCGTGTTTTTCAACCAATAGGATTAGAGTAAAAACGAATGCGCCGCGCGCCCGAGCAGCCGACCAATCAGAGTGCATGTTTTTTAGTCAATAGAATTACACTTAAATTTAATATAAATTATGCACCGATTTTGTAATTTTTTTTTATTGCGTAGGAAAGCAGACAGGCTGACAGCCCGCTTGGAATTTAGCAGTTACTGTCGCCTATAGGTGTTTGTAACGCCAGTGGCATCGCGTACACTCTGCTGTCCCATAAGGGTACAGTAACTTGGGTCACTAATGCCGGAACACAGCACAAGGTTACTATGGCGGCATACTTAAGACCTAAGGTGGTCGCCATCCAGACGGGCTTGAGGCCCTACCACGTAGCTAGGGTGGGTTGTTTTGTCGCCTTTTACGACAGGCCGACCCCGGCCGCAGAGGCTAGTATTCTTTTTCCGCCCCTGCACGGATAAAAAATTAAATTTTAGGCATTCCAACCAGAGCAATAGGAAAATAAACAACAGGCGAAGATCAATACAGTCTTATTTCTAAAACACCCCTAATATAGTCCACCACAAGTACATATATGATGTTTGTTTTCAGTTGCACGTGTTTGCGCTGGCGCACGTGATGCGCCGCCCGATCATCGTGTACGGCGTCAACGTGGTCAACTCCTTTAGGGGGGAAGCGCTCGGCTATGCGAGGTTTCAAGGTACTCCATTAATTTCATTTATAAACTGACAGACTCATAAACTGCATCAATGTTCAGGATTACTTTGAAATGATTTTTTTTAATAAGTATGCAAACTTTTTAGATTAATAAATATGGAGAGACTGGCTCTTAATCTCAAAAAAAAAGGAAAATTTAAAAATAGAACTGCAGTAAAACAAATGAATATAGCCGGGAAAAGAAAATTTACTCGTAGTATCAGATTTGCGTGTTATTTAGAGCAAAGTTTTAAATTGATTCTCATTGAATTTTTATTCTTTTGTCAATTGAATTATTGTTACCAGCAGAATTATTGGGTTAGTTTTTTTAACTCATCGAGAGTTTTTGAACCATAATATGGATACTTCGTCCGAACAAGCGGCTCAAATTGTAGCATTGGTGCGGGAGGGCTTGGATCAACGAATGATTGGTAGAAATTTAAATTTAAACCAGTGTACGGTTTCTAGAATATACAGAAGGTTTATGGAGACAGGTTCTTACAGAAGGAGATGTGGTACAGGCAGGACTCGAGCAACCACCGGTCGTGATGACCGATTTATTGTTACAACTTCCCTGTGAAATCGTTTCCTCACGTCAGTTAACATCAAAACAGAGCTTAATGAAGTGCGTGGAGTAAACGTGAGTGCACGAACAATAAGAAAAAGGTAAAAGGAAGCGGATATCACACCTTTTAGACCAGCAAATGGTCCAAAGTTGTCTGTAGCTCACAGACAAACTCGCTTAAGATTTGCGCGTGATCACCTGAATTGGACAGAAGAGCATTGGGCCTCCGTATTGTTCACGGACGAGTGTAGGACATGTTTATATGGTGCAGATGGTCGCAGAAGAGTCTATCGTCGACGTGGGGAGCGATATGCTCAAAGTTACATTGAGGAGCGTGTTCCTTTTGGAGGCGGTTCGTGTATGATCTGGGGTGGCATATCGATGAACAGGTGAACAGAACTTGTGTTCATAGACATGCTCCGTCAAAACGGTAATAGATGGGGTTTGACTGCTCATCGCTACATAACAGAAATCTTAGAAGATCACGTGGTGTCTTACATGGGATTTATAGGCGAAAATTTTACTTTAATGCAGGATAATGCCCGGCCGCACGCTGCTGCACAAGTTCGACAATATTGCGAAGAGGTTGGGATACGTATAATGAATTGGCCAGCACGCAGCCTGGATCTTAATCCCATTGAGCATGTTTGGGACAATTTAAAAAGAGCTGTATATGCGAGAAACTCTGCCCACGACAATGGCAGCACTAAGAACAGCACTTTCAGAAGAATGGGACAATATTCCTCAAGATCTTTTAATAACCCTAATAAAATCTATGCGGAACCGATTAGAATCCGTAATAAGGGCACGTGGAGGTAATACACCTTATTGAAACATAAATAAACCCTTGTATAAAGTTTGTGTCTATTGTTAAAACCAATTTTTTAATTAAACCAATTTTCCTTAAATTTCTGTTTTTTCTTCAAAAAAGTCTTAAGGTCCTTTGCAGTTCACAAACTTAAACTTAAGGATATGACCCTACGCTGTTTTGAAGTTCACGAACCAATCTAGAGGTTTCAATTTAAATCTGTATAGAAAGTTTGCATACTTGGTTAAAATATTTATTTCAAAGTCGTCTATTACTTTGATGCAGTTTATGAGTCCGTCAGGGTATTTTATGTAATTAATTTATGCAAATTTCTCAGTCGTCTTACGTAATCAATGTGTTAGTTTTAAATTTTAAGATAATTTATTCTTGTACTACTTTTGGTGTGTTTGGAAAAAAAATTGAGATTAAAATTTATATGATGCGCACGTCTTTTTTGAGGTTAATTCTCGATATGTATTTTTTTACCTAACAACTAATTTATAATTGTTTTTCTGGGAATGTTTCGTTCTTCTTTAAGGGGATAGGTGTCATACAGCAGTCAGAATCAGAAAGAATGGAAAGAAAGTTTATTTTATTTAGAACTTCAATATACTTAATTTTAAACACATTAATAACATGTATTAAGTTATTAAATAAGGGGCCTAAGCTCACCATTCGGCCAAATGTATTTTATTGTTCCCGTTTACAAAGAAAGAGGAAGAGTCACTCACGCACAGGCACCACCCCTCAAGCACGTAGTACTCGTAACAATGGAAACTAAAATAAAACCCATCCACTTTGCCCTAGGAATATACCTTCCACTACTTTGGGAGCCGTCGTTCTGTTCGAAATCGCCACTGTGTTTGGGGTACACGCGCGGGCACTTCTCCGCGCTGGTGCCCATCGAGCCATACTCGCAACGGCACACATACATATGTCGGTGAGTTGAACACACTAATTCATGTATTAAAATGTGAAGCAAAAACAGTTAGTGTATTTTGATTAGTGCTTAAAGCTAATATATTTTTATTAATAAAATTTTAAAAATAAATTAAATTAATGAAATAACAGACATCGTCATTGTTCAGTGACCAAAGATAATATCTTTTTATTTACTAAAAAGGAAGGTACTCTTCAATTTTTTTATATTGTCTTTATCATTGTAAATAAACACTACGAATTCCCAAACTTTGTATTCTTTTGACAAATTGGATCACCAAGAATAAACATAGTTTATTTATTTATTTATCATAAATACAATATGTATACGCTTTTGTTTATGGTTGAAATCTATGGTTTAATTAAGATCTTAACATTGGCGTATAATATGGTATGAACTGGGATCGAATTTCGTCCGCTAGTTCACATAAGTACAGGCAAATAGTAAAGGTCTGGCCTGATACGGGACAGCAGACTGACGGCCCGGCCCGCCCCTCTTATTAGTTAGCAGTTACCGTCGCCTGCGGATGTTTGCGATGTCAGAGGCACTGCCAGTTCATGCCAGAACGCAACACAAGTTTATTATAGAGGCATTATACTACGCATGGTCATCAAGAGAAGGATGGGGGAAGGAAGGAGGGGGGGGGACATTCCTTAAATTGTTTATATGTATTCAATTTGATCACATTGTAATTGCGTATGTCAGGGAGCAGCAAGAGGAAAACGACGACGTGACATTCCTGCCACTCACCGATTCCGAGGGGAAGTTGTTGCCGGTGCATTTCCTCACGTGTGACGAGGTAACTGCTTCTCTATTATTCAACAATTGTCTATTAATATTCGCCTAATTCCATTATAATCAAAACAACAATTTAGTGTATCGGTTTTAATCGTGAAAATGGGTTTACTTTGAAAATTAATGAACTAACATTATATCATCAAAACGGCAAAAAAAAGAAAATTCGGCTCCCGCCCATGAATGTGTATTGAGAACCGCCACAGTTGAAATTGGAGTTTGCCACAAGAGACGCTCGCTAACATCAATCCGACAGTGAAAATGATTTTGAAGATTCGAATGAAACTGGCACGACATAATAGCCGTGACGTGTGGCGAGCGTATCCATGAGCGCGTTCATAGTAGTTGTCTTGGGTAGTTGATTAACAGGAGAACATTACAAAGCAAACAAAAGGGTCTAAACGGGTGCGTGCCACATGGCCGCACAGAAACTGCGTCCACGCACCGTACAATTGTCTACACGATGTCTCCGTGATCAATACTAAGAAACGAGCGGGAGCACGGCGCATCCGAAAGGAACGTGGGGGTGAGCAAAGGAGATGAGGGAACAGGCCTCTCGTGCTCCACATGATAACTGGTAACTGAGTAAATTTGCCGGTTAGCAAAGTGTTTTAGGATCTCGATTGAAATAATTGTCTCGATCTGAAATAAGCTGCGGGCTACCCCATTACATTTCAAGTCAGGCCAATTTAAAAATTATTTCACTATTAATCGTCCCACTACTGGGCCGAGGCCTACCACTAGATGTAACAGACATTATGACTGTTTATGGTGGCAGATGAGTGACGAGGAGGGCGTGGTGCGCGGCTGGCTGTCGGCGTGCGTAACTCGCGCCGGCGCCCTCGCCGCCCGGCAGACGCTGCACCCGCGGCCCCTGCTCCAGGCGCAGATGCTCGAGGAGTGGCTCAACCACTACAGGAGGCTCGCGTACGTACCACACATCTTCCAAATTCCAGTTTGCTTTTCAGCTATTAAATATAAAACATACACCGTGAATAACTTTAAATGGCTAGTAAGCTAGAAGATACAAAGTTTGTTTCTCACGTTTTCTCACGGTGAAATGTAACTTAGCAATTCTTTTGTAGACAGACTGTCGGCCTATTTAATAGTAAGCAATTGCCGTCGCCTATGTACATTTGACATCGTGAACTGGCTGGTGTCCGCATAGGGGTAGGTACTGAAATCTGAGTCACTAATTCTGGAACCCAGCACAAGGTTATTATATTTCGAAACTAGGAGTGGTGGCCATTCAGACGGGCTTCGAGTCCTGCCACCTAGCTACGGTTGTTTTGTTGCATTTTACGATAGGCCGACTCCGGCCGCAGGAGTCGGTATTGTGACTCCGCCTCAGCACGGAGAAAAACATTTCCATGTGATTATGTAAAACGATAGATAATTTGACTTGCAGACAACAGACCCGTGGTCCGTTCCCACCTCGACTCCAAACGACTGAGTTCTCGAGTGATCCAGACACAGACGAGGAATAGCAAACACTCACACAAATCTCGTACACACATACATCGTACATTTGTATGATCATTTCTATATTATGATGAATAAAATATATAGGTATATTTATAAATGAACCAGGCTTCTCACGTGGTTTATGCCCAAATAACATAAAATTTAAGAAAAAATAAAAACGCTTGCTAGCTGAAATTGTAATAGTTAAAATAGAAATAAAAAATATATATATATTTTCAATAATTACTTAAATTATTTTCATAAATAATGATGGTAACATTTTCAAAATAATTACTGTAATTTTCTTAATTATTCGTATTTAAGCAAAGAGGGTAGTTCACTATTTTTCTAATGGAAACAACTTTCTGAAATTACAAATAAAAATACAATAGTGTACATGTCTTTCTACATTTAATCTTCTATTTAGAATTGCAAAACATTTGTACATCTTATATTATGCCAATTTTAAATGACATTTTCTCAAATAAAAGCAAAAAATGAAAATTATCAAGTTATCTTTTTTTTATAAATACGAATAATTATCTTTTGGAGTGATCGAGGAAACATGAAAAAGGATGGGGGGGGGGGCATCGGGGGGAAAGTATGAACAACCATTTATGTAAATCATCATTGTACGAGGAGAATCAAATATAAACGGGATTTTTTAAAATAAACTAATTATTAAATGATGAAAGACAAATATAATTTATTTTTCCACGTATATTGGAGCTGCCCCCCTTTTTTCCGCCACACCATACTGGTAGTTTTGATTCTGGAGTGTAGTGGTTGACCCATATCTCGTCGTAGGTAGCGATACGACTCAAAAAATGCATCACTTCCTTCCGCAAACCTTGCTGTAAGCCTTTGACAGACCTTCAAACGTCTCAATTTCTGATTTCGTTCAAAAGACGAGGGACCCATCTGGCACAAACTTTATGGAATTCTAGATTCTTTGTGATGATCGTTTGACAACTCCCATTGCTTATTCCCACCTTTTCTGCAATTTCGGATACCGATACGATATCTCGTTGATCGTCTTCAAGAATGTCTCGAACTGCGTGAATGTTTTCATCTGTAATGCTGGTCCGAAAACGGCGATCATGTTCCTCATTTTCCGCTCGTTCTTGCCCTTCTTTGAACTCCTTATGCCCACGATGCATACACGAGTCCTTGACAATGTTTGATCCCCGAACTGTGCACTTAATCACAAGTGAGAAATATTGTAATAATGCGTTACGCAGTAGAAGGGTGCACTTGCTGCTCTGACATCGCGAGGGTTACTGACAAACCGGTTGGGAGTGTGGAACGACTGGCTCTCCCCACTCCTACTGAACCCACCCAAGCATACTAGAAGCCCTCGCCCATTCCTACCAGCCGTAGAAGTTCACTAACAATAATCCCGTTTATATTTAATCCATCCTCGTACTTTGTGACTAAGATGTAAATAGAGTATATGATTTTTTTCTCCTCTTTCTCTCTCTCTCTCTTTCTCTTTTTCCCTCAGCCGCTAATTTGCACTTGTAAATATTGTATCGAGTTTCACTGTCTTAAATTACATGCGCTAGTGTTACTTTGGTGAGTTATTACTATCCAAGGGTAGGAACACTTTCTAGTCTTCCAACCCTTCAGTCCATTTTTCAGTCCCTTGATGTCCATTTGTACTCTATCTATCAATAGGCATTAGTAGCCATATACTAAATTATTAAGCAGGTTTACCTGTTGTACTCCTGCGATAAGACCTACATCTGGTACCAGACGGTTCTCATTTATTTCTGTCTCCTTTGTTGGTCTCCCCCAGTCTTGTATTTTGATATTTCTCTCACCACTCCTTAAAACACTTCCTAATATTCAATCTATTTGTTCGTTTATTACATGTGGTTTAAATGTAACGTAGCTATGATAAATTTTTTACACTTAACAATGTCAATGGGGTAGTAAATAATTGGAAAATCTCAGAGATAAACCTCAGAATATCCAATTAAAGAATTATATCGTTAATGGTGCTTTCCGAATGTACTCTGCCGAGATTTGTAATTTGAGCCTCGAATTTGTATTGCTTGGTGAACAAATTCGACCAAAGACGTCTAAAGAACGCATGTAAAGAGATAAACGGATAGATATAATATTGGAAATTAAGCAGTAAAAGCTATAATTACGGTAGCTAATCAAATAGTTGCTAGAATTTATGTGTAGAAGGTTTTTGCATTCAATAACAATGCTAATTTAAACTGCGTTTTGGTGTAGACTGACAATTTTATGTCACTCTTTGAACACAACTTTGAGAATTGTTGATATTATTTCAGCCTGATTTAAATAAAAATACATTTCACATACACTTAAATTAAAAAAATTAGTTGAGGGTGTCAAAGTATTATAAATATTTCTTCTACCGAACAAATATTTATAATACTCTTAATTAATAATACTCTGACATACATACACACTTTGACATACAAACATAGAAATAACAGTTGGAAACACTTCAAATTTAACTTTAAAATTTGAAAACATAGTTTTAACTTAATAGAAACTAACAACATACAATCAAAAATGTTAATATTTTGATTGAATTAAGTTATTGTAAGACAGACGGAATCAACGTTTCATTTCATCTTAAAATAGAAGGGTTGATTTGAGGTAGTCAAATTCTATCCATTCTAAAGGGTTCTGTTTCATTTTTATTTTATTTTATTTTATTTGTGATTATATTTGTGAAGTCTATTCAGGAAAAAATCTTTTTGGGATCCGTTACACTAAAAATCGCTGTGATTTGCAATTATTGGGATTGACAATTATTATTGGGCAATTTTGAAATGAAGTATAAAATTTTGTGTATGAGGGCATCTTATCCGCTTGAATTGGTTTAAAAACATTTATAAACACCTAAATTTAGAAATTATTGGTAGGGATTGTTATTCTAGAATATATTTTTGGTCTATTGACACGAGAAAGTAAAAAAAGCGAAAATTCTTATTAAAGAGTCTATTAAAATTAATTATATTGTACAGAGAGTAAGGTACTAATAAATATTTATATTCTATAGTTTTTTTTTTTGCGATTTGTATATAAAAAATGAGAAATAAAGTTTTTCGAGATGGTTATTGGTCTGCTCTTCGCGGTCTGTGATGATTGATTATTGTAAAGGAATCGCTCATGTGCGATAAGAATGTGTTAAGTTTAAAAGCTATTTAAGCTGGTAAATATATACGTATAAATTAAGTATGAATTCTTACCATTTTAACAATTGTATCAAGTGTTATTATCAGGATTTTTTTCTCTTAGGAGTCTTGTCTCCACTTCTTATTATTTTCTTCTTTATATTGACCAATATAAAGCTTTAAAAAATTTGTATAAAAAATATTTTTTCATTTTTCAGTTTTTTAACTATCAAATTAAAACATAAATATAAAATAAGAAAATCTACTTTAAAAGAAAACACTTTTTGTCATGTGAGCCATGTTCTGTCTTTTTCTTCCTAGTTAGGAGAGGAAAGGATGACGTGTGAAAAAATGTGGTTTGAATAGAATTGAAATCATCACCAAATCGAAAGCACTTAAATGTGTTTGACTTTGCACTATTTATCATCAATAAATAGCACGCATAATTATTATATTTTTTCTCAGCATCGAATAGTACTGCTTCGCTGCTGGTTAAAAATTATACTAATATGGATGTAGAAGAGTTTGGCCGCGTATATTGCCAGTCAACTTATGGTGAGCGGGGTGTTTCATGCTAGAAATAATCCGTTCTAGGAACGCTTGGGGATAAAGAAAAGAGTACATAATGTATATAAAGAAAACCTCATGAATGAGGTCATTTTTAAACTAGCGACTGTATAAAATTCAATTGCAATGACATTTGATTTTAATTTCAAAACGGTGGCCAATTATTACTCTTAATGAAATTATGGATTAGACATACGCCATTTTGAAATTCTAAAATGATTGTCAAACGCACGTGTCATATAAGATATCGTTCAGTTTAATTTAATTACAGGAAACTGAACTAGGTCACTTAATTGGATCACCATCTTCATCATTTAGATTAATAGATCATCACCGATCGCGTTTTGACCGCATAGTTGTATAGTTATTTCGACGCTTCGTATTATGATTTATTTGCTTATATTTAAGGCATTATTGATAAATTACAGTTTTGATGTATTCTTACGGTGGTACGTGTAACGCTGGTTTTGTAGACTAATTAGAACTTTTACGTAGAGTATTGCGATAATTATGATTGATTAAAATTAAATTATCATATGTTGCAAAAAATGTGCTGCAAATCCAAGCTTATCATGAATACAAGTGTATTTTTTTTAGATTTGTTTTAAAACACTGTTTACATTCACAGCAAAATTACATTTTAACAATAAATAAATAAAAAACTTTGCAAGTTTATAATCATCATTAAAATAATGATGTACATCCGATAAAAGCTGTTCCCATTAGTCTACTAAACTGTTGGAAATGTTATATGGATTTAACAGGTCCACTTTTATGTGCATTATAAAGTGACGATAATGAATGAAATGTCCGTTCTAATATTATAAATAATTCTAATGAATTGTTTTAAGGTAACTTAATTAATTTCCTTATTTCTAATATGTCGATTAAACTGGATTTTTGTTCTTCGATATCAACAATATTGTGGTATTATTGTTCTAACTTATCCATCCATGTTTGGTATGCTATTTTGACTGGTTGCTGGACAATGGGTGTGATCTTCATAATGCAGCAATATTTTCCAGTCACTTATATTGTTGCTATAGTCGTAAACTGTCCTTAAGACGTACTTTTCTACACGATTTTTTTTTGTGGCACGCCAGAGCCATGCAGTTACAGAAAATATTATCCACTATAACCGGTCTGTAGTTGACTATAATGCAGCTATATATTTATTTATATGTCTAGATAGAACATGCAGTTTTGAATCTAGATAATAAATATTTTTATTGTCATCTTGTGTAATGCATATAAGAGTTAGGGGGTTATATTTCAGTGGAATATTATGGCGGTGCATGAGTTGTTACTATCAATTCAATATTCGCTCGAATGTGATGAGAAGCCACGGTTATGCAAAAATTCACGCATTGTACTTTTAGTGCGATTTTGTGATTTCGTTTTCATTGGAATAATTTAATTGGTATTTCTTATATTGTCGACTTATTTATCAGAATGCGTAACTCCACAAAATATCGAAATAAGGCTATTAATTACATGGCCAGTGGAGTATTTTGAAGCCTATCTATCGGATTATTTCGTATGTTCTACAAAGATATGGCTAATTTGTTATGAGTAAAATAATTGACATGCATAGCAAAAACAAAGCTTTTACTTCCTGTAAAGCTTATCCAAATGGAGTTACGCATTCTGATAATTAAGCCGACAATATAATAGTAAAACTCGAAAAAAAAAAAAAGAAAAAAAAACATAAACTATGATGCAGTCCTCAGTGGTGATGCGTGTAATTAAAATGCATCTGTTTAACTTTTTTTGCAAAGTGTGTCAAACTTTTATCATGTGAGAATGTTACATTCTGTGGATTTGAAAGTAATTTTGAATTTAAAATGGCGAACATGCTTCGGAAAAGTAATGCGTCGTGGCTATCCCCAAGTTTACGCCTGGTCCCACCACTATGGAATCTCACTGAAATATATCCAGTTTGGAAAGTCGTGTGTTGATGTTAGAAATATATTAATTTGTTTTTCTCGTCAAAAATCTGTAAATATTTTTGGGTACTTCCATTGCCACTATTGTTGAAGTTATATCGTTGAAATGAAAATTTGTACCTTGTACTACTAATTTTTATTTAATAAAGCACTTATTTTATCAAGCTGTTTTTAATTTGTTTTATTTTCTTTTTCTTGAAAAAAGGCCAGGTCATGAGTACCCTAAACCGAAGGGCATGTATGAAGGGAATAATGAAAATGGACGAAGCGAAACAAGTATGTAAGGATCGTAGCAAGTGGAAAGAAGTGGTCTCTGCTTACCCCTACGGGAAAGAGGCGTGATTATATAGTATAGTATTTAATTTATTTTTCTGTATTTATATGCGTTTGTAGTGAGCAATAGGCAAGTGGAGGCTTTATAGTTAACGTTATCTAAGATCGAATTAAAGGTGCCGTCAACGTACCCTAGTACTACTAGGGGTATAAAATACTACAGATGCTCATGTACATGTGAACTTGGCACCGGTTACGGGAAAAAGTATTTTTTACGATTATAAATCAGGAGGTTTTATCATATTGATGATACCCCTAGAAGAAACGGACTGTATCCACCACGCTTCTTCAAGCCAGATTAACGGGTTTCACATACAGGTGATCTCGGTATGCAGATTTCCTTATGGTATTTCCATCACCGTCAGCACATGGCAATTGTGACAAAATATGCATATTGAGAAAAAATCGTATTCTCTCGTGGGAGTAAATCCCGGGACCCTCTATATTGGGCTCCGAATTTTAATACCAGTGAGCTATCAGGTTTCGATATTTATTAACTTTAGAAAATTGAGCTCCCATTGATAACGAAGATCATAATTAATTAAACGAGGTTATAAACCAACATAAAGAAGACCTACACAATCGAGTTCAAAACTTGCTCGCGAATGACCTAGAAATAAGCAATATACCCGAGGAGAAGGGTGAAAACCCGATGCATTTAACAATCGCATTAGCTACAAAGTTGGGTGTTACATGAGGTTCCTTCGAACTGTGGCGCAGGTGCGAACGGGGTTTTCTTGGCAGAGAATACGCAGATTTGCGTCTTCGAGAGGTTGAACTGGACAAGGTTTTGTCGTCCGCATTCAAAGACTCTAGAGCAGCGTTTCTTAACCTCGGGTCGCGGGCGGTATTGGGATGGGTCGCGAAATTTTTTTAAATTACGTTATGAACGCCGTAATCAGTGACATCTCGAGTCCTGACTCGGAACGCACCATAGGTTAAGTACTATGCGGGTAGTGAAGCTGAAAAGGCTCTGCTACCATTTCCAACTACTTATTTGTCTGAAGCAGGATTTTCGTGTCTTGTTGTCTTAAATATCAAGTACAGAAATAGACTGGATCCTCAGCATGATATGCGGTGTGCACTTTCCATAAACTTAACCCCACTTATAAATCTTCGTTGCTCAAAAATACAAAATCAGGGTAGTCACTAATATTGTCGATGTATGCTTGTTTCACTTTGATTTGAATAAAGAAAAAATTAATAATGAATTTTTTTTTGATATTTCATAATGACATCAATTTGAACAAACCACGAGCTTTTAGTCAATCCTATTTTTTATTATCACTGGAAGAAAAATAAAACATTAGGGTCGTGAGCATCAAATATATTTAATCTTTGGGTCTTCAGTCAAAAAGTTTAAGAACCGCTGCTCTAGAGAGTTCTCTACTTCACACTCAAGTCTGACCCGACTTTCTTCCAAAACCGCAGAAGAGAGGTTTACACGACCAGTGTACCGTGCATCGCCGGTGCTATAGTAATGAATGCCATCTATAGATAACATGTCATTGATATGCAGAATAAATAGCGTCGGCGACAGCACACAACCCTGGGCCACACCAGCATTGATAGGATTCACACTGGAGCAGCAACCGTCAACACCTTAATACTGCGCCCAGTGAGAAAGCTGGATAGCCAGGTGCAAAAACTCTCAGGTATCCCGTAAGAGGGAAGCTTCGCAAGAAGAGCCCTATGCCAGACCCGATCGAAGGCCTTAGCGATGTCTAGGCTAACAGCCAGGGCTTCTCCCTTGCTGTCAACGGCTTCAGCCCAACGGTGGGTTAGGTAAACCAGGAGATCCCCAGCAGACCGACCATGTCGAAAACCATATTGGCGATCATTTAGCAGCTGGGAATCCTCCAGGTGACCCAAGAGTGATCCGCTCCATCACCTTTGAGAGCAAAGAAGTTATCGCTATAGGCCTGTAGTTGGACGGGTCCGTTCGGTCACCCTTTTTGGGAATAGGGTGAACATGGGCCACCTTCCACGAAGCCGGGACATAACCATTGCGGTAGGATAAGGTAAAAAGTCGGGAAAGGACTGGAGACAGCTCAGCCGAGCACATTCGCAGCACAATAGCGGGGATACCGTCTGGCCCGGTGGACTTCTTGACATCGAGGGATCGGAGGACACGTCGCACGGCTTTTTGAGTACCTCTGACATTGTTGAGTCTCCACATCTTTTAATAGAAGGTGGAGATTGTCCCCCGTCATCAAGAGTCGGATTGGCTGCAAAGATTTCGCCCAAAAGATCGGCTTTAACTTTAGCAGAGTGAGCCAGACAGTCATCAGCTGCGCGTAGTGGTGGTATGGATGCCCGACAAAAGTTTCATTCGATAGCTTTGGCAAGAGCTCAAAAAGCCCTAGTTCCAGGGGGAAAGCCTGAGAGACGCTTGCCAATTCTGCCAATGCGCTCATATGTTGCTCTCGCAATCCCTTTTTTGACAGTTCTAGCGGCAATGTTATAATAAAAAGCTTATAATTTTGGTCTACTTCCCCAGTTCATTATATGCCAGTATTATGTTGGCAGTCAATATGACTAACGAAAAAATATTTTTAAACCTTAAACGAATTATGTAAGACTATGACTATATTCAGTGAACTTCGTCATGTATTATTAAATCATATTATAAGTCTAGAATATAAACGAAATTGGACAACATAAGACGATCGAAGATAATTTATATTTAGGTAGCAGCAAACCGCTTGGTTCTCGCGTCACAACTTTGTAATCCAAAACGTCATATATTCGTCATTTAGATACTAAATTGCTAAATAACCCACGACGCGAAGCCCGAGTGAATAAGTTATTGATAATTTCCGAACGCAGCAATTTCTTGTGATTTCTTGAATTCCGAACGCACGCGCGGACGAGGCTCCGCGGGCAACCTAGTGTTGAAAAAAAAATAGAAAATTGTCATAGTACTGCGGGAAGCCGTGGGTTGGTTTTCTGTTTAATTTTATAATTTATAAAAAACTTTAGAAGGAAATTGGTAGTGTTTGTGAATTAATAAGTGTTGGTGCGATAATGACAAGAGGATAGTTGAAGTAATTCGTGCATTTAGAGTTCAAAGCTAGCGAAACAAAATGGGTGAGTACACCGGCACTTACTTTTCGTTCTTTTGTATTTTTTTTTCAATTATTATGAATTTTAAAATAGGTATCATTACTATTCCACAAGTAATAACTTCGTACAGTTTTATTTTATAATTAGAATCGAAGCGGTTTGTTGCGGTATTGTTTATTGGTAGAATTATCGATTTTTCTCATGCGTTCCTAATTTTCTGTTAGATGGTTAAAACAACTGGCCTCTCGTTAATTAGAAAAACAATTTGAACTCTGTGAGCCTATTGAAATAATGTGACAGCCTTTTTCCTACGTTTTTATCTCATGATTCTTGTTACTTAAGTTAAAGGTCACTACAAAGTGTATTATATTTTTATTTATTTAATTAATGCTTAGTTTTTGATATTATCCGTATACTGTATTTTTCCTTCGATTCATAATTCCTTTAATTTTTTAAGCTGTTCTATATTTATGTGGTAAACAACACAAGTTTCTTGTATATTAGAATTTATGCAACAATTATTTTCTTAAACATAACATTTTTATACTTTAAATAAATATATCATAATTTTTAAAAGTAATTTATTTAAATAAATATTGTGTAACACATGCTTGGTATTTAGCAGTAGCATACGAAGTAATTATGTCACTAGTTGCTAATCACAAAGTCCTTGAAGACTATGTTGTAAGAGTTGAATATTTCAATTTATATTTTTTATGTATACTTACATATAGTTGATATTTTTAATGGTATTTCTGTGGTAATGTAATTTTTAGTGGTATTATTCATACATATTCTTTTAAGGCTGGAAACTTAGAATAATGAGTTTATGATTTAATCTTATTAGAAAGTTTGTAAAATTGTAAAAAGTTGTTCTTATTTAACTGATTAATAGAGGAATATATATTTAAACAAATCACAAAATAATTCATACAAATATATTATCTAAAATTCTAAAAATATTTAATAAAAATGTTATTATTGAAATAATAACTCTTATCAATGTAACCAATACGAAGTTAATGTGTGGATCAATTTAACAAATGCATGAACTCATTTAATATTTTTATCTCTGTTATATTAACTTTGTTATAAATATAATTCTCACAAAATTATATTTAGCCTATTATAGGCTAGCATCCTATACATAGAACATTAAGATTTTCTGTTATTATGTAATTTATATTTTTTATTTAAATGTATTTAATCATGTATGTTTTTCTTTAGTTATATTCTTAATAATTATTGTAGTATAAAAATAAATGTATTTTTATATTATTTCAATCTCACTAAAAATGTATCAATAAAAATTCTTTTCTTAATTTTAAAAGTTGGGTGCTAATGGGTTAAGTAGAGCTACCTGTGGCAATGCATTTATATTATTACTAATTACAATAAATTTAACGACAAACTTCAGACTTGGTTTACCAATTTCCATATTCCATTTAACAACCACTCACAACATCGAAAAATGATCAGTCCGTTAAGTGCTGTTATGTGGAGTTTACAGTGTATTTAAAAGAAAAAAAATTTAGTTTAAAAATTCCTTTAAGCTTTCCTACCTATCGATTCCTTTGGGCCCAGGACTATATGGAGCCATATTTATTATCACAGTCATGGGATGTGAATATCTTAAAATAACTCCCTGTTGTATTTTAAAAATATCATAATAATAATTTACAATTATAGTAGCAATAAACATTGGTACCCTGATAATATTCAAGATATCACTGAGATAACTAAAACTTATCACTGATAAGAGTTCAATGTTTTTTTTTCTTGGTAATGAATATGTTTTTTGTAGAACAATTTTCTTTACTACCATAATATCCCACTCCTGGGCTTGGGCCTTTCCCTGGAGGTAATGTATACTCACTATATGCTCTAAGACAGATTGGCGGATTGTGTATCCTGGAGATCCTGATATTCAGATATCCTCACAATATTTACTATCTAAGATAGGTATTTTTTTAGTACTGATGAACAGCAGATAGGTTGACTATAGGCATGCTTTTTAGAATAGTGACATTAATTTTCTGGTCAGTAATTTTATTCTTATATGACTAATTATTTTTTTCTTTTTAGTTTGATTAATTATAAAAAGCCTGTCTTTTAGTTTTTTGAACTATAATTTATTTTTGTTTCTTAGTTCGGTATTGTTCATCACAATCATGAGGTATATATACAATATAACTAACTAGGTCAGTTTGCTAATTAATGCAAATGGGTTTATGTCTGTAGTTGCCATGTTTATGAGGAATTTTACCTAATTTTTAATTTAAATAAGCATATACAAGAAATCAGTTTTAGTGATTACTTATATTATAAACTAGCTGATTCTGAAAACATCGTTTAGAATGAGGTTTAGATGTGAAAACATAACACAGATAGAGTTAAAAACATTTATGATATTAGTACTGACAAGTGGTTTTGGTTATATGATGTAAATGTGTACATTATATAAATAAATTATATTCATAAGACTACTGAGTCCAACAGTGGCCAGAGATGGAGCGAGAAATGCCATAAAAATTATCATGAGAATGTAAATTTGGTACACTCAGATTTAATACTAAGAAAGTTTAACATGAAGCAATATGTTACTGATGATGAAATATTATTGTATTAAAGGATAAATGTATTGTCTGCCTTTCAGAGCCTTTTTAAAAGCACTTAGTCATGTTGCTTGAAAAATGATCTAAATATACATTATACTATAAAAACCAAGTCTCTTACCATATAGTAAGTATTAAAGCTAATTCTGACTAGAGTTACCATTAATTATGAAACACATGTAAGTAGTTCTAAGATCTTTGAATATGTCTCTGACATATATACCTAGTCAGGTCATAAGTATTGTCACACAGTAAAAACTTTTAGAATGCTGGCCACAAAAAAGTTTATTGAATTCGAATTTCGAATTGTTCATGAAAATAAAAATGTATAACTTTTAGAATTTTACTCATTTTTAAATATGGAGTGGACGCTTAAAGAAGACCGTGTTGCAGTTATTGCGTTGCATCGTTGCGGTTACGCGCCAATTCAAATTTTTAACATACTGAAAAATTTGAATATTACCAAAAGATTCGTTTATCGTACCATCAAACGATACAATGAAGACTCTAGTGTAGATGACAGGTCAAGAAGTGGTCGCCCTCGGTCTGTTAGGACTCCAGCAGTGATAAAAGCTGTGAAGGCACGAATTCAAAGAAATCCCAAACGTAAGCAGAAACTGTTGGCCCTTCAGATGGGGTTAAGCAGAACCACGGTGAAAAGGGTGTTAAATGAAGACTTAGGGCTTCGGGCATATCGAAGAAAAACAGGACATCGTTTGAATGCTCGTCTAATGGACCTGAGACTGAAGAGATGCCGCGCTTTGTTGAAGCGGTACGCGGGAAAAAAAAAATATCGGGAAATTCTTTTTTCGGATGAAAAAATGTTTACCGTAGAAGAGAGCTACAACAAACAAAATGATAAGGTGTACGCACACAGTAGTGAAGAAGCGAGCAACCGTATTCCGCGTGTCCAACGAGGTCATTTTCCATCCTCGCTCATGGTATGGTTGGGAGTTTCTTATTGGGGCTTAACAGAGGTACATTTTTGTGAGAAAGGTGTAAAAACGAATGCTGTTGTGTATCAAAATACAGTCCTGACGAACCTTGTGGAACCTGTTTCTCATACCATGTTCAATAACAGGCACTGGGTATTCCAACAAGATTCGGCGCCAGCTCATAGAGCGAAGAGCACACAAGACTGGCTGGCGGCGCGTGAAATCGACTTCATCCGGCACGAAGACTGGCCCTCCTCCAGTCCAGATTTGAATCCGTTAGATTACAAGATATGGCAACACTTGGAGGAAAAGGCCTGCTCAAAGCCTCATCCCAATTTGGAGTCACTCAAGACATCCTTGATTAAGGCAGCCGCCGATATTGACATGGACCTCGTTCGTGCTGCGATAGACAACTGGCCGCGCAGATTGAAGGCTTGTATTCAAAATCACGGAGGTCATTTTGAATAAACTTTAATGTCATAAGAATCTATGTTTTGTTACGTTCATTTTGGTATATGAATGGTTACATAATTAATAAACTTGTTACAATTATTTTACATTAAACATGTGACAGAATTTATGACCTGACTAGGTAATTGTGGTAATATTTTGGTATAATTATTTAATTCAAAAATAATTATAATGAAATGGTATCACACTTGAGGTATCAGTCAAAACTGGTTTTTAATAATTAATGGGACAATTAATCAGAACTACCTAATTCCAAAGTAAGTTGTATAATAGCACTTGTGTTATACGTGGGTTCTAGATAACAAAAATATATTTTTTTCTCCAAATAATAGGTACATAGAAATACATATTATATTAGAGGAAATGTGAAAGTATCACCAGTGGCTGAAAAACTTAAAAGTAATAGACTAGCATGGTTTGGTCATGTAATGAAAATGGAAGAATGCAATATAACTAGGAAAATGATAGAAGTGAGAGTAGATTGATACAGAAGCACAGGTAGACCAAAAAAAAGATTGATGGATTGTGTAAAAGATGATATGGCGAAAAGGGGTATGAATGTTGAGATGACAGTTAATAGAGGAGAGTGCAAGGAGAGAATAAGTTGTGGCGACCCCACATAGTTTGGGATAAGGCCAGGAAGAAGATAAACATACAGGCGCGGGATGGATGAATCGAACCCGTTACCACCGTAAGATATATAAGTGAGTTACGCCACGGAGATCGTCATGTTAGTTACGGGTTGGATTCCCAATACGCGGTGTGGTTTTTTTATTGCCGTGGAACAGCAAACAGACCGATGGTTTGTTTGAAACGCGTCAGTACGCCTTAGCTTATCGTGCCTTTCGTACTGAAAGTTTCAGGGTTAAAGAAACCGTTGGACTTAATTTTAATCAGTTTCAAGACATGTCCGGTTTTAATAGACTTTGAATATTACATTGAAATTTGATTTAGGAAAAGTCGTTAAGAATTATATTTGTGAAACCCAAAAGTACCAGCTCACAAACAGCAGGTGCTAGTTACGCAGTTGTCCAGTGAAGGCACGCAGGGCTGCACCAGGTGTCCGTTGAAGCGGCACGGTGTCGAGTAGCGGTGTCAGTGTAGGGCCAGGGATCGCATGCTTCGTTGCATACTCCAGTTACATATGCCATTGGTACTGGCGTAAACAACTTTGGTAACAAGTTGAATATATACTTGCTCATATTAATTTTTTTTTAAATAAATTTTGAATTTGAAACCTGTCAATTGAAATTATGTACTTTTGATATTTGATTCAGAACTGTAATAAAATATGTAAATTACAGTTCCGAATTTATTCTAGGGGTGAGCAACCTTTTTAATCAATGTGCCAATTTATATTATAATTTTTTTTTTGGCGGGCCGCACATTGTTTTACTCTAATTAATAATTTACAAATTTATTTATAACTAGCTGACCCGGCAAACGTTGTTCTGCCATAAAATAAAATAAAATAAAATGTCAAAAAATTAAAAAAATTTTTTGGGGGTGGGTCACCCCTAACATTTAGGGGGATGAAAAATAGATGTTGGCCGATTCTCATAGATACCGGATAAGCACAAAAAATCACTAACTCAATTTAGTTATCTGCCTACTGCCTACCCCCTAAGAACGATGGCGTGATTATTTATAGCCTATGACCATTTCTAGGTTATCATCTATCACCATACCAAATTTCATCAAAATCCGTTCAGCCGTTTAGGCGTGAAAGAGGAACAGACAGACAGACAGAGTTACTTTCGCATTTATAATATTAGTATGGATTAATATTAGAATAAAAAAATATAAAAATAAAAAAGTAAAGATTTCATATACAAATTTTAATGCAAGATAAA
This sequence comes from Malacosoma neustria, assembly GCA_963693495.1. Lineage (NCBI taxonomy): Eukaryota > Metazoa > Arthropoda > Insecta > Lepidoptera > Lasiocampidae > Malacosoma > Malacosoma neustria. The sequence goes on along the minus strand of OY856393.1, from coordinate 11,982,304 downwards.
AACAAACAAGAAAAGAACAGAAAAACGAAATTAGTTGAAATTATTAATGAGAAAATTGGCATTGTTTTTTCGATACAAGCTGATCAATATCAGCCGGAATGGATGAGGTAATGGCTTCTGCCTGACACAGGTCCTCTCGGGGCACGGTTTCTTCGGGAGGCACCTGTGTCGCATAGGGCGGGAGATGATGTCGGGGTGCCACCACTGCGGCGGGGGTGACGAGAAGGACACGGTTGACCACACTGTCGCTGTGTGCCCTACGGCCCTACGTGGCGCGAGGAGCGCCGCGCCCTCGTCGCCCAAATTGGCGCGGACCTGCCGCTCCCGGCCCCGATTCTATCCATGTTCAGGGGCGATCTTTGGTGGACGGCCGTCAGCTCCTTTTGCGAGGCAGTCATGTCCGCAAAGGAAGCGGCGGAGCGGGAGCGGGAGTCCACCACCACACTCCCCTCCCGCCAACACAGGCCACGTCGTCGGAAGGCAATCAACGACCTCCGGCCACCGTAGAAAGTGGCCGAGGGTAGCCCTTCGGGAGAGAATCCGCCGCCCACACTATTGCCGCGAGGGAGATGACCGCGTGCTGTTCCGCGGCCCCCTCAACTCCTACAATACAGGAGAGCGCCGGGGGGACGAAACCCTGACCCCCTGGCGCCAACACTTTAGAAGAGGCCCGCCTTGAGACAAAGGGCGGGCCAGCGCCGGCCCGGGCCACGAGATCGACAGGCCATATATCCGTGGGCCCGGGCGTAGGTGATAGGAGAACAGCGGGGTTTTTAGTGTGTAGTCGGATGGTCGAACGTCTTTCTCGGAGTCCCACATATCCCTCGGTCCCCACAGGCTGGGGGAACCCGTCAAGAGACCGGTTTCCCCGAGACCAAAAAAAGCTACACGTACGCAGCTTTCTAATCATCCATCACTCAGTCTTGATCGGTGGTCATTTTTGATTAATTTGTAATTAATGGTTGAAAATAATTATTCGCAAACATACGTACTTCCGAATAGAGACATCATTTGCTTTGCATTTTTCATCAAAAGCGGAAATTTTTCAGGCTCATAAAATTTATAAAAAAATTTGATGTTTACTGAGAAAAATAAATTTTTTTAATCGGTATTATTCTGCATGTCAATCACTTCCATTTGAAAGTCTTCGGGAACTGTATCCACATCGATATTAAATGGTGAGGAAAACATTTCCATGGAAACCGCTGTCTTCTCAGCTTTGAACATTTGGAATCGTAATGCAGTCCGTATTGCATGTTTGAACAAATCACCGACAAGTGTGTATCTCGTTACAAAAAAGACGCGCAGACGTGGCGCGTTCGTATTGCATGTTTAAAAAGTTGTCGACAAGTAACTCGCCATAAAAATATTTCGGTTTTGTATGTACTACCATTTTATTATAATTAATTTTATAACAATATATTGATGGGAGAAAGTCGATAAAATAAATTCAATATTAGAAATGTTTGGCGGGCCGCATAAACATGTTTAACGGGCCGCAAGCGGCCCGCGGGCCGCGTGTTGCTCATCCTTGTTCTAGGTAAATTTTTCAATGAATTATATTTGTCCAGTTGCCTATGCATTTATATGCAAGAGAAATGAAACATTTTTAGAAATTTTTGTACCGAATATTATTATTGAAGGTTAGTTTGTTTAGTATTATTAATTTTCAAATTTATTGTTAATAATGGTTTTAAGGCAAAATCGTAAAAATCTTACGCGTAAACAATGTTGGATCGATGTAAAAATACATTAAAAATACGAATATCTCGATTCTAGTGCCACGAATCATGACTAACATCACTGCAACCCATCAATCGGAACGAGGGATTAACCATAGATCAGAATTTCATGTATATTATTGTTTTTTTTAACAAAACGATTTACTGTTTTATTTAGTTTGAAAATTAATATGTTGCTTTTGAATTTGAAACAAAGTGGAAGTTATATCTTTTGATCCAGATTAAATAATATTCTTTTACTCATGATATGGAGAAAATTAACATTGAAAGTTCACTATAATACCTAAAAACAAGAAAATTATGAATAAAATATTGATTCCGGATGACTTTCGGCCGGAAACGTTCACAAAACGCTGGCTGCATTATTCCTTAATTTTCAATTATAAGTTTGAATATGCAATACCTCATAGTTGTCGACACGGATGGTTCGTTGGTTACGGGCGTGTCATATCAGGTTGTTATGGTTTGGATATAACTGTCCATTTACTGTATGTTTGTGAAGCTATATTTTAAATTAAAATAATGCCTAAATGTTCGACGTACTTTCTTAAATTTTTTTATATTATAGTTTATTACCTTTTTTTTTAGGTTATATTAAATAGGACCATAGGTGGACTCTTGATTGGAAATTCATTTTGACACGAATTAAAATGTTGCTGTTAAGATTATATAATTTCCCAATAAATGTTTTATAAGAAAAATTTACAACACGAAAAAGTTATCATTTAATTTATGCAGTTGTAACACTTGTGTAAATAAATGTACTTTGCGCGACCTTGGTTTTATGTGTTGTCTGAAGAAAGCGCTAATACTTTTGCTACGTCTTTACAAGTGTTAAATTTTAACGAATAAAGAAAGCAATTATACTACAACAATCTATATATTATACACATTTAGTTTAGTTACGCATAATAAATAATGCGTTAGTATTGCTCGTTTTCAAGCTAGTTTGAACAATTCCTGCTTGCATATCCACTTTCTCTCGATTCGTTTTTGGTAGGGTTGGTAACGGTGTGCTATTATGGTAAAGATTATTCATAATCATAATCTTTATTTGTTAAAATGCAGGTAGTTAAATGATGTCAGTTTACAAATTCTTCCCAGTGCATTTTTGCCCCCAGGCGTACAAATATATATTATTATTTGGGAAATTAATTAACTACTTCACAAATACACTACAAATTCTTAATTCTAAAAACTTACATAATATATTGTTGTATTCGACGACGAAGTTTCGACACAAGTGGCAAAACATCTCGAAAAGTGACGTGTTTTAGTTTTTACAATAATGAGAGAAGATGCTTCGGTAACTGTAAATGTTTCGACTACAAACAAATATTCCTCATTTGTTGATAAACTTTTTGATGACCTCCGTAGCGCAGTGACTTAAGTACGTCTGAATGCCTGCAGGATTTTTTTACATAAGAATAGTAGGTATTTATGTACATAAGTAGTATATCAGTAGTCTTTATTTTTTGCCCGGGGAAAATTGCACCTGAACAGTGCCGCGTCAGAACTCCGGGGAAAGCTGACGTGGGTATGTGGGGTTTTCCACCCTGCTACTGCGACCACTCAACTGGCTAGCAAAGGATAGCCAGGGAGGATCCGCCGCCCGCACTATTGTCGCGAGGGTGAGGGCTGCGTGCTGTTCCGCGGCCCCCCTCAACTCCTAGAGTTGTTAGGAGAGCGCCGGGGGTACGAAACTCTGACCCCCTTGGCGCCAACACTTTAGAAGGGGCCCGCCTCAAGACAAAGGGCGGGCTGGCGTCGGCCCGGGCCACGAGATCAGCAGGCCATGTATCCGTGGGCCTGGGCGTAAGCGATAGGAGAACAGCGGGGTTTTTTGGTCGGATGGCCAAACATCTTTCTCGGAGTCCCACATATCCCTCGGTCCCCCTGGGCTAGGGGAACCCGTCAAGAGAGGTTTTTCCCCGAGACCAAAAAAAAAGGGTGGTCGCAGCGGCAGACCCAATAAAAACTCTGGTCATCACCTAGAAGAGCCTTTGTGGAGGGTCAAGTATATCGAGTCTAGCGCAACTCAAGCAATCTGCTGCTTACTTTGATAAGAGATGGCGCTGTGTCAGTTGTGACGGTAATTTTTTAAATATTTGTAAGCAATTGAAACTCAGCATTTTGAGGTCAACAATGGTTTGTACCTGATGATTAACCATTGTTAAGGTCTCTTCCACTTCTAGCGAAACTGATGTCGAAATCAGTGTAAATAGCCCTTGTAAGTGTTGATGTAATGTTTTATTCCAATGTTTGTCGGCTTTCGCAGTACTATGTACACTGCGTAACTTCACACCCTATTTGTGTGAATATTTTATGCATAATATACAGAAACCCTTTATTCATGGTCTTGGAAATGCCGAAGAGTAAAGTAACAGAATAAGAATAGCCTGTTTCGTCCGATAATTGGACTCGATACTCGCCCCATTTTTCTTGATGAGGTGAAACTGCTCAAGGGATCGCGGCGAAATTGTGTGGGTCTCCCGTGCAACACGTCCATGCGCCCCCTACCGTTGAAAAGGGGACGCACGTCCCTGGTATAATCACTAATACCAAGCATTCCTTGTATTACTCTACGTCTGCGCGGAAAGGGCCGGTACTCCTCTTAGTAGACCAGACTGTACACCCACCAATCTTGTCACAGCCGGATTGCTAAGTCGATTAATATTCTTCTGTGTGCGAGTTTCATCTCAATTATTTCTTTCGTCTTAGTACATGGCGTGGTACGTATATCAAGAAATCAATTGAAGCCACATTAATGCTATTATAGTCTTGCGCCAAGAAACACATGACCTATTGATTCTTTAGTTTGGGAGCTTTCCATCCGGGCCCATAGATTTTCAATTATATATCACACATGTCCATTATTTTTTAATTATTATTAAGAGGAAAATGCATTTATGATTATTAAAATTATTATAGGTTAATGGTGAATCCTCACTCTTAAATGAAGCTTGTCATATATCGGATAGTTAATTGCGCATTATTATTTAGATTATTGGCATCAACATTGATGGCCAGCTGTATCAGAGGTTATCGTTTAATTAATATTTTCGTGTAGGTAAGTGGGTGAAGGCGAACAGGCTTCGTTCACAGCAACACCGGTGGGCCTTACGTAAATCGACCGACCGTATGTTACCGGTTTTTTAAATTGTTATATAATAACATCGATTTATTTTATAAACTTATTTAGCTTTTGGAGTGCTTTGTTAGATTTGTTGTAAACCGTTTTTCTTCTCCATTCACTTGACATTTTCAAATCCTCTTAAGTAGTCAAATCAAATTTCTCGAGTTTCCCCTTTTAGCTTTAGAGTTAAAGTGCCGCTTCCAAACTTCCAATTGCTAATAAATTAGGAAGCCCAAGTTGGTTAGTTGAAGACCTTTGTTGTTGTGATGTTCATACGTCAGTGTCAAGTTTAAAACTTTCCAAGGTCTATCAAGGCCTAGCGACTAGTCTTAACGAGTTTTATTCCTGCTGCATTTGGATGCAAATAATTAATTTTGGGAACAATAAAACTTTGGCGCCTATTTCTGTTGGGGTCTTTTAGTCTACTTTGTATGTTAAAAGCACAAGAAAACGCATAGGTAGGCATGGGTATGGATAAATTTAATTTTTGAAGGAGCTGACGCACCCGTGTGAACTCCAAGAACTAGCCGATGAAGTTATTTGGTTTGTTATCTGTGAACTAGCAACGGAGATATTGTTTTTAGCATTTCATGAATACTGAGGAAATGAGGTAGCTTATGTTTAAAATTTCCGGGCCACCGACGATTTTATTGACTTTCGATTTCACGAATCGTCTAATTAGATTGTAATGATTGAAATTAGAGTAATGAGTGTTTCGACTATGCAACGACTGCATGAGAACAATGGCAGCATTATCCCTAAAACAATGGCGAACACAATGATTTATGTTTATTAGCATTAACTGTTGGCTGCAATTTAATTTAGCTAAATAGGGCTCGTGCTGTTACGTTATTACTCAGGACTTGCTAAGTGCTTTGTATTGCCAATGTCGTAAATAATTGGGGTATACGTCAGTTTTGTTATTATTAGAAATAAGAGTAGATGGATATAGGCGAGAAAAAATGGATGGATTGCGTAAAAGATGATATGACGAAAAAATGTGTGAATGCTGAGATGGACGGCTAATAGAGGAGAGTGGAAGGAGAGAACACGCTGTGCCAATCCTATATAATGTGGGAATAGAGCAGAAAGAAGACGTCAGTATTGTTGTTTATATAGATTAGGGCTTTTAATTACTATTAAACTAAACTTCTAATAAAAAATAATTTATACATACATACGTACATATAATCACGCCTCTTTCCCGTAGGGGTAGGCAGAGACCAATTCTTTCCACTTGCTACGATCCTTACATACTTGTTTCGCTTCGTCCACTTTCATTATTCCCTTCATACATGCCCTTCGGTTTAGGCTACTCTTGACCTGGCCTTTTTTCAAGACGTCCCTGATCTGGCCTCGAAACGTCCGCCTAGGTCTACCCCTTCCAACACTTCCATTCACACTCGCCTTATACACTTTTTTTGTCAATCGTTCTTCATTCATTCCCTCGACATGGCCAAACCATCTCCGCATACCTTTCTCAATTTTTGTCACTACATCTTGTTTTGGACCACAAGAAATTATTCAAATTCTTTATGTACGGTAAGCGATGAGCTGCTGCTTTTCACCGTCCATTTATGGTATATTTGTGATGCAGTTTGTAATTTTGGTGATAAATAAAGCGTTATCTATCTATCTACTTCTACAATGGAGGTGGTGCCCAGCACACTAGTACCAACCACATCAAAAAAAAAAAAACAACTTAATTACGTTCACCCCTATTACACCTCATTCAAGTTCATTTTCGCGACTAAAAGTAGCCGAATTTCATCAAAATTGGATCAGCGGTTTAGGCGTGAAAACATATCAGACACAGTTACTTTCACATTTATAATATATGGATGTTACACAATACGTTGGAACACAACACGGAATATAAAAATAGTTGATTTTACAATTAATTAATAAAAAATACACGATTAAAGCTATCCTGTCATAAGCACGCCAAGAAAACACACATTTAAAAACAAACATGAAAATCGGTTAGATAGTTTCGGAGTTCATCGTGAGCAACAACGTGAGAATTATACAAAATAGATTTATTTTACACTAGTTGTGCCCGCGACTCCGTCCGCGTGGCATAGTGATTTTAGGCAGTATTTTTTGGATATATGAGGTCAAATTAAATTGGAAATTCAACTTGCTAACTCCAGCCTAAGCTGACCCCTATTTAATATGATTGATGACATAAATCTGAGGTCAACTTAAATTGGATTATTAAAGTTCCGAAACTTATCATTTTTAACAAAAACTACTTTTTTTTCTAAAATAAAAATAGCCTAAGTTACTCCTTGGTACATCAGCTATCTGCCAGTGAAACTCCCGTCAAAATCGGTGCAGCCGTTTCAGAGATTAGCCGGAACAAACAGACAGACAGACAAAAATTATAAAAAAAATTGTTTTGGTATATGTACCGTGTATACGTCCGAATGCACTTAGTAAAAAGCGGTTATTTTAATATTACAAACAGACCCTCCAATTTTATTTATTTGTATAGATTTAATGGTTACTGCAATTCCTATTTAAGCTAAAACTTTTAGTTTAGTAAACACCACGCGGTAGTGAAGTGATAGGGAGAATGATACTGAATTGAGAAAAACCATGTTCAGTTGTTCACCCCGAATTCATCCCCCGGTGTTTGCGTAATCAAATTTTATTGCGCCCTTTTATGGCGTCACACTAATCTCGTCCTTATGGTGAACACACACTTATCCGAGCCGAACGCGCCGAACGAGTCGAACGAAACGAATTTTAGAATTCTGTGAATGATTCGGACGATTCGACGCGGGCAAGTGTGCGAGGTTTCATGAGATTTCATATACAGAATTCTAAAATTCGTTTCGTTCGACTCGTTCGGTGCGTTCGGCTCGGACAAGTGTGCGTTCACCATTACAAAGGGCGTTGGAAGCGGAAAATATTGTACCATCGACGCATTTTATTACGAAAATGTACCGGAATATAAAGTTATTATTATAATCTGATTTTTTCCTTGAGGTATATATGTACTAAGTATTGAAGCCTCGAACTTTATGCCTCTGTATAAACTCAGTTAAAAAGTCTCTTTCATTACATTTGTAGGGCGATACAGTAAAAAATATATATTTAGTAGTTAATTTGTATAATTAAATTAAAAATAATTCTACTAAAATACAAAACGCATTTTAATATTATTTACAAATAACGAACTGACATTAATGAAGCGCGGTCTGCAATTTTTATTTAATTTAATGTTTCCTTTTCAAATGAGAATTATGTTCATAATATAAAGAAAGGAGCTTTTATGTATAGATCTTTCCAGTCATCTGCACATTTTACTAATAGGAGGAAATGTACCAGTATGAGAGGATTGACAGTCAACTGACGGTTTATGAAATAAGAGCAGATTGCAGCGGATTGTATTGATTCGAGTGAATCTAACATCTATTTCTAGTCCTTATCGCACATTATATGGGGTCGGTACAACACGTTCTCTATCTCCTTTCACTCTTCTGTGTAGTCGCCATTATTCACATCTGTTTTCATCAACTATGTCAAATCCGTCAACATTATAAAAATTCTAGTAGAAATTTATTTATTTACTATGATATAAAGGTGTTGTTTACTTAAGTTGGGGTTGCAGGGCGGCACTTTTGCCGGGCCGCCGACTTTTACGGGGTCCGTGCACAATTCACATTCGACAACTACGTCACGAGGGCTTCTAAATAGGAAATTCGCAGTGCCGAGCGTTTTCGAATGCTCTTGGTCTTGCATTCCGTTGCGCTTGAATGCAGACACAGACAGCTTGCGCACAATGCGTCCATCTTCATATATTTTGTTGGTGGCTCACAGCAATCTTCCTCTTGGCAAGTTAGAGGCCTTGAAACTCGCGGCTTCTTTCACAACAATACATAACCTTCAGCGAAGGACATCGTGGCAAGTAGGGATAGCACATAGGTGGATCTTCACAACACGTTGTTGGACAAGGGGCCACTAACATCGGACATACTGCAAATTGCTCGCAGTCTTCAGGGTAAAAGCACGCCATTTTTATTTAAATTTTACTTCTGTTTCTTTTGTAAATTTTATATCGGATGTTGTTCACTAAAGAAGAAACCAATAAAAGTGTCACTTGAGGATATATTAGATGATTGACAATGAAATGTCGTGTCCTACTTTCAATGTGAAACGAGAAAAATAACTTAAATATAAAGGATGACAGATTTTTCCCCAAAAAGGGGTTAACGTCAGGCAGGCGGCCGGTTGTAAAAACTAAGCCACAACTAATTACAACATGTAACATGTTGTGCCGACACCATAATATAATGTGGGATAAGGGCAGGAGGAGGAAGAAGACACATCTGTTTTCGTCATTACTTGTATTTTTCATGTAACATGGCGTTCTGCCCTCATAGCGCGGTATGAAATATTTTTACATACAAATTACAATGTATGTAAATTGGCGAAATATCCCCGGGACGGCAGGTCGGCGATCCCGGAAACGCTCCGTATATAGCCAGCTTGCCGTGGCTGCGGCGCCGGCACTATTTAACAAACATATTGATTAGTCGAAACTTGGAAGGAATTGAATTAAACAATGTTCACGTTCACGTATCGATTACGTTGCGGGAAATGGAACATCAGCGATATATTTATTCAATTAGTACTCCGTAGGTCTTTGCTGGCTTTCAGTGGATGGACTGCATTTCTGACCACAGCTCTTGAGTTCCGAATGCAAACTGAACAAAACTATCGTAAGACGAATATCAGAATTATTATTAAAGATAGCCATAGCATATACAGGGTTATTCCACGTATTCCCGTTAGGAGGTGATAGTGGTGACTATTTGGGATAAATTTAACCCCCATATGCATTGTGCCTGCAAAAGTGAAGCATTTTTGAGTTATCATGTTTTTTTAGTTTTTTTCTAAATAAGTCAAAAATGCAACATCAAAAATTTATATTAAAAAAGTATCAATTTAAATGTCATTTTTTCTCCTGATTTATAAAAACAAACGCTGGTTATTTATCAATATTAAAACAACAATTATCGGTCCAAGTTTAAAATTTATGATGTATTAGGATTGTGTGCCAGACGATAATAATAACAAATATATTATGTAGATACTGGGACAATTCACATTACTCCATTTAGTCCAAAAGTAAGCAGCGGAGTGTTTGTTTTATGGGTAATAAACAACAGACATACCCTTCTTTTGTAAACAAATGCATATTATACATTACAAAACTAAGAGAAGAGAGTCACGAGAGAGCAATAATTCTTGACCTCTGCCCCTGTGCCGACGCGCGACGTGCATTAAGCCGTGGAGCTATAGAGGTTGCCAACTTATAGTACAAATGTGTGCAATCTTAAATGTCATGTAGCACGGGTAAGGCCAGCATTTTTCGTTTCTAGGAATATATTATAAAGGAATGTCGATTATAATTAAAGCAATATGACACAGTGGCTTGATTGTTCGAGAATAAAATGCGGCTACTGTTTCCAAAGTTTTGCGGAATTGCAAATAAAGTCGCCATTGTTTTTGTATGAAGGATTATATTATTGTTAGATATATATTATTGTTTTTTAAATATGCTTAACTATAAAATTAACTTATACAGTTAAGGATTTTATTTTATTAAAAATTTACACTGCTTCTTTTTCCTGTCTTTATTTCATATTATGAAATATTTCCTCCCCCCATTTTCCTATACATATATAAGTAGTCAACTCAAGACCATACGTTAATTCGATCATCCTTGTACAATTCATCTATCTTTTTTGCATATCTTGGTAGTGTGATAAAAAACTTTTTTTATTATATTGGAACACGCAATACCATCTAGTCCCAAAGTAAGTAGCACAGCACTTGTGTTATGGGTACTAGACAACTGATATACCTACTGTAAATATAATACTTTTCTTTTGTAAATAAATACATATTTATACATAAATACCCAAACGCGGGACCGGTATTGAACCCGTGATCTCCGAAAGCATACCGAAGTGCGTTAGCCGCTACGCCACGGAGGTCGACAATCGAGGCTTTCAATCAAGGCTTTGAAATATTTTTCTATAGAAGTAGAACAAAAGACGTATTGTTAAGTTTTCCTTAATATATTTAGATTCTTCAATATCTTCAGCGGCAAAACTAAAGTTTTTCATATAAAGTCGTGATCCAAAATTACTGCCAATTTATCTTCCACGGCTATATCGTGTTTGCCGTTTCCATACAGTTAACGAAAGTCGTGAACGGGTTTCTCACGATTTTAATATTATTGAACTATCAGATACGAATGTGTCGAACTAGAGATTTGTGTGGCTTTGCTTACGTATCACCATATTACCCGAAGTTCTATCCGTGCAGGGGCGGAGAAAGAACACATCTGCGGCTGGGGTCGGCCTATCGTAAAAGGCGACTACAACCCAAGCTAGGTGGTAGGGCTCCAAGTCCATCTGGATGGCGACCGCCCTACGTCTTTAAATATGCCGCCATAATAAACTTGTCATCATCATCATAGACTTTCACTTAGGTGCCCGGGGTCCGCTTTCCAACTTTTTCTTCTCCACTTCGCACGGTCTTCGGCATCCCTGGTACTTATTCCATTGTCAAGCATATCATGCCAAGCCAGCACTTTTTGGGTCTACCTCTTCTGCCGGGGACCCGGTGAAGGCGGCATGGCCATACCAGCGAAGGCGACACTTCTGCAGTTTGTCTGCAATGTCGCGAATATGAAGGCTGCCGCGAATCCGGGAGTTCCTAACCCGGGCCTTCCGCTTCGCTCTACACATCCAGCGCAGCATATTCATCTCCGTGACATGTAATCCTGCTTGTGCCGCTCTAGCACCGGCCACGCTTCACAGCCATATAAAAGGACAGGCCTAATGATCTTATAATCTTGTCTCTTCAACTAAACCGGCATCTTAGGGTCACAAATGACACCAGTCATCTCATGAAATTTGGTCCACGCGGCAATTATGCGTGCCTTGACGTCGCAATCAATGTCACCAGACGCGTGAAATACAGATCCCAGGTATTTCACCTGGTCCATGCGCCCGACCGTTTTGCCGCCAATGCGTACGGGTCTGGGATCTGTGGCCATTAAACTTGTGTTTAGCTGTAAATGACCCCAGATTCCAGTTCCTCTATGTAGATGGCAGCGCGTTGCGGTACCCTTGGCGCCATAAATATCCATAGACGGCGTTACCGTCGTAACTATCAAGTGAGCTGTCAGTCTGACTGCAGTTTCCTCAACATTAAAAAATACTCCCTTCTAGGTAATAAATTATATTATTTTGTTAATAACATTATTTCCATTATACTTTTTGAAAGAAACTCTTAATTTCTGTAATTACAAATATTTAAATGGATAAATCTAAAACAAATACTGCAAATAAGATTCAACCCAATTCGAATAATGTACAATAATGAATAACGCACAGTAATAATAATTATTTTACCTTTACACACGTTTTCCCTTCCTGAATAAGTGGTAGACAAATCTGTTTATTTTTTATATTATACGAGTATAAGTCTCATGCAAATTACTGACGCTCTGTAGACGTTCAGTTGTGTAATACCGTCGGTCATATGTCGCGATTAATGTCCGGTTTACGTGTAAACCAGTTCACGAGATTGGGTCAGTCAAGTGTGCGAATTGAGATTGATGTAAAAAAAAACTGCAACGATTATGTGAGAAGTGGATATTATTATATGGTCTCTAGGATTGATTCGTTTATCTTATATATATACATATATAAGACCGACCGATTTTATGTTGTTTTTTGTTGTTCAAGCGGATTCGATATTTGTTTACATTCACAATTCGGTCTGTTACAAAATCTTTTTATTTAATTAAATTTTTATTGTTTTTTTTTATAGCTTGAGTTCAGCAGACAGGCAAACGGCCCACCCTGGCAGGTGGTCACCGTCGCCTATGGACGTTTGCAGCACCAGAGACACCACCAACGCGCTGCCGGTCTCGAAGATTGTTATACTAGATGTACCTTGCGCGCGTTGCTACGCTACTTACTAAAATAAATTTGAAAGAAAGACATTACACAAATATTAAAATTTATTTTGAGTCATTTGATTATGTTCATACATATAATCACGCCTCTTTCCCGTAGGGGTAGGCAGAGACCACTTCTTTCCACTTGCTACGATCCTTACATACTTTTTGCTTCGCTTCGTCCACTTTCATTATTCTCTTCATACATGCCCTTCGGTTTAGGGTACTCTTGACCTGGCCTTTTTTCAAGACGTCCCTGATCTGGTCTCGAAACGTCCGCCTTTTTTTTTTTTGGTCTCGGGGAAAATCCACTCTTGACGGGTTCCCCCGGCCCGGGGGGATCGAGGGATATGTGGGACTCTGGGAAAGATGTTCGAACATCCGACTACCCACTAAAAAACCCCGCTGTTCTCCTATCGCCTATGCCCGGGCCTAAACGTCCGCCTAGGTCTACCCCTTCCAACGTGTTCCATTCACACTCGCCTTATACACTTTTTTCGTCAATCGTTCTTCATTCATTCTCTCGACATGGCCAAACCATCTCAGCATACCTTTCTCAATTTTTGTCACTACATCTTCTTTCAGACCACAACGTTTCCTTATCTCACTATTTCTTATCCTGTCACAGTTTAACTCCTATCATACTTCTTAACGCTCTCATCTCAACTGCATTTATTCTGCTTTCATATTTCTTCTGCCATACCCAACTTTCACTTCCGTACATGAGTGTCGGACCCAACACCCCCTCATGCACAGCCAGATGAGCCTTGTTAGACACCTTCCGACTGTTCATAAAGGAGTGCAAAGCTCCATTCACCATGTTTCCTGCATTCACTCTTCTTTCAATATCACTCTCACACTTTCCATCTCTTGTAAACTTTGAACCCAGATACACAAACTCATTCAACTGTTCAATTTGTTCATCTCCAATCACAATATTGCAGTCTGTCACTGTTTCATCTCTTGCAGACACTCGAATTTTTAACATATCCATGATGACGAAAAAGATTGAAATGCGATGAAAATGTAACACTAATCAATAAACAAATGACTACTTTTGGAAAAAGAATTCCATGTTTATAAAATGAAATTAATTTGAAATTAGAATTCTTAGCCAAACAAAAATTATTTTGATTTGAAATGGCCAGTACTGCAGAACGGCAATTTCATAGGTAAAGACCTATTAGGTATAAAAATATACACAATATTGTAGGCGCGTGGCGGGGCGATACAATAAAAAGTTCTTAAATTTTAATTTTTAAATATTTTATTATCGAATCACGCTGGCTATAATAAATATGTTCGTAATATAAAGCAAAGAGTTTTTATGCAAAGATGCAAAACTTTTTCGATACATCCATAATATTAAAACATGGATTTTAATTTCACAATTCACATAAATTCTTACGTTCAACTGTCACGGCAATAAATGAAATTCATTGGAATGATAGTGGCGCCATCTGTCAAATATTGGTCGTGCCAGAAACCTTTGTGGGCTCATGTACAACACTTTGCTGAAGATCATGACATGATCAAATGCATAGTTTACAATTCTATAAAGGACATACAGACAAACATTCATTTTTATAGATATAGATGTACAGGACAACGTCTCTCGAGTCCGCTAGTTCTTATTAAATAAGCTTTGAATTATAAGATGCGACCTAATTCCTGACGCTATTGTATTTAAAGGAATAATCAATGTTCATCTTCGAAAGGATAGCAGAAGCGTTACAGTAGTCATCAAAAAAGTCTTGAAGTGATTCTAAATCGCAATTAATATATAATCTACTCAAATTCATCATATTTTAAGTTTGTAAGTTTACTAAAATCCAAAGTACCGACAAAAGAGGCACCTAGCCTCTTTAGTCCAGAAACCAAAGATTTTGTAATACGACAGACGGGGTTTAAATAGAATTATTGTTACCGTTCTAAAGACGGATCACCAGAAAGTTAAAAAAATTAATTTAAACTATATCCTTTCTTCTTACTGCCATGTCAGAATCTAAAAAATGTATACTTATGAAATATCTTGTTCTACTAGATAAGAAAGGAAATTACCAACGCTGTTACGTCGTAGGGTTTTTCTTTTGTTTCTAAAGGTTCCTGATCTTATTACTGTGGTTTTATGGTCATAAAGAGGAAAATAATTGTTCGAGGCTATAATTTTTATATTCATATAACACGGCAATAATGTTTTGTGAAAATTACACCATACCTTTTTATTCGTGCAGGGGCGGAGAAAGAATACTAACCTCTGCGGCCGGGGTCGACCTGTCGTAAAAGGCGACAAAATAACCCACCCTAGCTACGTGGTAGGGCCTCAAGCCCGTCTGGATGGCGACCACCTTTGGTCTTAAGTATGCCGCCATAATAACCTTGTGTTGTGTTCCGGCATTAGTGACCCAAGTTCCTGTACCCTTATGGGACAGCAGCGGGTTCGCGATGCCACTGGCGTTGCAAACACCCATAGGCGACGGTAACTGCTAAATTCTAAGCGGGCCGTTAGCCTGTCTGCTGTCCTACAGCGTTAAAAAAAGTACCTATAATTTATATTACATCGTAGAAAGTGTCAGACACTTAATATAGACTGAAGGTTCCGGTTTGATATCCATCATCGCCTCTTACACCAGTGATCATTAGCTTGGCCTTGTCCCAATCATTTGGGTTGGCACAATATGTCTTTTTCTACCATTTTATTCTATCCTGGCATTCTTCATTTGTCAAACCCTCATGTATCACACATTCTTTCCATCGCTTTCTAGGTTTACCTCTACCCCTTGTACCCATCTATTTTCAGGTTCAACATTTTACATAGTCTCACCTAATATATCACACTAATTGCGATGAGCTGGTAGTGAAGTAATGAAGATATACGTAATCGAACCTGTATTCCTTGGATATATATTTCGTATGAATACAGAATACATATAAGTTGACTGCAAAAATAAATAGGCAAATCGAAAGTATAAGCAAATATCCAGTATATAACTAGCCCCTTTTCCTGTCCATAGTAACGTGAGCGGGTTTAAACAACTTTCTCAGGATGGTTAACGTCATGTTTCATAACTTCAGCCCAGACCGGATCTGCCGTGGTTAATAATTGTTGACCATATCAACTGTTGAAAAGCTATTTACCGTTGCTAACTTTTCCTTAAAGTACTACAATTACTCGTATATCAGTTAATAATATTCAACAAAACTCCAAGGATAATCTTTTTCTTACAAGCTTTTTATATTGGATAAGAAGTTTTGTACTTCCGAACTCGAGTTGCTCTGTCGAAATCTTTATCAGGCTAAAATCGTACCCACTATTGCCAGCATCGTTCCGGGATTCGCTCTTTTACTAAGAGATGTCATAAATTATTTTTATCCGTGCTGGATGGCGACCACCTTTGGTCTTAAGTACATATACCGCCATAATAATTTTGAAAAGCGAACTATAATTGAATTAACTTTGAAAAAGATGTGGCTGAGTTTGGTTTTTACAAAGGAGAATAGTCTCACCCCATAACTCTGAAAATAAAACCTAATTATAAATTAGTAAAATTAGTGATTGAACTGAAGGGATAGCTCTAGTTAAATATTGTCCGCGACCAAAACTATTAATTAACCAAAACTAAATTGTTTTATTAATAAATTGTAAAAGACGAAATAAAAATAGATACACATAGTCTATACACATAGCAATCATAAGTCTTCATATTAAACTTACGAAAAACTATTTCAATCCACACCATTCTAATAAGATTATTCAAAGCAAATAGTTTTCAATGACTTTCAGTTCCGCTCTTAAATGCATGATGTTTTTGAATAAATTCCAAAAATTATATATTAAAATTAAGGGTATGAAAAGGATAAAAAATATTATATTTTTTTAGCAATCTGCTAAGTTATTAATATTAAAAAATGTTTTTGAATATCGTATAGGTAATTATTTAACCTGTTGAACTAGATATAGATAACCATAGGGTTTTGAATACGGTTGAGGGATAAAGAATACTACATCAACTCTATAGCAGCTATGTCAAAAACTCTTCAGAAAAATGACGACTGAGTTTAGGGATAGAATGTTATATCCTGTTTTCAGAAAACTCCATCTACCCAGCATATTTGTGCCACATAGACACAATGCTCGTCATCATTGAAATTGTCCTTCTCTTTTGTATCAACCTTGAATTGTTTCAAGGCTTAGTTATATGATCTAAATCAGCTCTCAGAATCATGTTCTTATCCCTGACTATTCAAGCGTTGCGAATGTCGTCTACACGCTCTGTTGGATCATGGGAACTGACTCAATAATTGCAAAAATGTTGATTCCTTGTATTTGATGTTACAATTTTCTATATGATTGGCCTTTTTTTAATTTCACAGTCTTCTATATCTAGCTCATTTCTTAGATTCTGATCATCCGAAACTTCCTTTCACTAGCTGTTCGAGGTCCGCTGTCGAGTGTTGTTAGTACAGGGTTCATCATATCATTTCCTTTACCTTAAAGTTTTGAGTTTACAGGAGCATCTCTCATCTGACTCCTTAATCCCGTAAAGAAAATCAAAGTATCCTTTCTTTGGTCTCTAGAAGGAGTAATACATTTACGATGTTCTAAGAATCAAATGTCCCCTCTTCCTGTTTGCCCGAATCAAATGCAAATAACGAAATCTTATCAACCCATCCCATGTACTCTTCGCTACAGTCGCTACAAAACTAATTATAGTATCGCTGTGATAATAGCGATAAAGCGACTGATTGTGTCAACAGGGCAACTAATATCTGTATTACCGGAATTCATTATTGATACAATATGGATTTTGCTATCACAATCTGTGTGACGAACATTCCTGAGGCTTCCTGATTCAATTTGCTAAACAAAATGTATATTCAGGTAAATACAGTAGGGTGTACATGAAATGCTAACAAGTTTACAATTTTCGATTAAGTGTAAACCCATATAAGTATTTGGTAAATAGGATTGGATCATCAGCATTATGTTGTATTTAGTTTATATAGATCGCTGATTTATAGTTTTCATCTTGTCCTTTATCTTATTTGACTTAATATTTTTCAATTAGGATTGCGCATACTGAACAATATGTAAAATATAAGAAAAAATCTTTTTATAGGAATATGTTTGTGTCAGTTTTTTATATATATATATAACTACTGGTCTATAAGGAAGAAAAATCCCAAACTTATAACTGCGAAAGTGAGTTTGTTTGTTTGTTACGGTTTCACGCCTAAACCGCTGAACCAATTTTGATGAATTTCGTTATAGTCATAGATTGGACCTTGGAGAAGGACATAGACTACGTTTTTTTAAATTCGTATGGTAAAACAATGTTTGCCGGGTCAAGTAATTGTTTATAAATCTTTAATGCCTAAAATAAATGCAGAAAAGTATTGAGGAAGAGCTATTTAGAATGGTGTCCTCGTCGTCTTTCTACTACCGCACTGCCCGCCATTGTCTGGGTGTTCATACCCATTTCTTGGAGCCTCTTCTTTCTTGAGAAACGAAATGGTTCACACGAACATTCATATTGCGTATTAAGATCTGGAATGAGCTTTCGGCTGAAGTTATCTCAGCGCGGTAGGATATGAGGTTCTTCAAAAAAAGCGTTATAAAATTTCTTCGAGGCCGGCAGCGTGTTGGTAATGCCTCCGGTGTTGCAAACGTCCATAGGTATCGGTGACCACCTGCTAGGGTGGGCCGTTTGCCTGTCTGCTGAACTCTAGCTATAAAAAAAAGTAAACTGAAAGAATATGTAAAAATGGTGTGAGAGGGCTCGTTAGTGAGAGCCCCCATTCCCTCTCCGACATCTCCTTTGCAGACACAACTGCCACGAAGAAGCAGATGATCTATGGCGATCCTCCCTCCAATGCTGCCCCGAACATGGTCAGAAATAAAGCTGGGAGTGAAATTTTCTATCTCATCCCACGACAGCACGACACTTGTAAGCTGAGATATGAGATCCTTTAAGATTAAAAGAAAAATAAGTAAATACTTATTTTTCAATTTTAAAATAAATAAATTCAACCCCTGTACCCAACGCTTGTTCATTTAATTGCTCATAATACAATAAACGGAAGAGTACTTTTGTTTTTATGAGCCTCATACCGTCACGACCATACTCGGTATTGTCGCAATGAATGAAAATAAAAAGCAGCTTTTGAAAGCCCACACCGCGACTCGACGAAATTTCATGGGAAAAGAGAGAGCCAAATTGCTTCGGTTGCATTTCGCCCGAGTGTGACCCAAAATTATGTAAAACAAGTGGTAATCGTTTATATCATAAAGTAATGTTGTAATAGTACATTGTGTTTTATACCTACTATTATATAGATCAGTAAATTTTCTTACATTATGTACATTGTGATATAATTGACTATGTGAGAATAGCCTTGGTATTTAAACAATTATGGGAGTTTTTGCTTAGACGAACTTGACGCATGAGATTGCTAGTATCTTAATAAAAACTTATGAGTTTCTGTTGATATTAAAATTAGTACTCGTATGAATATGGAAATTGTTGTAAGGAGAATACCTAAAATTATTATTTCATATTTTTTACATGCGCATAGGTATTTGTTCCATATAGAACGGTGTTATATATTTGGGTTCATTGTACATAAATTGTAGGCTGATTTGTTGGTGCTTTTGGGGGTATAGGACTTTATTTATAGACATTGTGTAGGGCACGCGCGGCGCCGCGGGCGCAGCCGCCGCGGGCGCAGCCGCCGCGGTGCGATTGCGACCACTCAGTGCCGAGTCCGGCTCGACCGACGGTACCTCGCCAGTGCTTTCCGAGACTCAGTCACGGTCGGTGCTCCGTATTCCACGATACACGCTCCCATCGATCTCCGTATCATCGCGCTCTGTTGTTATAAAATTCAAGAGTGCTAGTGATAAATATCGTTTTCGCCAATAGCAAGCGACCCGGCGCTGGTATCTACGTGCGCGATAAAACCTCGGCCCGCCGCAGTCGATCTATGCCGAATCGGAATTCTTAACTCTGACGAAACATCGAAATTAATTCGCTGTGAGTGCATCAAATTTAAGATTTCTTACTACTCGAAGTGTGAATTAATTGTGAATTAGTGTTTTAAAATGAGGCCGAAGGAAGAGGGGGATACGAAGGTCCAGAGCGGCTCCTTCATCTTGTCCGAAAAAATCGACGATACAAAGTCGAAGAAAAGTGAGAAGGAGTTAAAGAAGGAGATGAAGCGATTGGAGAAGGAGAAGCAGGAAAGGGAGAAGAAAGAAAAGAAGGCGAGAGAAAAAGAAAAGGAACGCGAGAAGCAAACGAAAAAAGGTATGTGATCGGTGCGATATTTAAACAGAAGAACGTTCTATTTACTTATTTTCTTTTTTAAATGAAAATACCTTTCGCAATGATCTAATATAAGCAGTAGATATCAACTATTTAGAACGTGGCACGTACTTAAAACCTCATTAAAGTAATGTACTTAGAGTAATGTATGTATAATGAATACTGTCGAAAGTTACAAATTCTCTGCTACATTTTATGGTAGAGTTGATGATGTAATATCACTGTTTTCCGTATTTGAAATCGGTAAATCTAAGATTACAATGAAACATGCAAGCTGACATTGCAATGGTGATCTCATCGCGACTCTAATGTTTTTGTAAGTTGCTATTGACGTAATACTAAAATTTGGTATTCTATCAAAGAAATGATTTGGTGATATTGTATCATTGGATTTATGTGACCTTGATTGTGTGTCATCAGTATTTTCACTGATTAGAATATTTGCATTATTTACTGATAAGCTAATTTTTTTTATGTCGTGTAATATGGTACGAATGACATTAATCTGTCTGTAAATATATTTATTCATTAAGTCTTTCTGAGAAAGATCTGAAATTGATAATGATGACCTCTTTAATTATCTGTTTCATTTCAATTAATAAATTACCATTATTGTGAATTGGGTATTCGTTTCTAAACGTTAAAATATGTTAGATAATATATTAAATAGAAGAATTGTCTTAATATTTTTTAATTCCACGGATAAAATTATCAAATATTATAAACGTGATTTCAATTTTATAGTGTTTATAAAATTAGAATTTTCTTTTGTAAACATGATTGATTAAAATGTATAACTGTGGAAACGGAACTATAATAGCCTTGACGTAATCTTTACTAAATAACTATAAAGAGGAAATATTTGTATGTTTGAACGATAAAAAAAGATTATTTCACCATTAGAATGCTACATTATTACCTTTTTTTTTGTCTCGGGGAAAAACCTCTCTTGACGGGTTCCCCCGGCCCGGGGGGACCGAGGGATATGTGGGACTCCGGGAAAGATGATTGGCCATCCGACTACCCACTAAAAAACCCCGCTTTTCTCCTATCGCCTACGCCCGGGCCCACGGATATATGGCCTGCCGATCTCGTGGCCCGGGCCGGCGCCGGCCCGCCCTTTGTCTTGAGGCGGGCCCCTTCTAAAGTGTTGGCGCCAGGGGGTCAGGGTTTCGTCCCCCTGGCGCTCTCCTAACAACTCTAGGAGTTGAGGGGGGCCGCGGAACAGCACGCAGCCCTCACCCTCGCGGCAATAGTGCGGGCGACGGGTCCTCCCCCGAGGGGCCGCCCGCGGCCGCTTTTTACGGCGGCCGGAGGTCGTTACTGACCCTCCGGCGCCGCCGGCGTGGCCTGCGTTGGCGGGAGGGGAGTGTGGTGGTCAACTCCCGCTCCCGCTCCGCCGCCTCCTTTGCGGACATGACTGCCTCGCAGAAGGAGGCGACGGCCGTCCATCCAGGATCGCCCCCGACCATGGACAGAACCAGGGCCGGGAGCGACAGGTCCACGCCGATTTGGGCGACGAGGGCGCGGCGCTCTTCGCGGGCACACGGCGACAGTGTGGTTCACCGTGTCCTCCTCGTCGCCCGCGCCACAGTGGTGGCACCCCGACGTCATCTCCCGCCCTATGCGACACAGGTACCTCCCGAAGCAACCGTGCCCCGAGAGGACCTGCATCAGGCGGAAGGTTAGGGCGCCGTGGCGCCTTTCCGCTACATTATTACCTAGTAAAACAGACTATACACATATATATATATATATATATATATATATATATATATATATATATATATATATATATATATATATATATATATATATATATATATATATATATATATATATATATATATATATATATATATATATTTTATTGCTGAAGAACACTATACAGGCTGACGGCCCACTTAATAGTAAGCAGTTACTGTCGCCTATAGATGTTTGCTACACTAGGGGCATCGCGAACAGGCTGCTGTCCCGTAGGGGTACAGGAACCTGGGTGACTTAACGCCGGAACACAACACGAAAGTTATCATGGCGGCATACTTATACACCAGGGATGGTTGCCATCTAGACGGGCTTGGGGCCCTACCACGTAGCTAGGCTTGTTTTGTCGACTCCGCCCCTGCACAGGGAAAAAATTTATTAATATTTAGGAAAATTCGTAACGGGTCATTAATTAATAAAGACACAGAATGGTAACGTTGCAAAACGGGGAATATTCACAAGCGTACCATCCTTGGACGCACGATGAAATCAAGAAAGCATAAAATAGCAAAATACTCTTATCGATGCAGGAACTAAATAATAATTTGTAATTGCTAGTTAATTTACATAAATAAAGATAATAATAGCAAGAACCGGTTTGAATAAAGCAACTTTAGTTTTTATGAGGATCGTCTTTTTATTGAATATAATTTACGCAGTTTAACCATCTTGGTTATTAATTTTAACTCATCAAATGTCTTATGTTCATAAGAGAAAACGCTCCAAATGTTATACGTATGTACCACATATTAGGTACATAACAGCTATCAACAGTGACGGGATATTTATCTATCTACGACCAATGGCGACCGTCAATCTTGATGGCTGTTATACCTATGCGGTACGTAAGACATTTGGAGCGTTTTCTCTTATGTACACCCGTATGAACATAAGACATTTGAGGGTTTAATATCTTCCTTAATCTTATGCAATAGTTGTTTTTAGTTTTATTAAAATCAAGCCTTCACGTACAAAGTCAAATATTCATCGACAAATACATATAATATCTTTCTCTCTTTATGATATTATATCATTTTGAAATATTATTTATTTAACTTAATTCTTAACTCTGGTAGGGTACGGTTGATTTCATTTGTGTGACTCTTTATATTATATGAAATACGGCGCAAGAGCATCACAAACAGCTAAGTATTACGATACGGCTAGTAGACTATGGGGTCTATATTATGAAGAAAAAATTTGTATTCATAAAATGTATCATATCTTACGCTAATCCTAACTAACATTATAGAAACTAAAGTGAGTTTGTTTGTTTGTTACCCTTTCACGTCTAAACCGTTGAACTAATTTTGATGAATTTCGGTATAGTCATAGATTGGACCTTGGAGAAGGACATAGGCTTTTTTTTTTAATTCATATGGCAGAACAAAGTTTGCCGGGTCAACTAGTAATAAATAAATAAATATATTGGGAAATTTCACATAACGCTATCTAGTCCCAAACTAAGTTGCAAAGCACTCGTGTTATGGGTACTAGACAACTGATATACTACATATTTATACTTTTCTTTTGCAAATAAATACATATGATACATAAACACCCAGACGCTGGACTGGAATCGAATCCGTGCCCTCCGTAAGCGTACCGGCGTGCGTTAGCCATTACACCAGGCGGTCGTCAAAATAACCTATGTGTATTTTAAACTAGCAGCCCGTCCCAGCTTCGCACGGGTATTTAACAAAAAATTAAAAATTGAACCCTTCTATTTTTTTTCGGTCTCGGGGAAAAACCTCCCTTGACGGGTTATCCCGGCCCGGGGGGACCGAGGGATATAAGGGACTCCGGAAAAGATGTTCGACCCACTAAAAAACCCCGCTGTTCTCCTATCGTCTACGCCCGGGCCCACGGATATATGGCCTGCCGATCTCGTGGCCCGGGCCGGCGCCGGCCCACGCTTTGTCTTAAAGCGGGCCCCTTCTAAAGTGCTGGCGCCAGGGGGTCAGGGTTTCGTCCCCCCGGCGCTCTCTTGTAACAACTCTAGGAGTTGAGGGGGGCTGTAGAACAGCACGCGGCCTTCTCCCTCGCGGGAATAGTGCGGGCGGCGGATCCTCCCCCGAGGGGCCGCCCGCGGCCGTTTTCTACGGCGGCCGGAGATCGTTGCCCGCCCTCCGGCGCCGACGACGCGGCCTACGTTGGCGGGAGGGAAGTGCGGTGGCGGACTCCCGCTCCCGTTCCGCCGCCTCCCTTGCAGACACTACTGCCTCGCAAAAGGAGGCGACGGCCGTCCATCCAGGATCGCCCCCGACCATGGACAGAAGAACCAGGGCCGGGAGTGACAGGTCCGCGGCCAATTCTGGACGGGACTCGCATCCCCGTCGCGTGCTAGTCAGGCGTGGGTACGACTACCAGACGACACTCCAGAAAAAGCAGAGTCGCCTGACGTCGTAGCCGGCCCAGCAAGACCAACCGACAGCGAGGATGCAATTCCCGCCCCGGGAACACTCTGTGCAGGCGCAGTCGAAATAGGCATGGTTTCGACTACCAAATCAGGTCCCAGGGTAGAACCCGGGACCCCAATCAGTATTCGCAATCATCCCACCGGGGACCACGCCACGAACAGAGAGCTAAGTTGGAAAGGATGTAAGAGGTAGACGGAAAGAAAGGTAGGACTCTGTCGCCTCGAACGGAGAGGGGAGTGAAGCGACGGATGCTCGGGCACCTTGGGTACGCACACCCGTGCACTCCTCGGACAGAGGAGCGCCCCTGAGGGCAAACCCTTCTATTTGCGTCAGGTTACTAAAAAAATAAAATTATAAAGAAAGTTTGAATATTATTATTTCTATGAGCTTTTATTTTAATGATTTTTTTTGTTATTACTTTTTATTTATTTCTCGTTATTTTTTAATAAGTATTCTAATTTTTGTAAAAACCCCAGTGACGCACGCCTACATTGCATAAGGTGCTGCCTAGCTAGCCGAACAGGGTGGGCGGCTACCACGCAACATTTTTCTAATACTTACATTTTTAAACCCGTGATATCTTTCGAATGGAATATCCGAATTGAATAATTCAAAAAGTTATATAAAGGTATTGAAGCAGTTTTGAATATGAAGTAATTTATTTTGATAAGGATTAATACCAAGATACAAATAAAGAGCCTTTTCTAGGGGCGGCATTTCAATTAAATTTTTAAAATAAAAGAACACTTATTGTGGCATAACTATAATAGTTAGACATATGCTATCGCGACACTTTTTGTAAATAATGATGTGTTCTGCAAAGTTGTAGTACATTATTTTATTCTATCATCAATAGTTTTCGCAACGCACGCGATTTAAATAATATTTTAGGTAATTTTTTTACACTTTGGGTTACATTATTGGAGTTTTAGTAAGGATCCCTAATTTTTTTGAAAATATAATATAGCCTATGTCACCCGGGGATAGTGTAGCTTCCCAACAATGAAAGAATTTTTTAAATCGGGTCAGTAGTTTCGGAGCCTATTCAAAGCAAACAAACAAACAAACAATCAAATCTTTCCTCTTTATAATAGTAGTATAGATATCAACCAAATTTACATATTCATGGTGTTTAATCACCTAAAGCTGGCAAACGCTATCAGCCACTATGAAATGACTAACTAGTAGAACTTTACACTTCTACGTATTTAAAAACTACAAAAGCTGTAAAAAAATTGTATAAGTTTTTTTAGGATTTAATTTGCAACATTTTTGTCATTGACAAATCGTGTTTTAAGAATGATTTTTGAAGTAAAGTATGCTTTTGCTAACGTTCATGTGAAGTATTCCTGTTAATAAAACAAGTTCAAATAGCGTGAGAATTAAATTGGTCCTATATTTAAACGATATGATGTTATGTGAACGCTTTTTTTGATTATGATAACTAATTTCGTGGAACTGTGAGAGATCGGAAGGCGTTCGTGTATCACACCGTGTCGTTTACCCTTTATATTCTTAGAAATCTAATTTTCTCAAAATAGCCGAAGACGCTTCAAGTGGTCTCCGTGACATTTGGCAACCGAAAATAAACCACACGCTTTCTTGGAATCTGTATTCATTATTTATTCTAGTTTCAACATATTGCTTGTATTAAAAATATTCTGTCATTACAAATATTTATTTAGTCATTCTCAACGCTCAGCAAGTATTTTTTATGTGACACAAATTTTAATGAAGCAAATTTGTCATATGTGAATCATTCTATTAATGTTTCTAAACATAAACATTATTTCTTATTACGAGTAATATAACGAGCTCATTACAATTTTTTTACATCCGGGGCGGAGTAAGAATACTGACTCCTGCTACCGGGGGCGTCCCCATGTTGTAAAAGGCGACAAAACAATCACACACATCAATAAAAATTACATTTCTTTTATTGTAGTTTTAGATATTGCTAATGTCTATATTCGGCTAGAAAAAATGGCCAAAAGGTGCAAGCCATGATAGAATCGAATCACCTCTAGTTTTCGTATCGAGTACCACATACTCTTAAACAAGATTTCATAGGCAATTACTTTCTACTTCAAAAAGTATATTGACTACACGATATTTAAAATGAGTAAACAATTAAAATAAAAGAATATTACTATAGCGGAAATCGTGTATTCATTAGAGGCGAGACAAGAAAGGTAATTCTGGATAAGTACTTACAAGCACACAAGACAAGTCCTGTCATTAATTTCATTTAAAATCTCAATACTGTTAGTTGTAGTATTAGTAGTATAATGGCTGGTGTTAACATTATTAAATTGCATCGTAATTTTTGTCCCATTCCAGTCTTAAAATTTGGAATATTATAGAGTTCTGTAAATTGGAAAGCAGCGGCTGAAATATGTATTTATATAAATATATTTATATCATCAATAAATACTTATAAATATATATAAATACATATTTATTGATATACAAATATCTTATATATTCAGATGGCTTCCTGTCTGCCTTGCTCCACGATTGTTATGATTTTTAAGAATAAATGTATGGTTTTATACAGGTTTAGGAGCTTAACTTTTTTTGAGACACCTGCAATCTGGTATAATTAAAAAAAACTATTCTCTAGCCACTGAGTGTTGACTAAAATCATGGGTCCAAATCATGGCCAGTGTATCACTGACGTGAGTCCAGTTCTTTCTTAAACGTTTGAGTTTATTTGAAGAGGTCCGTAGTCACACATATAATGCTCGTAAATGTATTCGTATTTTAGTCTTCCTGCTTTCTGCAACGGATATGAAACTTGGTCACCATGTCTGAATGCAAAGAAAATCGTGACGAGAATCTGGAATAAGCTCGAATGTATAATCAAATCTTATTTACTGTTCTTCGTGTCTTCGTTTCTATTCAACTAGTTACAAAGTTTGCACTGAACGTGTTTTCTTTTAGTTTCCTGTTCCTGTCTGTAATTCTTGTAATAAAATACAAAGCCTATATAGACATTCTATGATCTGTATTTTATAGCAATTTCAAATATTGGGCTAGGGAAATATTTTTTAATGAATTTTATTTTATGAAAACATCTATGGTATTTACGAAAATGTGTGACATGGTGGTAGAACATAGAAAATTTTAGAATTAATAATTTTGAAGATCGAAATCCATTATCCTCATTTTGATTTGAACTCTATTATGACCTGTACAATTTTATTAATGCAATATGCTATGTCTATGTACCGCAGGAGTGGCTCGAACTGTCACTGTTCATGTAGTTTTCTGTGATAAGAATTACTGTGAAATTATAGTTTAGAGTATTAATTAAAACAATCACGATGTCCGCGTCGGGTGAATTCGGTAATCCTTTACGTAAATTCAAGCTGGTATTCCTTGGAGAACAGAGCGTGGGCAAGACATCGCTTATCACAAGGTTTATGTATGACAGCTTTGACAACACTTATCAGGCAACTATCGGAATCGACTTCCTGTCTAAGACGATGTACCTAGAAGACAGGACGGTGCGACTACAGCTGTGGGACACGGCTGGCCAGGAGCGGTTCCGTTCGCTCATCCCTTCGTACATCAGAGATTCAACAGTCGCTGTAGTCGTCTACGATATCACCAATGCCAACTCATTCCACCAGACGTCGAAATGGATTGACGACGTGCGCACGGAGCGCGGCTCCGACGTGATCATAATGTTGGTGGGCAACAAGACCGACTTGTCCGATAAGAGGCAGGTCTCCACCGAAGACGGCGACAGGAAGGCCAAGGAGTTGAATGTGATGTTCATAGAGACGAGCGCGAAGGCTGGATATAATGTTAAACAGCTTTTCCGAAGAGTAGCGGCTGCGCTCCCCGGCATGGACTCGGCCGAGAACAAGCCTCCCGAAGACACGGTAGACTTGCAGACCCAGTCGCCCATGGGATCGGAGCAGGAGGGCAACGAGAGTGGCTGCGTGTGTTGAGCTGTCACATATCCCTCTACTCAACCCCCCTCTCCTTATTATATTTATTAAGCAGCAAAAGTGTCACCCTGCACATCCAAACCAACACTCGGATGTTGTTTGTTCAAGAAGAAACCAATAAAAGTGTAGCTTGAGGATATGTTAGATGACTAACAACGAAATTTCGTTTCCTACTTTCAATGTGAAACCAGAAAATAATTTAAATAAAAAGGATGACTGATTTTTTTTCCCCAAAAAGGGCTTAACGTCAGGCAAGCGGGCGGTTGTAAAAACTAAGCCATAACTATTGCAACATGCAACATGTTGTGCTGACCCTATATAATGTAGGATAAGGGCAGAAGGAAGAAGATTTTCATAAATGGAGATCAGCAGATCTTATCTTTATGCTATATATAAAAAAATAGCGCATCGTTTACTACTTATTTTAATAATTATGTGTGTGATTGAACGTTTGAAATCTGAAAATATAACCCATTTCAAGACTATACTATAATTTAGATAAGTTATTATAAAACATACTCCATTAATAATAGTGTTTATAAAGATAATACAAATCAAACTGTCATTATCATGTATTATAATGGATCATTATCGTTTATTTTAGTTTATTGGAATTTTTTATTGATGTCGCTCATATACCTAGTCAGGTCATAAGTATTGTCACACAGTAAAAACTTTTCTTTTAGAATGCTGGCCACAAAAAAGTTTATTGAATTAGAATTTCGAATTGTTCATGAAAATAAAAATGTATAACTTTTAGAATTTTACTCATTTTTAAATATGGAGTGGACGCTTAAAGAAGACCGTGTTGCAGTTATTGCGTTGTATCGTTGCGGTTACGCGCCAATTCAAATTTTTAACATACTGAAAAATTTGAATATTACCAAAAGATTCGTTTATCGTACCATCAAACGATACAATGAAGACTCTAGTGTAGATGACAGGTCAAGAAGTGGTCGCCCTCGGTCTGTTAGGACTCCAGCAGTGATAAAAGCTGTGAAGGCACGAATTCAAAGAAATGCCAAACGTAAGCAGAAACTGTTGGCCCTTCAGATGGGGTTAAGCAGAACCACGGTGAAAAGGGTGTTAAATGAAGACTTAGGGCTTCGGGCATATCGAAGAAAAACAGGACATCGTTTGAATGCTCGTCTAATGGACCTGAGACTGAAGAGATGCCGCGCTTTGTTGAAGCGGTACGCGGGAAAAAAATATCGGGAAATTCTTTTTTGGATGAAAAAATGTTTACCGTAGAAGAGAGCTACAACAAACAAAATGATAAGGTGTACGCACACAGTAGTGAAGAAGCGAGCAACCGTATTCCGCGTGTCCAACGAGGTCATTTTCCATCCTCGCTCATGGTATGGTTGGGAGTTTCTTATTGGGGCTTAACAGAGGTACATTTTTGTGAGAAAGGTGTAAAAACGAATGCTGTTGTGTATCAAAATACAGTCCTGACGAACCTTGTGGAACCTGTTTCTCATACCATGTTCAATAACAGGCACTGGGTATTCCAACAAGATTCGGCGCCAGCTCATAGAGCGAAGAGCACACAAGACTGGCTGGCGGCGCGTGAAATCGACTTCATCCGGCACGAAGACTGGCCCTCCTCCAGTCCAGATTTGAATCCGTTAGATTACAAGATATGGCAACACTTGGAGGAAAAGGCGTGCTCAAAGCCTCATCCCAATTTGGAGTCACTCAAGACATCCTTGATTAAGGCAGCCGCCGATATTGACATGGACCTCGTTCGTGCTGCGATAGACAACTGGCCACGCAGATTGAAGGCTTGTATTCAAAATCACGGAGGTCATTTTGAATAAACTTTAATGTCATAAGAATCTATGTTTTGTTAAGTTCATTTTGGTATATGAATGGTTACATAATTAATAAACTTGTTATAATTATTTTACATTAAACATGTGACAGAATTTATGACCTGACTAGGTATATGTGTAGAGTTTAAAAATAGTTGTGTGAAATTGGAATACTTTGTAAACTATGTTGTAGTTGCCCATTAATTACTACCTTTTATTGTCACTGTTATAGTGTGTGGTGTCGCACCAGAATAGCACCACCCCATCTCCTCCCGTGGGTGTCGTAAGAGACGAGTAAGGGATAGAAAGAACGGAGGATGGGCAGCAGCATCTTTCCGTGAGAGCATCACCAACTGCGAATACTGCGATCGCCAACCCGCCTGCCAAGCGTGGCGATTATGGCAAAACCCCCCCCTAAAATGACAGATACACACAGACCCCGGCCCCTAGTCCCCGGCGGCCCCGTTCGTGGTGGTCACGGTAGCAGCCACATAAGCGACGGGGCAGGGGGTGCGAAGAATCCCCGGGTTCGGATTCGCTACCAAGAACGACGACCTTTGGCCCTGGCAACATACAATGTCAAGACACTGCGGACCAACGAGAAGTTGGAGGAACTGGAGGAAGTTTTGAGCAGACTGCGATGGGATGTTATGGGGTTATCTGAAGTCCGAAGACAGGGAGAGGACTCAATAATCCTAAATTCCGGAAATCTGCTCTACTTCCGGGAGGGCGACCAACTGTCCCAAGGTGGTGTCGGGTTTCTCGTTCACAAGTCTCTTGTGAACAACGTTACTGAGGTGGGGAGTGTTTCGACTAGGGTAGCGTACCTAATACTCAAAATTACCAAACGGTATTCGTTGAAGGTCATTCAGGTTTACGCTCCGACTTCGACACATCCTGACGAGGAGGTGGAAGCCATGTATGAGGACATCTCAACAGCCATCCACACTTCTAAAACCCACTTTAACGTTGTCATGGGAGACTTCAACGCAAAATTGGGGAAACGTAGCAGCGATGAGTTGAGAGTGGGGCAATTTGGGTTCGGAAATCGGAACACCCGAGGCCAGATGCTGGCCGACTTCATGGAGAAGGAGGACCTGTATATGATGAACTCCTTCTTCATGAAGCCAGAACAACGCAAATGGACTTGGATTAGTCCCGATGGTGCCACCAAAAATGAGATTGACTTCATTATGTCGACCAAAAGACAGATATTCAATGATGTCTCTGTGATCAATTCGGTGAAAACTGGGAGTGATCACCGCTTAGTAAGAGGCACATTGAATATCAATCCAAAATTGGAGAGGTCTCGACTGGTGAAGTCTACGCTCCGACCTGCACCCATACAGATCCAAAACCCGGTAAACTTTCAACTCGAATTGCAAAACCGCTTCGAATGCCTCGGTGACTGCGTTGACGTGGACGAGTATAATAACAGGTTCGTGGAAGCTGTTCAAACGGCCGGGTCTAAATTCTTCAAGGCCAGCCGTTCAAAAAGAACCGGAAAAATCTCAGATTCTACTCTCAAATTGATGGATGTGAGACGTCAAATGACCCTTCAGTCCCCGGACGATGCTTCCCAGTATAGGCAGCTAAATAGACAGATCTCCAAGTCCTTGACTCGCGATATCCGCCGCCATAACACAGACTATGTAAAGGCGGCTATAGAGCGTAACAAGGGCTCTAAAGTATTCGCACGAGACTTGTCTATTGGGCAGAGCCAACTGACGAAGCTGAAGACCGACGACGGCAGGGTCGTTTCGTCTAAACCCGAACTTTTGAGGGAAGTCGAGAAGTTCTACGGACAGCTATACACGACCACACGGGCACCTGTTAACAACAAGGCTAAAGACCCAAGAGCCAAATTAACCCGACACTACACCGTAGATATCCCAGACGTCAGTCTGTACGAGATTAGTGTGGCCCTTAAACAGCTTAAAAACAACAAGGCGCCGGGTGATGATGGAATTACAGCCGAGCTTCTGAGAGCTGGTGGTACTCCTGTGCTTAAAATCCTCCAGAAGCTATTTAATTCCGTCATCCTCGATGGCAAAACGCCGCAGGCCTGGCACGGAAGTATAGTGGTGCTGTTCTTCAAAAAGGGCGACAAAACCCTTTTGAAGAACTTTAGACCGATATCACTTCTGAGCCATGTTTACAAGCTGTTTTCAAGGGTCATCACGAATCGTCTCGCGCGCAGATTTGACGACTTCCAGCCTCCCGAACAAGCCGGATTCCGAAAAGGTTTTAGCACCATAGACCACATACATACGCTGCGGCAGGTTATACAGAAGACGGAGGAGTATAACCAGCCACTATGCTTGGCGTTCGTGGACTATGAGAAAGCCTTTGATTCGATCGAGACCTGGGCGGTGCTTCAGTCTCTCCAGAGGTGCCACATTGATTATCGATACATCAAAGCGTTGAAGTGTTTGTATGAAAACGCCACCATGTCAGTCCGTCTCCAGGATCAGAACTCGAAGCCTATCCGACTGCAGCGGGGAGTCAGACAAGGCGATGTCATATCGCCGATGCTGTTCACTGCTGCGTTGGAAGATGTCTTCAAGCTTCTGGACTGGAACGGACTGGGCATCAACATTAACGGTGAGTACATCACTCACCTTAGATTCGCAGATGATATCGTAATCATGGCTGAAACCATGGAAGACTTAAGCCATATGCTTGATGGCCTCAATACAGCTTCCCAAGGAGTAGGTCTCAAAATGAACATGGACAAGACGAAGATCATGTCTAATGTCCATGTCGCACCTACCCCCGTAACAGTTGGGAACTGTACTTTCGAAATTGTTGACGAATACGTCTACTTGGGTCAAACGATCCAGTTAGGCAGGTC
This sequence comes from Malacosoma neustria, assembly GCA_963693495.1. Lineage (NCBI taxonomy): Eukaryota > Metazoa > Arthropoda > Insecta > Lepidoptera > Lasiocampidae > Malacosoma > Malacosoma neustria. The sequence continues at coordinate 11,949,300 of OY856393.1, read as the reverse complement.
CAATTTCGCGAAAGAGGTCACTCGTCGAATCCAACTCGGATGGGCAGCGTTCGGGAAGCTCCGTAAAATCTTTTCGTCCCAAATACCGCAGTGTCTCAAGACGAAGGTTTTTAACCAATGTGTGTTGCCAGTGATGACATACGGAACGCAGACGTGGTCGCTAACTATGGGCCTTATGAGAAAGCTCATGGTCGCTCAGAGAGCAATGGAGAGGGCTATGCTTGGAGTTTCCCTGCGAGATCGAATCAGAAATGAGGAGATTCGCAGGAGAACCAAAGTAACCGACATAGCCCGGATGATTGCAAAACTGAAGTGGCAGTGGGCTGGGCACATAGCTCGAAGGACTGATGGCCGTTGGGGCAGAAAAGTCCTCGAATGGCGACCGCGTACCGGAAGACGCAGTGTTGGTAGGCCCCCCACAAGATGGACCGATGATCTGGTCAAGATCGCCGGGATAGGTTGGATGAGGGCAGCGCAGGACCGATCATCGTGGAGATCTTTGGGGGAGGCCTTTGTCCAGCAGTGGGCGTCTTCCGGCTGAAATGATGATGAATATGCTAAACGCTTTGGACAAGTGTAGCGACTATATTAAGAATTTTGTTGAAATCTCTTAAGGGAAAAATTCGAGCTTAAGAAGTAGTTCCTATTTTTATAGAGTGCATAGAGTACTCGAAGAAATAAACAACAATGATATAACAACTTCCAATACAATTTGAGAATACGAGAACGATATTTAAAACTCCAAATTGTATTAATATCAATTTGTGACAGACGATTGGTTTGGTTATCTAACAGTTTGCATAATATATAATACAGTTCGACAAATCGTTATTATCGAAGTCGTTCTAGTCACGCTTGCACCCATGTTTATAAGAATAGCATGAAATCATAACCGTATTGATTGATTGAAAGAGAAACGGCCGAATAACAATAATATACGAACTGTTACATGTTTGGACGGCATGGTTAGATTTGGCTCAAGCAATCGTAACCGGCGATAAATTGAAACACAGAATTGAAATTACTGCACGGTCTTGATGATTATTTTAACGATGAAATTTATTTCCCAAATTAAAAGTTGTAATTAAATTGTTTGATTATTCTTTTAGGCCTTGACCAATTGGAGTAGAAAAGTAATATTTTAATACGTAAATTCTTTAATTTTTTGGATATTATGACGGCCATTACGGCCATTGAACGAATTCCGTCTAGCTCTTTGTGTTCCTGCAGATAGTAATGTTGATATAAGGTCTTCCTCTCTATTTATTTCCTTTTTTGTTTAAATTTCACTAAGGTATATATCTATTACTTCAAAGCTTCTCTGGCTTTTGATTTCGCTAACTCAATTGAAACTATCATTTATAGTCATTAATTCGATGCAATACAATTATGATTGAGCATTAATTTTGTCAATATGTTGTTTCACTTTATTATATTTGTCCTAAATTACTTGTTCAGTACCATTATGCTTTATTTTATCACCTATCTCTAGTAGTTTCATCTGAAAATTTTACACGTGAGATATTTATTTGTATATCTTCTCAATCTTGCTCTTATCCATTATTATTGGAGTCTGAATACGTTTTATGCTTCCACTCTTCGCTGTTAGTCGACATCTCAATATTCACACCTTTTTCGGCTATAATATATTTTACACAATCTACGCATCTTTTCTTTGGTCTACCATTCATTCTGTATCCACTCTCATCTTAGCCTTTTCTTAGATACATGGAGTTCGTCTTTGTTGTCTTTTAGGACGTCTTAAGAGTGATATGGTCATATTCTTCTATAGACCGTGACCACAATGACGATCAATAACAAATGGTATTTTATTTACAAAACGCTTGACGGGCGTTAGATTGATCCGAACGAGTAAGCCTGAATTAAACATGTAATGAGCTAGTTATATCATGGATTATGTTTATCGTTGCGTGGCTTTCACGCCGCTGTTGCGTCCGAAATCGAGTTTATACCCGGTTTGATAAATAATAAATTTAGTACTCATGTGTTTTGTGTAAGAACTTATGTGGATTATTTATTGATACATTCATGTTTACTTGAAATAATATATAATGTTTCAGTATTTGTGTTACTTACTATCAGTTACACTTTAGTTTCTAATTTTAGATATTTCTGTTTCTAGAGCACGTACAGACTATCGGCTCTTTTGAGTTTAAAATTTTTATTTATTATATTTATTGGAGTGTTAGGTTCTGTCTGAACTCCACGTGACAGTAATCAACAGCGAAAGCAGGGCTCCAGGATTAAGCATTTGGATGCATCTTTTATTAACTCCTCTTGGATTATGATCATTGTAATTTATTGTTTCTCTTTTGTAGTTATCAATGAATGTTGTTCATTTAGGTCAATGTACATGGTAGCCTAGGATATCCACATTCAAAATATACCAAACTAGAGCAAGTACCGTTTAGGCAGTTTTTCTCGCTTAATCAATCATTAGCTTGGCCTTGTCCCAATCATTTGGGGTCGGTACAATTTGTCTTTTTTATTCATTTTATTCTGTCCTGGCATTCTTCATCTGTCACTTCACAAATCCTTATATCATTTTTCTCGCTTAATATGCATATACAATTGCCACGCACCGAAGGTGAAGGACCACATCGCGAAATCTGCATTCCAAGATCACTGGTACTGCCAGTCTGCCTTGGACAAAAGTAACCGTCCGTTCTCTAGGTGCTCCAGATCAGCCGTGGGGGCGATATGGAATGTTACTATTTTATACAATTAATTTTATGTATAAACAAAATATGGATACGGGGTGATATGGACTCTATTTGTATTTTATTACTTTAAAGTGAAGTAGAGTGAAGAAGTAAGCGTTTCCATTCTATTTTTTATATATGAACAAAGTAAACCTGAAAATGATACGTTATATTACAAAACATCGTAATTACTTTCGCGGCTTACACAATTACTTGCGATCGTCAGCTTAATTAGGTATTTTATTGTAATGGTTGTGTGAAACCAGTTTTTTTTGTTATAATGAATATTTTGCGCTATGAACATATTATTTAGACATTCATGTAGGTTGGTATGTGTATTTTTATATTGCTCTTGCGCATATGTGACCTTGGCCGCAGTTTGACGGTGCTGGCTTATTGTTTAAATTTCATACTGAATAATTATGTAAAATATTCCATACCTAACCTACGTGGTTTATACTTTTCAGCTAGTGATCTATTTTTCTTATATTTCACAGATATTATGTATATTGATTGATTGATTGTTTACTTTCGATTGCTTTTCAACAACTGTTTTCAGTAAATTATGTGTTGAATGTAAGTGGAGTTGAGTTGCTCGTGACCTCGAAAGGGAGACTAGACACCACGACCTCGTGCTCCGAAATTGCCATGCTTCGTACACAAGCCGATGGCAAAGTATAATAATAATAATATTTGGGACAATTCACACAGCGCCATCTAGTCCCAAACTAAGTAGCATAGCACTTGTGTTATGGGTACTAGACAACTGCTATACTACTTAAATACTTTTTTTTGTAAATAAATACATATTATACATAAACACCCAGACGCGAGACGGGAATCGAACCCGTGATCTCCGCAAGCGTACTGAAGTGCGTTATCCGTTACACCACCGAGGTTGTCGATAATAGGAGAATTGCAGCATCATTTTCTTAGCGACTGACTGCCACCATTCTCGTTAATTATTCAATTGTGTGAGAGGTAAAAATGAATCGAGTTGCGTGACCGTGCATCGGCTGTCGAGATTAGCACGCCAATCCCGCTCCGTTTGGTTTATTCACGCATTGTATTACGCATCCGAATACGTAAGTCTTGTAATCGATTATTACCTGACTAAAACTGAGTTAGTCTGATATGGCCATCTAATGCGAAAAGAGGAATGCTACGTAACAAGGAAAATTCTGAAATGAGAATGGTTGGATATAAAAGGTAGACCAAAGAAAAGATGGACGGTTGATGTAAGATGATATTTTACAAAAAAGGTGTGAATGTTGAGGTGACGCCTATTAGAGGAGAGCGGAACGAGAGAACCTGTTGTGCCGTCCCGACATACTTGGAGTAAGGGCAGAAAGAGGATGAACTGACTGAAACCGTAGACAGCAATATACCAGACAGCATATATATACCAGAAATAATGATAAATATGTATTTATTGTAAGAAGTTTTATCCATGCAGGGGCGGAGAAACAGTATACATTTCTGCGGCCGAGGTCGGCCTGTTGTAAGATGCAATTGTGGGCCGTCAGCCTGTCTGCTGTCCTACAGCAATAAAAAAAATAAGTGTTGTACGCTGTTGAGTATTATCACAGACTTAAACTTCTGCGCTTATTGGTGCCTTTACGTGTGACATTTCCAGAGCACAGGGCCACAGGAATATTGCTTAAATATGTTTTTTTAAGCATACTTCTGTCTGCCCCAAAATCTTTAAAGAAAACTAAGAATTGCTGCCAGAAAACCCTTTCTTCCTTTATTGCTTATGAATTAAGTGGTGGTATTCAAAATTTGTGTTTGAAACCCTGCTTTTGTCACTTAAAGATAGCTAAACTCCTTGTAACTAAATGGAAACTAAACTCTTAAAAGCATACCTTGGTAAATATATTTTTAAATTTATAAAATAATATTTTTTGTTTTACTATTAGAAAAAAGTTTTTTTCTGGAAAGTATATTTTTTAATATTTTGTATATTCGATGGATTATTTTGGCTATAATTTGTAATTTAATAACACAACTCTCAGCAAAATCCTTCTCCCACGTGTTTTCATTATAATATCTTTCGGATATGCCGTCCCAATGGACAGGTCTTGTATTACCAGGTGTGGATAACATACCCAACTCAATGAACCCTGAAGGGAACGTGTCAAGGGATATTTTTAGGAGTACTTAAATAGATGTGATACGTTTATATCTCACGGATTCACGCGTTGGTGTCGACACTTAAGTATTTCAGTCTTCAATAAAAATTAAAGATATTAATTGCGTTATATAAGTTATAATGAATTCAATTTAAATAATAATTACATAATAAATGCTGTAGACTAGGTTATATACGTCTGTATGTAATTGGTACGTATACGGGGTAATTCAAAATAAACTGGATTGTTAAGAGCTGTATAAATGCTAACAGTTTCGTATTATTGATCTCTAAGACAGTGGATATACAAGATAATAAGGAAGGGCCTCAGAAATTCTCTTATTTTGATATATAAAATTCTCGTGTCACAGTTTTCGTTACCATACTCCTCCGAAACGGCTTGACCGATTTTGATGAAATTTTTTATGCTTATCCGGTATCTATGAGAATCGGCCAACATCTATTTTTCATCCCCCTAAATGTTAGGGGTAGTCCACGCCTAAATTTTATTTTTATTTTTTGACATTTTATTATTTTTATGACAGAACAACGTTTGCCGGGTCAGCTAGTTTTGATATAAAAAACGACTCACGTCAGATATCTATGTCTGTTATATTATTGTTATCCTTTAATGCATTAATATATAAAATATAATAACAATTCATAAGGTAGCTCAGTAGTATTTCACTCGGTGACCTATTTGAGGTTCCGGGTTCGAAAACCACGAAAGCATGCACCATTTAGGTAGTTTTTACGCCTAATTTTCGTATTATAGCATTATTGCCATGTACAGAAGAAAGGAAAGCATCATGAGGAAATCTGCATACCTAGATCACCGCCAATCCGTCTTGGACAATTGTGCCGGGTATATCGTCCATCCGCTTGAAGGGTCCGTGTCCGGCAGTGGGACGTAATGGGCCGTCATCATATTTACTCCTAATTTTCCATCTATTCAGATCTCCCCAGTTTTCATATAAAATTGTAGCATATCTTTGTACGATGACGAATCAGCCAATCAGTACCGCCGAATGTGACAATCTATACGGTACGTACAATCATTTGATCATTGTGCAATAAACGTTCTAGACACTTCAATGTCACACGTTATCTCATCGTCATGAGTGCAAGTGTTAATGGGTCAATACGAACGCTCGTTCACATTTAACCAACTCGTGTAGATAATGTTATTTTCGACGATTTAATTAATTAATAAAAGATTACTTAAACATTGTATCATCATTAACATGGGATATTTGTGTCTAGCAATTGGAGTTTCGTTCTATTTGGACTATCTATGATTACTGACTTTCGAAAAAGTTAATCTCGATATTCAGACAAAAATACTGCGCAGAAAATAGATGTATGTTAGCGCTTATTAAAAATAATATTAACAGATAAAATAAACCATAAATCTATTATTAGAAAGAGAACTTAGGTTAAGTCCTGGATTTTCTCGAATACGCACTACGCCTTAAATGGGTATGGGCAGGATATGTCGCACGTCTTCTAGACAAAATATGGACAGAGAAGACGTAACATGAACCGGTAAGAGAGCTTATAATCTGACCCGTTTATAAAGAGTTGACGAATTAAAAGGCATAGCTGGCACCAACTGGATGGCCAAAACTAAGGAACGGGAAGTTGTTGGAGGAGGCTTTTATCCATTACGGGGTCTTATATAAAATACAAAAAGTCTTCATTTCTACTTTTACTAACAAGTAAAAGTAAAAATTCCGTATCAAATAATAGTCTTGGCGGATACGGTTAAAAAGTTTCATACCAAAAGGATACGATATCTTAAATAGATAGAAAGAGATCAGTAAATGCTGTAAGATTGTAACCATAAAAATGAAGATATAACTTTTTAAAAGTAGTAAAAGAAGAGGGAGTGCCGTACACCGGAAGCGAACGCAATTAGCCGCGTGGCGTCGCGCGTCGGACTATTGTTGACGGAAATAGATTATTTTGACTGGGGTGTTCCCTCATGGTGACATTTGACGCGCTATTTGTACTATTGCGCCTTTGTGTGATTATTGTCTCTTTTATATTTTAATTTGATAATAAAAGGTCTCATAGTAGACAGATCTTTTTTTGTAAGGAATTCTCTGATGATAATAGTTGACAAAAAATTTAGATTTCCACCCATTATTATCTCAATTAACAAAGGTAAATAGATAAAATTAAAAATGATTCTTTCGATTGGCGCCAGTGTTTGAAAAATCATAAAATCTGAATAGCGTGGTATGATCACGCGAAGAGAAGAATGTCATATAGGAAAATGCTTGAAATGACAGCGAATGGGTACCAAAGAAAAGGTAGACGAGAAAAGGGACGTGAATTTTGAGAAGACGGCGACGGCTGACAAAGGAGAGTGGAAGGAGAGAACATGTTGTGCCGATACTATACCTAGTCAGGTCATAAATTCTGTCACATGTTTAATGTAAAATAATTGTAACAAGTTTATTCATTATGTAACCATTTATATACCAAAATGAACTTAACAAAACATAGATTCTTATGACATTAAAGTTTATTCAAAATGACCTCCGTGATTTTGAATACAAGCCTTCAATCTGCGCGGCCAGTCGTCTATCGCAGCACGAACGAGGTCCATGTCAATATCGGCGGCTGCCTTAATCAAGGATGTCTTGAGTGACTCCAAATTGGGATGAGGCTTTGAGCACGCATTTTCCTCCAAGTATTGCCATATCTTGTAATCTAACGGATTCAAATCTGGACTGGAGGAGGGCCAGTCTTCGTGCCGGATGAAGTCGATTTCACGCGCCGCCAGCCAGTCTTGTGTGCTCTTCGCTCTATGAGCTGGCGCCGAATCTTGTTGGAATACCCAGTGCCTGTTATTGAACATGGTATGAGAAACAGGTTCCACAAGGTTCATCAGGACTGTATTTTGATACACAACAGCATTCGTTTTTACACCTTTCTCACAAAAATGTACCTCTGTTAAGCCCCAATAAGAAACTCCCAACCATACCATGAGCGAGGATGGAAAATGACCTCGTTGGACACGCGGAATACGGTTGCTCGCTTCTTCACTACTGTGTGCGTACACCTTATCATTTTGTTTGTTGTAGCTCTCTTCTACGGTAAACATTTTTTCATCCGAAAAAAGAATTTCCCGATATTTTTTTCCCGCGTACCGCTTCAACAAAGCGCGGCATCTCTTCAGTCTCAGGTCCATTAGACGAGCATTCAAACGATGTCCTGTTTTTCTTCGATATGCCCGAAGCCCTAAGTCTTCATTTAACACCCTTTTCACCGTGGTTCTGCTTAACCCCATCTGAAGGGCCAACAGTTTCTGCTTACGTTTGGGATTTCTTTGAATTCGTGCCTTCACAGCTTTTATCACTGCTGGAGTCCTAACAGACCGAGGGCGACCACTTCTTGACCTGTCATCTACACTAGAGTCTTCATTGTATCGTTTGATGGTACGATAAATGAATCTTTTGGTTATATTCAAATTTTTCAGTATGTTAAAAATTTGAATTAGCGCGTAACCGCAACGATGCAACGCAATAACTGCTACACGGTCTTCTTTAAGCGTCCACTCCATATTTAAAAAATGAGTAAAATTCTAAAAGTATACATTTTTATTTTCATGAACAATTCGAGATTCGAATTCAATAAACTTTTTTGTGGCCAGCATTCTAAAAGAAAAGTTTTTACTGTGTGACAATACTTATGACCTGACTAGGTATAATTTGGGACAAGGGTAGGAGAAAGAAGACTAATGACTGGTGTTTGCTCACAATATGTGGTTGATCCCAGATGAGTAGTCCGCAGTTACGTATAGTATAGCAGTATAGTTCTCTCAGTATTGCACATTTGTTCTATAAATCACAGATTTCAAATAGATCTTTGACCAACAGGAAAATTAAGACATTTCCAGTGACTTATTGTAGAGCCAACGTAACAACTACCTGTATGCCAGTGTGGGAATGTAGTAGGCAGACATAAATTGTTCGTCCGGGATGATGAGTCTTACGAAACTATATAGCGTTGACCTCTGCGTTCCCAGACGTACAATCCGATATTATATTTTTGGAGAAGCGTTCGCCTGTTACGTTTTTAATATGGATGAGATGGACGAAACGAGATCAAAATCATTGATAAACGATTATTGGTCAAGAATTCTACTACTATTTCATGATGGTCGGAATATATTTGTGATTTTCAAATTGCAAGTCTTGATTGTTCCACCATTAGATACGTGTGGATTCTGGAATTCAATTTTCAATTACTTAAATTAGATCTGTTTACTGACTTGTTTTTCTTTCACCGTTATACTCGTATTCTTCTTCTTTAGCGTTACACTCTTGCCAGAGTGGTCGTGGCCGTCACTCGTATTACAGTTATAATATAATATGCACATTAGACGAAAAAAAATCTTTGAGTGCGATACCAATTCGCTACCAAAGCGTTTATAATTTATTGCTACTCAAAACTTTAGGATATTAATTCTTCGTTTTATATTTCTTTGAGAACATACATAAGCTACTACTTACATAGGTTAATTCGTAATAAATAAAAATAATGAGAACATATCATAGATGCCGGCCGGTAAAGTTGAAGGGACAGGTCTATAAGACCATCATTAGGCCTGTCCTTTTATACGGCTGTGAAGCGTAGCCGGTGTTAGAGCGACACAAGCAAGAGCTGCGTGTCACGGAGATGAATATGCTGCGGTGGATGTGTGGAGTGACGCGGAAGGACCGCGTTAGGAACTCCCGCATTCGCGGCAGTCTTCATGTCCGCGACATTGCGGATAAATTGCAAGAGTGTCGGCTCCGTTGGTACGGCCACGTTTTACGGCAACCGGATGCTTACGTGGGTAACAAATGGCTGGCCATGCCGCCTCCGCCAGGCCCCGGCAGGAGGGGTAGACCCAAAAAGTGCTGGCTTGACGTCGTAAAGGGTGATATGCGTGCCAATGGGCTCACTACCAGGGATGCTGAAGATCGCGCGAAGTGGAGTAGAAAAAGTCGGAAAGCGGACCCCGGGCACCGAAGCGAAGGTTTGGGTGGCAACCGGGACTAACGCTAGGATGATGATGATACATAAAATCACGTAAAACGCATAAAGTTGGTAACATGAGTGCATTTTATTTATATTCACTAAGCGAAAGGTTTGCAAGCATGACTTGCCACCCTTCAACGGGTAGGTCGTGTAAGTCATTTTGCATGTACCATACAAGGTCAAGGATTGTGTGTGGCTTGTAATACTTAAGGTTGTGATACGCGTGATTTTGTTGGGTTTGACTTTCTGTTAGGTATGTATTTTATTATGTAGGATATCCATACTAATATTATAAATGCGAAAGTAACTCTGTCTGTCTGTCTGTCTGTTCCTCTTTCACGCCTAAACGGCTGAACGGATTTTGATGAAATTTGGTATGGTGATAGATGATAACCTAGAAATGGTCATAGGCTATAAATAATCACGCCATCGTTCTTAGGGGGTAGGCAGTAGGCAGATAACTAAATTGAGTTAGTGATTTTTTGTGCTTATCCGGTATCTATGAGAATCGGCCAACATCTATTTTTCATCCCCCTAAATGTTAGGGGTGACCCACCTCCAAAATATTTTTTTTAATTTTTTGACATTTTATTATTTATATGGCAGAACAAGGTTTGCCGGGTCAGCTAGTTTAATATATTTATTTTAAGCGCCTTGATATGATTTTTTAAAGTGAAACTTCCATAGCACCGTTGTGATTTAAAATCTGATGAATCGATAAAGCAACACCAAAACGAGACAAACATATTAATAAATAGGATTTAGCCTGCAAGAGAATGAGATTACAAGTATACAGTGTTTCCTATACACTTCGTCTCCTCTTTGTTTTCTTAGCTTTTATGTACAAACATATAAAATGCAATGTTTCGCATTAAAATATAAATTAATTTTTGAGCTTGATAAAAATATTATATAAATAATAAACCTTATTTATAATCATCCTAATACTCTTGATACTCTATATTTATCTCTATCTCTCGTAGGCTACTTTTCTGAAGTTTCGTTTCTGCCGTGTTTGAATTGCACACACACTTTTTTCTCATCAATAAATTCTAAATTGTATCTCACCTATCAACAAAGTCAATATGGGTAAAAACATCCTTAATTTTTCTCAATTACTGCGGAATATTAATGAGATACATCGGCCAATAAAATATTTCTACATCGGTCCAATAAATATTTATCAAAAAAAAATGTTTCAAGATTTAGTATTTTGCGTTGTTGTTGGTAGTTTTAACCGATATTAGTTTTCTTAGTTCTGATGCTGTTATTGATCATATCAGTATGGTTTGTCCTTCACATGTTTCGACAGAAGTTAAAAGAAATATTTAAAGTCCCGTCTGTGCGCCCGCGCAACTCGTTCCAATGTCATCTTGTATCTTGATACTTCAAGTTGTTCGTCTGTTTGTTTTTGCAACTGACTCATATTTATTTTTGTGTACACATGACGTGTCAAGTGTTTGTGTAAGTGACATGTGGTTTTTAATGCTTTTTAATTTGTTTAGGACGTCTTAAAGTGACAGCAAAAGTTTTGCCTTTAATCTTTTGTCTGCTTCAGATACAAACAATTTTAACTATTTTAGTAGTTATTCTTAATTTATTTAGGTATATACTTAGCTCACGAACATAAATTTCGAGACGATCCAACCACCATGGCGTTTATTATTCGCCCCGGTCTGAGTCTATTTACAAAAAAATATGAGTAGTAAATCAGTCTACTGTCCATAATACAAAAGCTCTGTCTGCTTGCGTTAGGACTAAACTTTTACTTTATAAATAAAATATCATTGTTAAAACTATAGTGCTTTCATTTAAATAAATTCGATTTCTATCTTTAATGTATTTAACTCAGGAGCAAGCTTGTCTCGCGCATAGTGTTTTATTTTTTACTAACTACCTACATATAATAATATTATAATACATCACACTAACGTATATATATTGAATATTACAAAGTTAAAATTTTTGACTCGGCTTCCTTTGCAAATGTGCTTTGAGAGTAACATTTCTCAATATTATAAACCATTGCATTCAAAGTAGGTTATGCTTTTGCTGGTTCCACGAATAATAACAAACATGCAAATACTTATCCAAGAATTACATACGTAAATAGCGCTGCATTTCGTTCTAGTATATTCAGCTTCTGAGTTAAGCCGCAATTTGGCAGATGGCGTGGGAAGCAAGAATTCCTCACTAAAATCTTGGTTTGTTGGTTATGTAAACATCTCTTACAGTTTATTAGAATTTGTACCATCTCTTAGATACGGATTCTCATTCATTTGCTGCTTTTATCGACTTATTTCTGTCATTTTCATTTGTATTATAATCTGTTTTGAAAGTAAATTAACCAGTACTTTAGTTGTTTCTGATTGAGACGTGGCTACACGACTAATCTATGTGCAGGGGCGGAGTAACACTACCACCTGCGGCTGGGGGCGGCCTATCGTAAAATGCGGCTAAACAACCCCAGCTAGTTGGTTCAAGGCCGTCTGAATGGCAACCACCCCTGGTCTTTAAATATTCCGCTATGGTTATCATCATCATCCCAGCGTTATGTCTCAATTCCAACCCCAACTTTCGTTTCGGAGCCCGGGGTCCGCTTTCCGACTTTTTCTACTCCACTTCGCGCGATCTTCAGCATCCCTGGTAGTGAGCCCATTGGCACGCATATCACCCCTTACGATGTCGAGCCAGCACTTTTTGGGTCTACCCCTCCTGCCGGGGTCCGGCGGAGGTGGCATGGCCAGTCATTTGTTTCCCGCGTAAGCAACCGATTGCCATAAAACATGGCCGTACCAACGGAGCCGACACTCCTGCAATTTATCTGCAATGTCACGGACACGAAGACTGCCGCGTATGCGGGAGTTCCTAACGCGGTCCTTTCCTAACGCGGTCCTTCCGCGTTACTCTTCCACACATCCAACCGCAACATATTCATCTCCGTGACACGCATGAATATAAATATGCCGCTATGGTAACTTTGAGTTATGTTCCAGCATAACTAACCTAGGTTCCAGTTCTACCCGGACGGCAGCGTGTTAGCGGTGCCTCCGGCGTCGCAAACATCCATAGGGCAGCTTGTCTCCTATTCTTCAACAATTGAAATAATCTCTTGTAGAAGCAATATACTAATAGCTTGATAGCTTTCGTTCAATAGATGTTTTATTCATTAACATTATTGTATCTCGAAAGTGTTTCTATACATACTTATGTATGTATCGTATGTATATTAAGCGCAGCCTTCGAAGAATCCCTCAGCCTTGTTTAATCAATGCGCATACACGCGTGTACCTCTTCGCCAGGTGTGCTTCTACTATTTGCATTAAGCACACCTCGAGTGTTTGTGTGAACACGAGCGATTTAATAAGCGGGTTATTAATTTGTTCTATTATAAATTGTCTTCTATCTCTAAAATCTCATGATTATTTAATGTGTCTTAGAATGCATTCTTAACAATGATATTTTTTGATTTATCATTATCACAATTCACTATGATCGTGGTGATCAGCGCCTTCTTTAGATGGGGGTTTAATGGGTGCGGGTGCACCCGGGCGCAGAGTCCAGAAAGAGATCAGGAGTCGAAGGGGCGCACGCAAGCAGAGGTTAAAATTTTCGATATTTTTTTAAACTCGTAACTCATTCAATATCAATGTCATTGCACCTGAGATGAATGCTCAAAATAAAAATATAGGCTCCAATATCATTAAAATTACATAGGGTTTATTCGTTGACAAGAGCGGGACGCAGGCTGACCACCCCGCACTCCGGCGCAGAATATGCGAATAAGATGGCGCTTGTGGTTATGGCGAAATTGATATAGGTACATTAAAGAACTTATAGCCAATGACTGCCTATTTCGGGTTGAATATTATTTTTATCCATTTAATCCTATTTGATGTGATTTATGTACGGGATACGCTAGAGTTAAAAAACGGAATGAGGTACAATTAAGAAAAAATATTTAATTTATGGTACATGTGTACACGGCTTAATATAATAATAATAATGAATAATCGCAGGCAAAATACCGGGAGCCGTATAAAAATCAAAATGTAGGACAGCAGATAGGCTGCCGGCCCGCTTAGAATTTAGCAGTTACCGTCGCCTATGAGTGTTTGCAACGCCAGTGGCATCGTGAACACGCTGCTGTCCCATAAGGGTACAGGAATTTGGGTCACTAATGCTGGAACACAACACAAGCTTATTATGGCGGCATACTTAAGACCAAAGGTGGTCGCCATCCAGACGGGCTTGAGACCTTACCACGTAGCTAGGGTGGGTTGTTTTGTCGCCTTTTACGACAGGCCCACCCCGGCCGCAATGGTTAGTATTCTTTCTTCGCCCCTGCAAGGATAAGTTTAGTTTTTAACTAGTTTTGTGAGTGTAATTACTTGAGTTCGTTACGTTCGTTAAAATCGCTTGCCGTTAGTTTTTTCGGAAATTGATTTACCAAAGCCTTATATCTCCGGTATCTCCAGTTGCACTGTTTACACTGCATTCTATAATAAATTTACTTTTTAGAAATATGATATGTTTACTGAGAAAGAAACTACGAAAAAGTAGAGTAAATAAGTCTTTTGTTGTGATAATTCGTATTCATTCGGCATACCTACAATAGTAGTTGACATGAAAATACGTTTTTATAGTTGATTTAACGTAAAAAAATAATGCAAACATCTTTCCATTTGACGATGACGACACTTTAATATTTGATAAAGAACATTTTTTTTAGTTATTTCTGAAATTATATATCACAACACCTACAGCACCGCTCAAAAGTATTTGGCCAACTGCACTATTTTTTACCACACTCTTATTTGAGTCACGAATAACAAAAAATTTTAGTTTCATTTTAAAATCACAAAATATTTATCTGCGGTTAAAAGGTAAACAAACAGTTTATTGTTATTTGTCGACTTGATCACAAAATTAAAATTATTTTCTCTGAAATTTGCGAATAAATAATTGAAATTATTATAAAGTATTTTCATTCATTCAAACTTTTACAAAATTTATTTTACTGGGCGGCTAAATACTTTTGAGCGGTATTGTTCGTCGAGAGAAGAAGATCGTAGAACAAGGAGCAATCGAACTCTTACTCACTGTATGGTTCTCCTAGGTTAGACATACCCTCAGATTCTAGTTTAACCTTTATTTACATACGAGCTCTATATCTTTTGACAAAGACACCAAAGTTGCATGACACAAACAACTATAACTTGAGAACACGTGGTCAACAATTGTCATGAATGTTGACACATACCTTAGAAAGGATGGCGCTATCCAGTGCTGTAATAGATTTTACATACGTGTCGTCATCTATATGTCAGTCCGAGAACTTTTTATTAATGTAGTACAGTCGCAATTTCTGCTTTAAAGTCAGTCAAGTATTCGTCTAAATTCATTGTTCTAATCGAATCTAATAGTTTCCTGGCCTTGGTCTGGCATTGCGCGCCTATTTGAAAGGAAGTTCGCCATCGGCCATTCCGGCGACCTAGAGCTGGTTCGCGAATTGCATCTGAGACAATTTATATCATACATGACAATGACAAAACATTTAAATGCCATGAGACTGAATGTAAATCAAATACTTTTGGCCATATAATGCGAAGGGGAGACTGTCATGTAACAAGGAAAATGCTAGAAATGAGAGTGGATGGATGGATACAAAAGGAGGGGTAGAGAAAATATGGATGGATTGTGTAAAAGATGATATGGTATAAAAAGATATGAAAGTTTTGATGACAACTAATAGAGGAGACAGGATGAAGACATTTGGTAACATTTTTACAGAATTCCAGAGATCAGATAATCTCAACGCGAAAACATAATCAATCACATCTTTTCATTGCTTTGCCTTTGCTATTCCGATTTTTACGACTTTGATGAGACTTACGGGATCAGAACGACGAGTACTTGGAGATCGCAGATATATTCATGCTCTCTCGATCAAGCTCTCCAAAAGTATTTCATATCCATTTGCAGTTCGTTTCGTACAATCCCGTCGAGATTTGATGAATGAATTAGTGATCAAAAGTAACTTTAGCGATAGAAAGAAAAAACATTTCAGCTACGATAAATGGCATTGTTATTTTGAACAATGCATAACAGGTCCCGATTGTATAAGAGATTGTGATTGCTTTACACGTTCATGATGACATAACGGAGTTTATTATATTGACTTTAGATTGTGATACAGCTTTGTGATTGTAAATTATAGATAACGAATTTTGGATGGAAGTTAATGATGCAATTGTGTTTTGTCCAAAATTCTGTTAAAAGGAACCACATAAAACAGTTACAGATTATTTTGAATTTAAAATAACGTTTAGTTTTACTTTATAAACATGCTGAGATTCACTTATATTTTTTTTCTAATTTTATCGTTAGCATTGGTTTAATATTATATAAGAAATAATAGATACAGTACGTAAAAGTTCAAAGGGAATGTATTATTAGCGATGTCGTTTCTCAACTCAACAGAAGTATTCACAAACACCGGAAAGTCCCTTTTAATGTTTCCTTTTGTACGCCGCTCTTTGCTCTGATGCATTATAGTGATTATTGAATAGCGCGACTTTCGCATAATATATCGCGAATGCAGATACGATCTTGTGGATGAGAACATAATATGTTCGTGCAGACCGACCACCCATTTCTCTATACATATTAACATAGTTCTCTGTATGCAATTAACGTATCTCTCGTGGGAAGATTAAAAGATGCCTTCATAGTCTAGTGTGTCTACATATTTCAATAATATGCGAACGTAGACGCACTCATTCATATATTTGTTTCCGGAAGCGCTGTTTATTAATAAATTTTATGTTGGGAGTGTTCGGGAATGTGTTTTGGTAATAATTTAAGATGTTTTAGCAGTTCATCATTTGGCATTCCCCATTCTTCTTTACTATCCATTGATAGACTGACAAATTTTCATTATCTCATCTCTTGTATCTACTAGATTAAGCGGACTAATTTGTCCTGATTCTACTTTTTTTTTTATTGTAACAACTTTAAAAATACACAATATGGTTTCTTTTAAATTACTTTTGCTAATGAATCTAGGTTTAGACATTTTTTTTTATAAAAAGTTCTCTGCATCTTCCTTTACATAGCGTGACCATATCACGTTATGCAATTTATTATTTTCTTTAATTAAAGGGGCTAAACTTATAACAATGCTTTTGTGAGATATTTCTAATATTTGCGTAATATACAAACTTTTTAAATTGATGTAAAATTAAAACATATAATTTATTTATATTATAATTTGAATTAACACTTTTTATTTATGGTATGTGACAAAATAATGTGAAATCATTACATTATAATCCATGCGTCATAATATTATCATTTTTCTATACTAGTATCTAAATGGTAAACGTTATATTGACGTTATGTCGTCAGTAAACGGTATTTAAATAAAAAAAATGTTAAATATTTTATTTACGTTATTTCAAAATTTATACAATATTGCATTACAGACAAGCTTTTGCACAATATTAATTAAAATTACATTAATATGTTATATTTGTAAATTATTATTAATAGTTATAAATGTCATGTTAAAAAAGTTATAGAATATATGTCATAGAAACATTTTTAATGGTTAAAGAGCAGTATGTGTATAATTGGACATATGTGTTCCAGATGTAAGTGTGATTTAATTTGCAGTATATAGTATATATTATTTCTGTAGGATTTTTTTTACCGAGAACGGTAATCCGATTTATATTTGGCAGTGAGTGAGTATTAAAGATAAAATGAAAGAATTCAAGATATGGACTGTGCCTATCGCGCTATCTGATTCACTAAGACTCGTGTTGTTGATATAGTTTCACGGCCTTGCTGTATGGCTATGTTATTTATAAATGAATGAATGAATGAATAAATACGTTTTAGATAGCACATGTCTATAAAAAATTAATATTCGGTCATTCTTGAGTGTTAATGTTGATTTGATAGACTTTAATAATATCTTGGATGGCCGAGGTGGGATCATTAAGGGTTAAATAATATACCTAGTCAGGTCATAAATTCTGTCACATGTTTAATGTAAAATAATTGTAACAAGTTTATTAATTATGTAACCATTCATATACCAAAATGAACTTAACAAAACATAGATTCTTATGACATTAAAGTTTATTCAAAATGACCTCCGTGATTTTGAATACAAGCCTTCAATCTGCGCGGCCAGTCGTCTATCGCAGCACGAACGAGGTCCATGTCAATATCGGCGGCTGCCTTAATCAAGGATGTCTTGAGTGACTCCAAATTGGGATGAGGCTTTGAGCACGCCTTTTCCTCCAAGTGTTGCCATATCTTGTAATCTAACTTCTTGGATTCAAATCTGGACTGGAGGAGGGCCAGTCTTCGTGCCGGATGAAGTCGATTTCACGCGCCGCCAGCCAGTCTTGTCTGCTCTTCGCTCTATGAGCTGGCGCCGAATCTTGTTGGAATACCCAGTGCCTGTTATTGAACATGGTATGAGAAACAGGTTCCACAAGGTTCGTCAGGACTGTATTTTGATACACAACAGCATTCGTTTTTACACCTTTCTCACAAAAATGTACCTCTGTTAAGCCCCAATAAGAAACTCCCAACCATACCATGAGCGAGGATGGAAAATGACCTCGTTGGACACGCGGAATACGGTTGCTCGCTTCTTCACTACTGTGTGCGTACACCTTATCATTTTGTTTGTTGTAGCTCTCTTCTACGGTAAACATTTTTTCATCCGAAAAAAGAATTTCCCGATATTTTTTTCCCGCGTACCGCTTCAACAAAGCGCGGCATCTCTTCAGTCTCAGGTCCATTAGACGAGCATTCAAACGATGTCCTGTTTTTCTTCGATATGCCCGAAGCCCTAAGTCTTCATTTAACACCCTTTTCACCGTGGTTCTGCTTAACCCCATCTGAAGGGCCAACAGTTTCTGCTTACGTTTGGGATTTCTTTGAATTCGTGCCTTCACAGCTTTTATCACTGCTGGAGTCCTAACAGACCGAGGGCGACCACTTCTTGACCTGTCATCTACACTAGAGTCTTCATTGTATCGTTTGATGGTACGATAAACGAATCTTTTGGTAATATTCAAATTTTTCAGTATGTTAAAAATTTGAATTGGTGCGTAACCGCAACGATGCAACGCAATAACTGCAACACGGTCTTCTTTAAGCGTCCACTCTATATTTAAAAATGAGTAAAATTCTAAAAGTTATACATTTTTATTTTCATGAACAATTCGAAATTCTAATTC
Source organism: Malacosoma neustria (assembly GCA_963693495.1). Lineage (NCBI taxonomy): Eukaryota > Metazoa > Arthropoda > Insecta > Lepidoptera > Lasiocampidae > Malacosoma > Malacosoma neustria. Next base: position 11,930,149 of record OY856393.1, on the reverse strand, counting down.
AATAAACTTTTTTGTGGCCAGCATTCTAAAAGAAAAGTTTTTACTGTGTGACAATACTTATGACCTGACTAGGTAATAGACTTTATACTTAGTGGGCGTCCATTAATTGCGTGAGGCGTCTTTGAGGATATTTTGACCCCCCTCCCCCTGGTGAGATTTCGTGAGTTTGCCTCGACCTCCTCTCTCTAATCTCTCTAATGTGTTGGAAGTATTCGTGGAAACATAGTTTTTGTCATTATTTTTATGAGACTAGTAAAGTCTAGTATATGAAATTATTCAGATCGTAATCTGAAATCTCAGTGGTTAACATTCAAGAATAAATACTTAAAATAGGAACTACTAAAATTAATGTATAGTATTCATTTTCGATATTTCGATACTAAGTAACTTCACATCTATTCATGGATTTTACTATATAAGGATTGTATCACCTTTCGCCATATTTTAGTTTTAGATCAAATTGACGTAAAATATGCTTCTAACATGTTTTACATGAATTTGATCTGATTTATTCACAATTTTATATTATTATTTGCCAGAAAAAAATCACGTGACATTTGCCAACACTCCCTCCTCTCCCTCGAGGAACCTCACGTGGACGCCCTCTTATATGTTGTATATTGTGTTTTTATTATTACTTTATGTACCTGTTTAATTTAGAAGCTAAGAGCCTAAGCTTGGTTTTATTTTTATGTTCTAACCGTCCACCAGTTGTAGGCACATGTGTTTTCAAACTGACATCAGGTGTGAATGGTCAGACAGTTGCACAATTTTTTTTACGCTATGTTTTTTGTCATATTCGTATGTAGTAGGCCAGCTAAAAAGACTTTTATCCTGACCTTGTAGCAACACAACAACACATCGCTGATGAGCAAAATGAAACAAAAAATCTCCAACTAGACGCTCCAGCTTTTTATATTTGCAGTTTTTTTGTTTTTTTTTGTTTTCTGTTGTTGCTGTAGGACAGCAGACAGGCTGACCGTAACAGTTACCGTCGTCTATGGGTATTTGTCCCATAAGGGTAACTTGGGTTACTAATACCGGAACACAACACAAGGTTGTTATGGCGGCATACTTAAGACCAGAGGGTGGTCGCCAGCCAGACGGGCTTGAGGCCCTACCACGTAGCTAGGGTGTGTTGTTTTGTCGTCTTTTACAACCCCGGCCGCAGAGGTTAGTATTCTTTCTCCGCTTCTGCACGGATAAAAATATCAGTTATCTTTACTCTTATCTCTACTTTAAAATAATCTTAAAACCTGTACAAAAACTAAGAAGTGCTTCTTACAATCAGTAAGACGTTGTTGTCATGTTGAATAACAGCCATTATACTCTAAAACATACAATAACAACATCCGTTCTGAATCCTCGCGATATTTCTAACCCTAATTTTAGTTTACTCGTTTGATATAAGTAGAATTATAACTTAAATCGTTGAGTTGATTAGGTTGAGTAGTGTTGAGTAGTGTTACGTCTGCCGGTCTGCCTGACGGCGCGTCGCTAGAGTCTATACGACTACACCCTGGGTGTGGGTTCGCGGCACAGGGAAGTTTATCGGTCTATAAAAACACTAGGTCCTTGGAAAACTTAACTTAGGTCTTCTTTCTGCGCCTGGAGGGTCGTCTGGTTGTCCTTCATAGGCTTCGCGGAGTCTCGATGTACCCTGCGGCTCAAGGTGGTGGTGCAGCCGGTACATCCGGCGGCTCGCAATTTCCGATCCGGACGGGGTTTTAAACCGGAACGTGAACGGCCAGTTCTCAAACCCGACTGTGGACGGGCAGCTCTCAACCCGCACAGTGGACCCCCAGATTCAAGGGGGTTTGAAAATCGTTGCGGAACCGAATTAAACGTTATTTAAATAAAACACAAATTAATTTAACACAATCACGGACCACCATAGTGGTTGAGTGTAGCTCTTCTGGTGTCGGAATTCTTCGCGTCTTCCGCGATCTCACCTTTTTATATTGGTCGCGGAACGACGTACTCCCACCCCGAGAGGACAACGATCATTGATCGAATTTCTAGAATTTGGTTAACGCTACTGCGGCATGGAAAGAACTGGAAGGCGCCCTACCTTTGGACCAGCTACTCAAAAAAAAAAAAATGGCGGAATGTCATTATTTATATGACATAAGACCCATTGTCTTGCCATTTATTCATTCTCGGATTTCTAGGTTCCTAATTTACTGAATGGTGTTCTCGAAGGTTGGCTTCCCGGCAGCCACATTGCTTCATATTGTCGTCTTGATTGCTATTACTAGTTAAAGCGCGCGGGATTGTAACAATTATTTAACTGGTTTTTCTTGTAATTATTTTAATATTAGATATTAGTATTAAATATTAGGGATTAATTATTAGAAACTGAACTGATGATCTTATTGCTCAGCTACTAGATCCGGCGTACTCAGTACTCCCGTTTTTATTTATATCCGTTGTAATCTAGTGCGTCATTTATAACAAATTCAGAACCCCGCAGGAATGCTATATCTGCCGTTCGTCAATCGACACGTGCGTCTGCGCCGGTTCCGACGACGTGTACTTTGGTTACTAGTTTGTTTTAATTTCTTTCGGATGCGACTTGTCTTCGTCTTGTGCTTGGTGGGTATCACTAATGTCTTCAATACTTTTGAACTTTGCTTTCTGGATATTAGGCTATATTATTTTAACGCTTTTTAGAATTGATATTCGCTTGGATTGAAACAATAGTAAAATAATTAAAATGATAGAGGTCTTCGATTGTGCGTGTATCACGGCAAAACTACTGGATAGATTTCAATTAAATTTTCTAAGCTTTTATAAACACTTGGCCCATATCTAAAAAAAGTATTGCGGTATCTTCAATTAATACAAAGTTAGAAATATAATGATATAAATCAGACGGATGGATACAGGGGGAAAGGTAGACCATAGAAAAGATGGATGAATTACGTAAAAGGTAATATGGTGTAAATGTTGAGATGACGGCAACAGAGGAGAGTGAAGAAGAGAACACGTTGTGCCGACTCCGTATAAAGTGGGATAAGAGCAGGAAGAATAAGTATAAAAAATGCATTTAAGTGGTTTAACACATAAGAGGGCATAATGATTACACACAACCTTATAGGCTGTGTAATGTCTGTTTTATTAATTGAAATGTACAACACTAATTATATTTGGTTAACGTACAGGCCCTACCTAAATGTACTACTTTCTCTAAATAAGTTCTAAATCAATTATAGTACTTCCGTTAGGGTCACGGCGCGTGAAGCTTAATGGACAGTAATCAGCGGCTACCGTCCTACGAGTCATCGTTTTGTTTTCAACTAAATTATCAGAGCACATCATTCAAGTTTAAGTGACGGCTATAGTTGATGGGACGTGCCTGGGAAATTTGAAGATTTTGAAACCTGTCAAGAAGATGACTTGCATTAAAAGGTTGTAGTGGTAAATGGTGCCGAAGAGAATAAAAAAATATTGTACACAAAATATTAGAATCAAATAGTTTTATCACTGGCCTTGGTTATACCAAAGAGACGTGGAGCTCAGATATTGATTTCTGATCCGTTATTTACAAAGTAAAAAACGTTGTCGGTTTAAATTTAAAAATACTTTACTACTGTTTTCTGTAATTAAAATTAATAATTTTTCTATTATATATAAACTGAAAGCTTAATTAAATAAATTCGGATCTGGCAGAGGTAGTAATATGTTGATATGTAAATATGTTATTCGGTCTCTGCATTGTAGTCTATACTTGCGTCAACTTATTTAATTTTAATTACATCGTCATAAAATACAATATCGGTAGTATAAAAGACATCATTTTTTGCTGATACTAAGTATCAGTTTAAGCGAACGTAATTAAGTTTAGATTAGTTTCAATTAAAATTTTAATAGCTTTGTTACTTTGATTTGTGTTTATTAATTTGATAACATTGATTTACGCATAAAACAAACTTAACGTCAAACTAGCGTTACACCTATGTCGATAAAGGATATTGAAAACCAACACAATACTCGCATAGCAGAAAACATCTCTAACAACTCTAGCATCAATATTCGTCTAATATTAATGCTAAATTATTAAGTAATTCAAATTGTATAATAACAACGATTTGACGACCTATATATATATATATATATATATATATATATATATATATATATATATATATATATATATATATATATATATATATATATATATATATATATATATATATATATATATATATATATATATATATATATATATATATATATATATATATATATATATATATATATATATATATATATATATATATATATATATATCAGTTGTCTAGTACCCATTATACAAGTGCTATGCAACTTAGTTTGGGACTAGATGGCGTTGTGTGAAATGTCTCAATATATTTATTTATTTAATGACGTATCTGTTTGTTTACAATAGTAGATTTTTACTATAGTGAATTAATTGAGAACTCCCGAATATAAGGCATTTAATAATAAATTATCTGTCTTTTGAGGTTACCTTGACTAGGTTTTTTTTTAAAGAACTAGGTTTAATTAGACTTTTAGAACGACTTGCGCCAAAGCGAACGCTTTGCTTTGGGGCCGCGTATTGAAATACAAGTAAAATCTGGGGCACAACTTTTCAAACTTAATTTATTGAAATTCTTCTAATTACATTTTGTACTTATCATTAGAAACCGTAATATAGGCTTATAGGACGACTGAATATTGGCGAAAACGAAACGAATGTCGAAGAAAATGAAAATACTTGAAAGAGGTCTACGTCCAGCAGTAGTCTTGTTATGATCATCATAATGCTATGTTTGATCACACAAACGGATAGACAGTGAAAACTTCTGCAATACAAAATATGTATACACGATAAATAAATAATTGCACAGGAAGATGTGGTTGGTGTTAGTATTCGCGTGACGTGCATAAGCAAGATTTGTTTTTGTTAAACTATTTTGGATCGTTGTACATCGTAATGTTCGAAATGGATAGAAAGAACGTCGAGGTCGATCGAACGCGTAGGTTAAGAGAGTTCAAATGTGCGATTAATCTGAATAGAGGGATTTGTTAGAACGGAACCGGATCAAACAAAAGAAACACTGGGCGTCTGGAAAACATTGAATGAACTACTTTGAACGGCGTAGATCTTAAAAACGGGATAAGAACGTAAACATTTTATTTTTATTAAAGAATTTTGTTTACATGAGTTTTTTCAAGACATGATAATATGTTCTCTGGCATTATAGAATAAGCTCTTAAAACTGCATCGTCTAATAGAAAGCTCTACCTTTATTTACTGATTAGCAACGTGTATATCAGTGACAGGGTAAATAACAACATCTTTTTTGAGTTATCAGATTATGAAAATATTCTCCTTCGGTTAACCATTTCATTCCGGTTGCATCTTTTGAATATTCTCACAGGGCAAGAATTCTGTCTGTAACGTGTTTCTTATCAAAAAAGAGCGAGAAATGCTTATAAACCTTTAATGTAATATAAAATTTAATTGTCTCATTTGTCTGTATTGTCTGTAACATAATCTAATTTACTTCTCCCTGGAAATTTACAATACTGAATATTACTATCCTCGAATGAACCTTAAGATTCATTCTGAGTAAATTCAATGAGCATTCGTTGATAATATATTCATAAAGTTTGGTATTAATTAGCGATGTTCGCTACCATCGATGCCGAATAAGCAAGCATGTGGCGGTTCTGTTTGATCTAATGTATCTTAATAAATTACTGTGGATTTATCATGCCCTTTAACCGTGTTTGGCTTCATACAGTTCTCTGTTATTTTTGACGATTGACGATATAATTTTGCTTAAAATAACTTATGGATAACAAGTTCTCTTCGAACAGAGGCGGGGTAAGAATACTGACAGCTTCAGCCTTCAGGCCTGTAAAAGGCAACTAAACAACCCTAGTTAGGTGGTAGGGCGACTGAGTGGCAACCATTGCTGGTCTCTAAATGTGCCGCCATAATAACTTTTTCGTTGTGTTGTGTTGAGATTCCGATTTTTATCCGTGCAGGGGCGGAGAAAAAAACTAAACTCTGCGGCCGGGGTCGGCCTATCGTAAAAGACGACAAAACAACCCACCCTGGCTGCGTGGTAGGGCCTCAAGCCCGTCTGGATGGCGACTACCTTTAGTCTTAAGTATGTCCCCATAATAACCTTGTGTTGTATTCCGGCATTAATGACTCAAGTTCCTGTATGTACGCTTATCGGACAGCAGCGTGTTCGCGATGCCACTGGCGTTGCAAACACCCATAGGCGACAATGCTAAATTCTAAGCGGGCCGTCAGCCTGTCTGCTGTCCTACAGCAATAAAAAAAAAGATTAAGTGACCTAGGTTAAGTGTACTGTTTGACAACAATAATAAAAGCCCATCATAGAGATACATTTATTCGTGTAAATTATAGTTTCTGACTCTCTTTACTATTCTATCTTGGGTAAAATGGTCAACGAAGAAGAATTTAGCAATGTTAAAGGGTGATGAAGATACAGAAATCAACAATGACTTTTTGATTGCCTAATATGATACAAAGTATAAATCTGATTCAATCATTTCTTTCTTCCTCCTGCCCTTATCCCACATTATATGGGGTCGGCACAACATGTTCTCTTCTTCCACTCTCCTCTGTTAGCAGTCATCCCAACATTCACACCCTTTTTTGCCATATCATTTTTAAGCTATTACATAGATAGGCGACCGAATCAAGAAATTTCGTAACGAAAAAAAAACCTAACACCCCCCTCCGCCTACCATGTAGCTCGGCCGAGCGTTCGCTTAACGTGTATGTATATTGTATTTCAACTGTTCGTTCCGAATCCAGCCCCCTCGTTGAGCCTAGGGCTCCGGAAATCTGAACGAGGGGCCTGCCGAACATATGCCACGATCGCGCGGTGCCGTAATGTAAATTTTCCTAGTACTATTATAATATTAGCTTATTACTCACCACGAATCCGATGACCTCGTCGTATCGTATCTTAGGATAGGAGGTTCAGGGTGAGGATGTGGCAGGAAATGTAGGGTACGACGACGTACGGCGTGGCGGCGCAGCCGACACGCGAAACCACCTCCTGGCGCGTCACTTCACAATTATCCTTATGAGCTCCAATCTCAAACCCAACGTAAACTGGCGAGCCGAATCTAACAATTTTACTAGTCCAACCGTACAACTATTTACGAGCAGGGCACCGTCCGTTCGACCAGCTGACGCATATGACGTTGACATTAAGTGTTGTTGTTGTGAAACTTGAACTATCGATTGGTTTCGAATATCAACTATCGATGTTTTTTTTCTAAAGTATCGATGTTTTCTATCGATATTCTTTGGACAAGATATATCGATACTCGATAGTAAAAACATCGATATCGTAACATCGATAGTTTTAGTTTTTTATTATCAAGTATCGATATATCTTGTCCCAAAATATCGATAGAAAACATCGATACTTTAGAAAAAAAAATTACTGCATAAATAAATAATTATAATTGCATAAGTTGATTAAAATGCTATGCAATAGCTTTACCACGACAGTCCCCGAGTGCCACAAAAGTTTTTACGCATTCTATCCATCTTTTATGCTCTACCTCTACTCCTGTATCCATCCACACTCATTTCGATAATTTTCTTTGTTATATGGCATTCTGCCTTGCTAGTCTATTACGTTTAAGTTTTTCAATAAATGGCGCTACTTTCACACTTCCTTTATATTCCAACACTTCTTTAATTTTATCACAATCATAAGCTTCTCTTGAAATAAGCGTGCCTCTGATCATGGTTTAACTCAAGATATTAATAACACTAATTCCGACAACAAAAGAGTACGACAACAATCGATCAGCTCAATTACTTTGCGTCTCTCACAAACGCATTAGGAGGTGATCATTCGTCGACTTAGTCATCGAATGTTTTGGATCATCGCACTTTAAATACACGCGATCAGAATTCTAAAATCGACTGAGTCAAGGCACCGAGTCGTGAAGTACATTGATTTATTTTGCAGTGATATATGAACCTTTCAAGTACAGTTGTAATTATGCGTTTTGTAGCTTTATGACACTATGTGTCCTAAATATGTATTCTGAGTTAAGAATTCGAATATCGTTTCTTGGAGTCACAGTTGTGCCACGATCTATAATGTATGTTATGCCACTTATAATAATATGTTTGTCATTGAAAATAACGTGGAACAGAGAATCCCGTTTTAATTAATCCTAGCATACAATTACGACTCTCCACGGAAATAAATGATCACTATATTTCTTTAAGTATTAATAAATTTCTAAAAGTATTATGTTTCGTAAAAATTGAGATGATGATAATGACGATTAACATCATCTACACACACACATTTACACAACGCCATCTAGTTACAAACTAAGTTGCATAGCACTTGTGTTATGGGTACTAGATAATCAGTTAGTACATATTAACATATGTATATACTTTTGTAAATAAATACATATTATACATAAACACCCAGACGTTGGACGGGAATCGAACCCGTGACCTCCGCAAGCGTACCCATGTGCGTTAGCCATTACGTCTAGAGGTCGTCAAAAAATTGAACTGTAATAATTATTAGATGTTATATCGTGTTAAGTTTCTAAGTTATATGATTACATTGAGGATTTTGTCTCCGAAAGGAGAATGCGCGTTTGTCGTCAGTCTCAAATATATTCGTTAGCCTCAAAAGGATTGTCTCTTTTATTACGCCCTATTTCTTCAATTATATTGCTTCTCGCATTATAACTTGTATTTAGTAGTACGGCGTTTGTATTATATTTTACACAGGAGTTTATTACGGGCATTTAATGCCCTGCTATTGTGCCGATGACCGCGATCTAGGGGCCTCCTTGAATAGTTCTAATATAGAAGGCTATTATTACTGTATACAAATTGTTCAATAGACGCCACTCATCGTGACTCACTGTAAGCATGTGATAGGAATATCGGACAGCCCGAACAGCTGCTATTGTTAGATTTGACAGTGTTTTGTGTTATGATAACCTGTTATAAGTTTGTTGTATATTATGTGCGTCTGTCTGACTATGACGTTGATATTAGCACTTAACAATTTGTTTTAAGTATGGGTATACTATATATACTTATATTTATATATCTATGTACCTCTAAAAACATATACCAATTAGAATTGTTTCTATATTAAAAGATTAATCATACGACATATTTTTGGATTATGATATATCGTCGTTCTCAAACCAATATCTGCTATGTGCACTTTTTTGAGATTCGAACATTTTGACTATTCTGACTAGTTTGCCACCAAAAATTTGTTATTTAAAAACCGTTATGTGATGTAATCATTACATTAATTTTATATAATAAAACATGTTAAAAAAATTGTTTCTTATGCAATTTTACATGAGAACGTTTTTACATCTGTAAGTTTAACTTTGCACATAGCAGATATTGGTTTATGATTATGTTTATATAATGACGATATGCAATTGTGATTTTTTTATTGCTGTAGGACAGCAGACAGGCTGACGGCCCGCTTAGAATTTAACAGTCACCGTCGCGTATGGGTATTTGCAAAGCTAGTGGCATCGCGAACACGCTGCTGTCCCATAAGGGTACAGGAACTTGGGTCACTAATGCCGGAACACAATAAAGTTATTATGGCGGCATACTTAAGACCAAAAGTGGTCGCCATCCAGACGGTCTTGGGGCCCTACTACCACGAAGCTAGGGTGGGTTGTTTTGTCGCCTTTTACGACCGGCCGCAGAGGTCATTCTTTTTTCTCCGCCCCTACACGGCTAGTGTATGATGCGATATTTGACTGCAAGAAAAGAACTAAACTCCTTTCATGGTGATTTTTTACATGAAAATGTATTTGATAGAAAAATGCATTGTTTGAACCAAACCACGGAGGTACATATATTCATACAAGCCTACAGGGTCTTTGCTAAAGATTTAAGTCACAATTTAAACAAGGGCTGTTGTCTTAAGGTCTTCTTAGGATATGTATGGATGGCAATCACTCCTGGTCCGTAAATGTGCCGCCGTAATTGTGTTCTCTTCCAGCATATATGTCACAAGTTCCAGTTATCCTACGTGGGATGACAGCGAGTTAGCGGTGCGTCTGGCTTTCGCAAACATCCATAGGCCACGGTAACTGTTTACTATTCAGTGGGCGGTCAGTCTATCAAAGTATAGTCCATAGAATTTATACTTCTTGTAATTTTGTAAAGATTTTTATTTTAGATTTGATTTGCCTAGTAATTAAAGTATTTTTATCTAATAAATCTACTTAAAAAATGATTATTCAACATTAGGTTTACGCCTTGGAGAATTTGTGATAAATTCTCGCGACCCTTATTTGAATACATCTTAAGCGGAAGTAAACTCGTATTTTACATGCTAGAAACTAAAGCGGCGCGAATGACAAAACTCGTTTTTACAGACTATCGTTGTGGTTAAGGAAACTTTTGAATATGGAGTTAAACGGCCAAATTCCTGTATTTATCTATTGTCGGCGGTACATTCAAAATAATGAATGAAACAAGACTACTTTTTTATGCAATTCCGCGCGAAAATTATGTGATAAAGAAATCATTTCACATCGACCTATAATGTCAAACTAATAACATTAGTAATTAATATAAGACGCAGCAATAATTTTTTCATAGTTGAACATTATTGGTCATAATTTGTCGTGTGGCGGCGCGGGCCGCTCCCAGAGCAATGCGTCATCCGGGTCAATTGGCCAGTTACGTTACGTAATTACAGCCTCTGTGTATGTGTCTGTTTGTGTCCTCGGTGTAGTGGAAATTGTTTGTTACGTGATCATTTGATGGGTTTTTAAAGGCAAAGTACGATCAGGAAACAAAACGATGGAATGCCAAGACCTAAGTTGTGTTTTAATAATACAAGCGCAATTTATGTAGATAACAAAGATCTAGCCCTGCCGCATTCGACGGGCCTCAACAGGAGGGTCAGAACAAAAAATGTCTGGCTGGATATCGTAAAGTGTGATATTTGCGTGTCAATGGATTCACTAGGAATGCTGAATACGATGTGTAGTGGAAAAAAGTTGAAAAGCGAATCAGGGAATCAATCACTGAAGTGAAAATTTGAGTTGCAACAGCCTCTTCTTCTTTTTGTTAACCAATAAAGTACAGGAAAAAAGATGGTATATATATTTGTAGCTAAATTAAGCTTTTGAATGATTGCGCTCTAATTCCCAAACTAGAAAAGAAAATTCGGAGGGTGTTATTTTGTCCGTGAGTTAAGGAAGGAAATATCTGTTTTTCGCTTTTACGACCCCCAAGGGAAGAGACGCCGTAGCCTTGTTCTCAATTCTGGCAGGGATCGAACGCACTCTATCCCAAACTGTGTGTGTTTACAAATATACAAAATTTAGTTTATAGTGCGGAGAATTGGATATTATTTATAAGTTTTATTTAATAGTGGTATTTGATGACCGCCGTGGCGTAATGACTCGCGTCCGACACGCCTGCCGGCGGGGTCACTTGTTCGATACCTGTCCACAAAGTCTGGGTTTACCTATAATATGAATATATTAACAAAAAAGTATCTAGTGCCCGAAACTCGAGCGCTTTCCAGCTTACTTCGCGACCACATGGGGCTGTGTGAATATCAGATGTGAACGTTAAAAGATAAAGAGTTTAAACTAAGATTGTCGGCCCGCATTCTTTAATTTATTTCGTTTAAGTACATTTATCTCACAGTGGTAATAAAACGATTTATTGAATACAGATATACGTATTTCTATTATATACTCTTCCTTTGTTCGGGCTAAGTGGTATCATTCATCATTCTAAACCAAAATTGACTGGTTCACTGATAGTCATCATCACCGAGTTGGCTAAGTACGAGTACGTACTATTTAGATGTTTATGTACTATGTAATCCAGGGTCCCTCGTTGGTATCATCACATGGTCATTTGTAAATTTTTAATTTAGTTTCGGCCTTTGTTTTATCGTATTTGTAATATTCATTTATAATTAAATGATTAGGGATTAAATTACCCGCTCAGGATCCCTCCTTCGTACGCGAAGGCGGATATATTTCAGGCATCGGGCAGAAGAGGAATACTGGGGTGATTTTAATCGGTTTACCAGCGACGTGTAACCTTTTTTAACTGTAAGTGACGCATTGCTGGCAGTTGCACACTACCCCTTCACGAGCCACAATAGGACATGCATCAAGCATTTCCATATCAAAAAAAATGACTGTGGTAGTCACTACTTATGTAACGAGAAATGTGCCCAAATTTAATTCTCTCTTGAAATATCTTTGGAGTTTATTTAGAGGGGCTAATAAAATTTCTAGTATTGTGTTAAATTAACGACAAATAACTAGTAAAGGTGGATCTATGGATCGGTACGTACTGTGAATGTTGATAACCTTTTTTGATAATTGTTAAGCTTTTAAAATGAGTTTGACTGAGACTCATCATTTCACTTGGAGTAATACGATATCACTTTCTATACAGTTGAAAGCATGCTGCTGTTCGGGAGACATTGATTGATTGACATAGGAACAGTTCGAAAGGAGATAATTTGAAAGTTTCATCTAATGGCAACAACACGACGACGGTTGCAACTTTGAATTATTGCGTATTTAAATTGTGAATATGTTCTTCATTCTTTAGAACCAAATGGTTGATTTTTAGTTTTACTAAATATCTGATTCTTGTATCATGTCCCGAAAATACTTTTATACAACACTATTCTAACCAGTAGTTTTAAATATTGAAACAGATATTGTAATTTTTTGACTGGTTTAGTAGTCTTGCAATTTTTTATTCTCGATCTGAAAGCAAGTGATTATTACCGTCAGATACTCAATCAAATCAGCCTACTAAAGTCCACTGCTAGACATGGGTCTCGCCCAAGCGGGGAGCGTCCTACTACGTTTGCCAAGAGACGTGGTCTCCACTCCAGAACACCAACTGTTATCGGTTCCCCGGCATGTATGATCAGCCCACTGCAACTTCAGCTAGCTTATACGTGAAGCCACGTCGATAACTCGAGTGCTCTGACGGATCACCTCATTGCGAATGTGATCTCTAAGAGATACTGCAAACATGGCTCTCTCGTCAGATGAGGCTGGTGATGGTGTGCCCTGGGAAGGAATTGTTATTGCGAACTTATGCATTGGAATTCCAATTAAAAAAAGTGGTTTTTTTTATTGCTGTAGGAAAGCAGACAGGCTGACGGTCCGCTTAGAAAATTCTTCCTGTTTTCTTCATTCTTAACAATTTTGGCAATTCAATTTTTACTTCAAATGTATTAAGGTAAATATACATTAAAATTGAAACTCGAGTTTTCCAGAAGTTTCTGTTCTGCGATACTTACATGCAGATGAACTGTTCAGTGGTGTATAATCATTCAGTATATAATATAACTTATATCTTAAAGAGAAAGGCTAATTAAACTGATATACGACTATGCAGATTGCATCTCCCTCTCGAGTATAACAAATTTGCCATTGTGTCGTGATTAATTAGGCTGATAGCAAATGATACGTGCTGATAGTTCAATTATATTAACTACGACACATTCATTAGATAAATAAAAATAAAAAATACACAGTCTTTAGGATCAGAAGTTATTTAATTTTTAAAAGAAAATACAAAACTACTTAGATAATTATCAACATGTAATTATTCATTAAATTAAATGATAAAACACAAAATCACGAAACACGAAAACAGTTAGAGTTCGTAAAACACTTCCGTCTTCCGTCGCATCCGAGCCCCCCGAGTAAGAATTAGAAGGGTGCTTCTACCTGCTACGTCATCGCATCCAGTCGATGTCCTCCTCTCAGCTGACAAATCCTCCTAAGACAAAATTATTGATAACATCGCTATTTAGTCCCAAAGTAAGTGGTAGGGCGCTATTATTATCGGTACGGGATAATTGATATACTAGTTACTTTTTACTTTTCATTTATAAATAAATACATATTACACATGAACACCCAAAGGGCTATAAATTCTTAACTTTAGTAATTAAGTAAGTTTTCTCAACATTATGTAAAGTCGACATACAATAGTTCCTTACTCTCTTTTCTTGCATCATTTCAACATTTACACCTTATTTGGCTACTTCCAACTTTTCATCCTTCTTTCTCCTCCTTCTGTATCCATCCGCTCTGGTATTTTCCTTCTCATATGGCATTCTTATCTTCCTATTATATGGCTATACCACGCTTGTGACTTCAATGTGTTATGTCAATGTAATTAGAACATAATTACAAACTTTCCTTGATATGATAAAAGCTGCTCTATCGCACTTTCTTTCCGCTTCAAATCCTCATCATCTACTTTTACCACATATTGGTCATCTCATCAAGTACCTAGATAATATCCTGTCTATTCCCTTAGCTTATAGCTTCACACTAGCCGTTCACGCCCGTTTCCCTGGTCGAATAACAGAAAAAAAAGTAAATCGAAATATATGAGAAGTTTTCGTAATAACTTCGTTAATAACTTTATATTAAATGAAGGTATCGCAATAATTTTTTTTAGATAAGAGCCAAGTATCTTAGATATAAAACTTGATAATTTAATTGGAATCTATCCAGTAGTTTTGCCGTGATGCACGCACAACTGCAGACCTCTATCATTTTATTTATTATATAGATTAAATAAATTAGTAACATATTCATCATAAAATTACAAGAATATTATTTATATGTTTGTAACCAGGAAACCTTTGAATTTAGAAATTTTAGATATCTATAGATATAAATCTAGTACTCATGTTATTGATATGCGACTGAATGTATTTTAGTTGTAAATGATTCAGTCTAGGCGTGTCTGAACTTTACTATAACTCGAGCAATCGTCTATGTAGATTGGCGCTTGTATATTGTTCGCGCCATTTGTTTTGTGTTATCCGGTCGTCGAACCGTGTTAGAGCTGATTAAGTTGAAAGCACTTACATTTAAGCAATTTAAGTTAGGTTAATTTTTAGAAGTTGATTGTTATCTAATTTCAGTCACTATTAAACAGACCTCCGTGGGGCAACGGCTTTTATTCATCAACTTGGGAGGTCGTGGGTATATGTTCCTATTATATACTGTATATAGGTACAGTTCCCTGTCTTAGCCGAAAAAAAATTATGGCTGGGCTTCTTATATAAACATACAATTGATGGCGACCTCTGTGGCGTAACGGATAACGCACTTCGGAACGCTTGCGGAGGCCACGGATTAGATTCCTGTCTCGCGTCTGGGTGTTTATGTATATTATGTATTTATTTACGAAAAAAGTATATAAGTGGTATATCAGTTGTCTAATACCCATAACACTAGTGCTATGCTACTTAGTTTGGGACTAGATGACGCTGTGTGAATTGTTACAAAATATTTACTATTATTATTATTTATTTGCATCATATAAATATTTTGTACTCCATACAACCCTACTTGCGTTGCCACCGAGCCAGCCGTCCATTGATCTAATTCCAAGTTATTATTCTGAATCTGCGGACAAGTCGTCCATAATATTAAGAAATTTCAGCAGAGAAAGCATCCGTGCTGTAACGTAACATTATAGGTCTTAATGATTGAAGAGAGCAGGAGATATGTGCCACAGGAAATGCAAAGTGAATAGATTGAAAGAGAAAATGACAATGAACGCACGAGTGAATACTAAATATCGCCAAGTAAAGGAGAGGTAGGAGAGTTAAGGTTATGTGTTTAAATTATGTATATCTATAGACAGATTTTCAATTAAAGTTTGGTTTGATTATTTACGATGGCGCGTTGAAACAGCAGGGGTATATTTCAAGTAATTATGTCCGCTTCTCCCATTATAATTATTATCAATTCAAATTCAAACCAAAGCATATAATGTACAATGACTCATTGTTATTGTGCTTTTTGATCTCTGTAATGGCTTTAAGTAACTCGTGTCTTGGTCAACACCGTAGTAGCAACCAATCCAAGTTACAAAACGAACTTCTGTTTCGATACCCTTACCTTATGTTTAGGTTTAACAATATCACTGTTTATCAATATTTTTCAAGTTGTCATCGTTGTCATCATTAAAACTGTATTTTTACCGATTTAAAGATTTTGAGGTGGATTGAAATGGTATTTTGTATATACATTAAAAATTATCAAAATAAACGCCTACTTTAAACTATGTAAAACGCATTTTTGGAGTTTACTCCTTAAGAATCGATTTTCATATATAAGGCGCCCGGTATGAGAAAAATGTCAGAGTAAAATCTACTAATGGATGACTTCGTTACGTTTTTGGTGCGCGTGCACCGGAACACACTAAACAAAACAAAACGATGTATCTCTCAGGCAAAAATTACTTTATTTGTTACAACTTAATGTTGATTTCACATTAAATGTGATATGTATTTTCATTTGTAAGTAACAAGAGTAA
The DNA here is from genome assembly GCA_963693495.1 of Malacosoma neustria. Classification (NCBI taxonomy): domain Eukaryota; kingdom Metazoa; phylum Arthropoda; class Insecta; order Lepidoptera; family Lasiocampidae; genus Malacosoma; species Malacosoma neustria. The sequence goes on along the minus strand of OY856393.1, from coordinate 11,913,750 downwards.
TTTATTGCTTTGCTCATTTTATATGACGAATGATCGTAAGTATTAGATAATGTTTTGGAGATTTGTGACTTTATTACTAGGTGCCATAGTTGTAATTAGGTTGAACTTAAAACTGTTTTAAAACTTTTTTATATATGTACCTATATTATTTTTATTAATTTGTTAATTTACCTTTTCATATGGTATTAATCTTTTTTCAGGTAAATAAACTCTTTTTGCGTATGTTTAGACAATCGTACTTATTAATTTTATAATATTATAATTGAATTTCTAATAAATTCAAAAGATCTAAAATATTAAAACAAATTTTAAAATGTTTGTATATTTCTACTCTTTTCCATTCAATTCATTTCTCAATCTTTGGTTAAATTTTGATGAAATTTTACTATCTATCTAGAAAAGGCACACACTTGTCTGACAAAATATGTAAAACTAATGTATCGATGCTACTTATTAAAAAGAAATATTTTTTATATTATGTATATTATGCTGTACTAGATGCAACGTGTTTAATATATATATATATATATACCTAGTCAGGTCATAAGTATTGTCACACAGTAAAAACTTTTCTTTTAGAATGCTGGCCACAAAAAAGTTTATTGAATTCGAATTTCGAATTGTTCATGAAAATAAAAATGTATAACTTTTAGAATTTTACTCATTTTTAAATATGGAGTGGACGCTTAAAGAAGACCGTGTTGCAGTTATTGCGTTGCATCGTTACAGTTACGCGCCAATTCAAATTTTTAACATACTGAAAAATTTGAATATAACCAAAAGATTCGTTTATCGTACCATCAAACGATACAATGAAGACTCTAGTGTAGATGACAGGTCAAGAAGTGGTCGCCCTCGGTCTGTTAGGACTCCAGCAGTGATAAAAGCTGTGAAGGCACGAATTCAAAGAAATCCCAAACGTAAGCAGAAACTGTTGGCCCTTCAGATAGGGTTAAGCAGAACCACGGTGAAAAGGATGTTAAATGAAGACTTAGGGCTTCGGGCATATCGAAGAAAAACAGGACATCGTTTGAATGCTCGTCTAATGGACCTGAGACTGAAGAGATGCCGCGCTTTGTTGAAGCGGTACGCGGGAAAAAAATATCGGGAAATTCTTTTTTCGGATGAAAAAATGTTTACCGTAGAAGAGAGCTACAACAAACAAAATGATAAGGTGTACGCACACAGTAGTGAAGAAGCGAGCAACCTATTCCGCGTGTCCAACGAGGTCATTTTCCATCCTCGCTCATGGTATGGTTGGGAGTTTCTTATTGGGGCTTAACAGAGGTACATTTTTGTGAGAAAGGTGTAAAAACGAATGCTGTTGTGTATCAAAATACAGTCCTGACGAACCTTGTGGAACCTGTTTCTCATACCATGTTCAATAACAGGCACTGGGTATTCCAACAAGATTCGGCGCCAGCTCATAGAGCGAAGAGCACACAAGACTGGCTGGCGGCGCGTGAAATCGACTTCATCCGGCACGAAGACTGGCCCTCCTCCAGTCCAGATTTGAATCCGTTAGATTACAAGATATGGCAACACTTGGAGGAAAAGGCGTGCTCAAAGCCTCATCCCAATTTGGAGTCACTCAAGACATCCTTGATTAAGGCAGCCGCCGATATTGACATGGACCTCGTTCGTGCTGCGATAGACAACTGGCCGCGCAGATTGAAGGCTTGTATTCAAAATCACAGAGGTCATTTTGAATAAACTTTAATGTCATAAGAATCTATGTTTTGTTAAGTTCATTTTGGTATATGAATGGTTACATAATTAATAAACTTGTTACAATTATTTTACATTAAACATGTGACAGAATTTATGACCTGACTAGGTATATATATATATATATATATATATATATATATATATATATATATATATATATATATATATATATATATATATATATATATATATATATATATATATATATATATATAATATATATATATATGTAAGTAAGAGATTTCCACGTATATAGTCACTCATCACGATTCCGTAGTTCGGACCGCTGTTGGCGACACAAAACCTTTCCCCATCACCGTCGGAGTACACCAGGGATCCGTCCTTAGTCCGTTTCTGTTTAGCGTGGTATTAGACGTATTGTCAAACAGCATCAGAAACTCACATGAGCAGCCCCCGTGGCTGCTCATGTATGCTGACGATATCGCGCTGGCAGATTCGGACAGGGGTAGGTTGGTGCGACGTGTGAAGGCGTGGAAGGAGTCGCTTGAGAACGGTGGTCTGAAGATCAATGTGGCGAAGACCGAGTACTTGGCCTGTAACTCCACAGATCCCACACCCGTACGCATAGGTGGCGACACGATCGAGCGCACGGAACAAGTGAAATACCTGGGATCTGTGTTCCATGCGTCTGGTGACATCGATTGCGACGTCAAGGCACGCATTGCTGCCGCGTGGGCCAAATGGCGTGAGGTAACTGGTGTCATTTGTGACCCCAAGATGCCGGTAAAGTTGAAGGGACAGGTCTATAAGACCATCATTAGGCCTGTCCTTTTATACGGCTGTGAAGCGTGGCCGGTGTTAGAGCGACACAAGCAAGAGCTGCGTGTCACGGAGATGAATATGCTGCGGTGGATGTGTGGAGTGACGCGGAAGGACCGCGTCAGGAACTCCCGCATTCGCGGCGGTCTTCATGTCCGTGACATTGCGGACAAATTACAAGAGTGTCGGCTCCGTTGGTACGGCCACGTTTTACGGCAACCGGATGCTTACGTGGGTAACAAATGTCTGGCCATGCCGCCTCCGCCGGGCCCCGGCAGGAGGGGTAGACCCAAAAAGTGCTGGCTTGACGTCGTAAAGGGTGATATGCGTGCCAATGGGCTCACTACCAGGGATGCTGAAGACCGTGCGAAGTGGAGAAGAAAAAGTCGGAAAGCGGACCCCGGGCGCCGAAGCGAGAGTTTGGGCTGCAACCGGGATAGAACGCAGAGATGATGATGATGATGATGAGTCACTCATCACGATATCTCTGGAACCATTAGAGCTAGACTTGAAATTTGGTAGGAATATTCTTTTCACCGAGTAGAGGTCAGCTAAGAACGCATTTTATGAAATTCCACCCCCAAGAGGGGTTGCGGGGGCGTTAATTAAAAAAAACTCATTTTAAAACTACAGCTCTTATAGGTATGAAACTTTTTTTGGCATGTTTGAATTTAGTAAAAACTAATTTTATGATATTTCACCCCAGAGGGCTGTGCGGGGGCGTTGAAAATTAAATTTTTTTTTATCTTCCAATCTATAGCTTTTAATTTTGACATATCAATTATCTGCTTCTTGAGTTCGTGCGCAGTGTTGCCAACTTTATTTCAACGAAACCACGATTTGTGGTGTTGCAACCCACCAGAAAACCACTAAATTTGGTGATCCCTCAAACCACCAGAAAGTCACTAATATATTATGCTAGACAGACACTACCTGCATATTCTGTGTATATGTATGTTCGTTACGGACTCCGAAACGGCTGGATCGATTTCGGTGAAATTTTTAGGCAATCTTCAGATTGGCCTAGCGGGTGATCCTGTAAGGTTTGGTTGCGATCGGATAAATAAAACGCAGGCGGAGCCGCGCGGGTCAGCTATATCTAATATATAAAATTCTCGTGTCACAGTTTTCGTTGCCATACTCCTCCGAAACGGCTTGACCGATTCTCATGAAATTTTGTGAGCATATTGAGTAGGTCTGAGAATCGGCCAACATCTATTTTTCATCCCCCTAAATGTTAGGGGTGACCCACCCTCAAAATTTTTTTTTTAATTTTTTGACATTTTGTTATTTATATGGCAGAACAACGTTTGCCGGGTCAGCTAGTAGCTATATAAAATAAAAAGATGTGTTTTTCTATTTAATGCAATTAAACAAGTATAGCACTGCGACGCGTGTACGACGCGTATGGCACTGCGCCCGGCGGAGGGGGCGTGGCCAGACATTTGTTCCCTACGTAAGTAGCCGACACTCCTGCAACTTATTCGCAATGTCACGGACATGAAAATTGCCGCGAATGCGAGTTCCTAACGCGTCTTTCCGCGTTACTCCATACATCCACCGCAGCACAAGACATTCGTCTCAGTGGCTCGCAGTGCCTGCTTGTGTCGCACCAGCACCGGCCACGCTTCACATCCGTAATATATGTATAAAATTCAATCGAATATATGGGACAATAAATCTCGAACTGTTTATATAATATTATGAACTAGATAAACGAAGATCATTATTACTTTTGTCCAAATATGCCGCACAAATTGTATATACATCTGTTTGTAGCACAGACAGGCCCACCACGTGTTCAACATAACATCGCATATTGCGATTGTAATTAATACAGCAATCAAATCGATATTGTAAGAGTTGAACGAACCTGTACAACAACAATAACCAGTGGGCTCCTCTCTGTTACGCAACGGAAATATTACGAACAATATACATCTGGACATCTGTATCAAATCTTGGCGAACGACTGTTCTCAGTTACAACTTAGAACTTTTAGAAACTGTCTTTACTTGAACCGATACTATACTTAGTACCTAACTTATAATATATAAATATGCTGGGACAACACACAGCGCCATCTAGTCCCAAAGTAAGTTGCATAGCAATTGTGTTATGGGTACTAGACAACTGATAAACTACATATACATTTTTATTGTAAATAAATAAATATTATACATAAAAACCCAGACGCGGGACGGGAACCAAACTCATGATCCCCGTAAACGTACCGAAATGCATTAGCCGCTACGTCACTGGGACTGTCACAATATATTGGTACTATCTAACTCGGCAAACGTTGTTCTGCCATATAAATAAAAAAAAACCTGTATTCTTCTCCAAGGTCCATCTATCTCTATTACCGAAATTTATCAAAATGAAAACTTAATAGACAGAGTTACATTCATTTTTAATTTTATAATAGATGACCCGTTGAACTTCGAACAAAACGAATTAGTAGGGCGAAACTACACAAAAATCAAGTGAAGTACAAACTAAACTCAAAACGGAAATTCGTCACTTCATCAATCTCGGATGAAGTAAGTTTTCCACTTTTAGATTAGTAGAAAATATAGTTACAAGAACTGTTACTACTAAATGTATTATTGTCATCATCATTAGAAATTAATTAGAGTTATTAGCAATATATAACTGCTTAACTTTATATTAAGTGGACCGCCAGTCTACTTTTCCTCGGCAGTAAAAAAACTAATATTTTTGCAACGCCAGTGGTATCGCGAACACGCTGCTATTCCATAAGGGTACAGGAACTTGGGTTATTAATGCCGGAACACAATACAAAGTTATTAAGCGGCACACTTTTTTGAAGTGAAAACTTCTTTAGCGGCGTTGTGCACTTTTTTGTGATGGGAAAAACTCGCGTCAGGTCACGTGTCCTTATCGAAATTTCGTAAGATTCGTAAGACGGAGGTTTGCTCCAGTAATACCAACCTTATTAATAATGTCTTAAGGTTTATTTTATAATGTAACTTTTAAATGATTACATTGCATTATTTATACATATCTATACGAATTGCGACTTTATTACAATGAAATACAGTTGGGTTTTTGAAGGGAAAACTTCTTTAGGCGCGTTGAGCACTTTTTGGGTGAACAATTTTTGGTTTGTAATGTTAATGAATTTAAATTTTATTTAAATCTCTAATCCTTCATTTAAATTCAATTTTTAATTTAAATTTAATCTTTAATCAATTTAAACTTTAATCCTTGATCATAAACACTTCTTTATAAACCAAAAATAATAATCTATTATCTAATAGCTCGACGATATAATTTACAAGTTATTTAGTTTTCATTTCTATCGGTAGTCCCCAAAGACTGCCCCGCATATTTTTGTTTTTAAAAACACTTGGAACATTTGTAATATCATTGGTATTACACACGACAGTCTTTTTTCACAATTTAACTTAATTTCCGTCATTTACGGCGATTTAATAAATAAGCATTTTGTAAAGTTGTTATAAACTCACTACCGTTAGTATAATGTTTTGTTTTTGTCAATTATTTTTATTTACAATGTAAATTGTTTCGCAGACTAACGAATTGTATGTTTTTCTTTTTAGGTAAGTGAGCCGTTTCGTGTAGCGATATCAGTGAACACGCCTGGTGGCATCTAATACAGTAAGAACTTATAATGAGTGAGTTGTTAAATATATTTGTATGTGGAATACTGGGTTATCAGATTTTAAGTGGGCCAGTAAACAAATATACTGTTTATTGTATCAAATGTAACGATATTTTTAGGACACATAAAGAGTATTGGGTAAAGAGGATCTCTCTATCGTCCCTGCTTTGCAAATCGAAAATACATTTATGATTAACATCTATATTTTATCTATATTTCCACATATATTGATACACTCATCACGATATCTCTGCAAACATAAGGCGTAGAGACTTCGAATTTGGTAGGAATATTCCTTTCGCCGAGTAGAGGTCAGCTAAGAATGGATTTTACGAAATTCCACCTACAAGAGGTGTTGTTTATAATTGATTTCCGCCTACCTCCTCTGGAGTCATAAGGCGAAGAGTCTTGAAATTTGGTAGGAATGTTGCTTTCGCCGAGTAGTTTCACTTAAATCGAGCTTACTTTTTTGTCAGTTTGTGACCGGGGTTGGCCTCTCGTAAAAGGCGATTAAACAATCCAAGTTAAGCGGTAGGGCTCCAAGCCCGTCTGGATGGCAACCACCCCTGGTTTTTAAAAATGCCACCATAAGTGACCACGTGTTGGTAGGCCCCCCACAAGATGGACCGATGATCTGGTCAAGATCGCCGGAATAGGTTGGATGAGGGCAGCGCAGGACCGATCATCGTGGAGATCTTTGGGGGAGGCCTTTGTCCAGCAGTGGGCGTCTTCCGGCTGAAATGATGATGATGATGAAGTGACCACGTTCCAGTACCACTACGCGGATACCAGCGTGTTAAAGATGCCCCTGGCGTTGCAAACACACATACGCTGCCGTAGTCAATCTATCCTACAGCAATAAAAAAATGCGTGTGGTGTATTGAAATCGTTACTTCTAGATACTTCTCCGAGTGTGATAACTGATAACAGTTGTACCTGTCCACCATCCACGTGCCTCTTTCATTTAATTTTTAATTTGATACGTTACTGTTTGTCGAATACATTACCCGTTATGATGTAATGTACCACCACCAATACGTAATAATTTTCGTGGCGGAAGTTGAGCATACGACCGAACCGACCGTCCGTATTAATAATTCAGACGCGCATTGTAATCGCGGAAACGCACTTTATACATCCGCCGTTTACGTTCCACGACGTGGGGCCGATTTACTACTGGACTATGCCAGCTTCAGATGAAAAAGTTGATATTGTTATCAACAAATTTGGTTACCGAGTTGAAGTTAGATTCTTTACTATTTATTAGTTTAGTATTTTATATTTTTTTTACTTTAGATTGACGTGATATCGACCAGAAGTGATTAGCCATGCTCAGGATTTTGTACTGGGAATAACTCTGCAAGCCGAATTCTTTTCTCCTTTTTATCTTGTATTCCTTTTTTATTATCTCTTTATCTCTTCTCATCTATCGGCTTTCTCTATCTAAATAGCTTGAAGCACGACTGCACTTTGGCAATGACCCTGATATTTCAAACATGGTAACCGCTTTCCATCCACGATTTGATTGCTTGAGCTATTCTTAAATTATTTTGTAAAGGTCTTATTGCAAAGAGGTTAGACTTGAATGTAGCTGCAAACATGTCGTCAGCTCCTCTGGTCTTAATGCTAATATATAATACCGATTTTGTCAAGCTTACGAAAAAGAAGATAACAATTTTCTTAAAGAGAAATTAGTAATAAAGAATGTTTTCGGGAATTGGCGAAAAAAGCACGTCTGATTACGGCACACTGGCTCATTATAAAACCAAAGTAACAAAGGTCAACGCACCTTTGCGACATGTACGTGATGCTATTCAAAACTCTGAAGCATGCTCACATCTGCTGATCTAATCGCCTTGTTTTCATTTCTTTGTACCTAATGATGAATCTTTTGCTTTCATTGTTCGAGAGGGTTCGTTGTGGCTTGTTGGGAGGAGTCGACCTTATTTATCAATACTTTGAATCTTCATTTTATGTAATGTTCTTTGATCACTGCACGCATTTCTATCTATCTATTAATAATTATATAATACATACCCACTTCTACTTAAATAAATTAAAACCCATGGTAATCACTGGGTTTAGGCCCGTGGCAATAAGGCGAGTGAAGGAACACCAGAGTGGTTTTAGCGGGTGGTATACTAGGGACGTGACTCCGCCAGCCTAGAGAAGAGGATGTACGGGCGCATTGCAAGGGGAGTCCCACAGTACCTCGACGGCCATTCTCAGGCTGCGGGGTGTGCGACAAAAATTTCCAACTCCCAAAAGCCCGTGGCTATCAATTACACTAGTTGAAAAGCCGTGAAATAGAAACGAGCTAAAAATTATTATTATTATTAAAGGTACCATCAAATTTGAAGTTGATAATCCCAATTATTCCTGTATAGTCCGTATAAACCACTCCACCAACTTTTTATTCCTTCACTTTCGTAATGGTTAACATTTTAGCCGCAACAAGGCGCGCCTGCCAATGTTAATTAGTTCATTCACACCCTAGTGCCCTTTCGTCCTTTGTGACTTTATCTTCACCTTGTGCCGCAATAATATTTTTTTATTGAAATTCACATCACTCGCGCCGCATTTGTATCGCGGATGCGGTTGTAGTGGATTTTGCCACGATTTTCTGGGAAAACCGCAATTGCCATGCGTGCAGTAAAATTTGTATGGCAAATAAAAATTGGCTATGAGTAGTCCCCGGTGCCGCACTTGGTCAAATTTAATTTCCCCTGTAATACTTGTAAATGTATTTTCAAAATTATGAAACTGCCGATCTTTATTGTATTTCTTAATTCGATGTTTTCCAGCTCGATTCATTTAATGGTTCGAAAAACTAGCAAGAGGTATTATAACCGAAATGTACTATATGATTAATAATGAGATATCTTAGTGAGTTCCAACATCGGAAGCTCACCATAGTTTGCGCTAGTGGTTTCCGATCATCGGTAGATATTCGTGACAAGGTGAGGTTGAGAAAGTTAAATTGATTAAGTTGGCTAATATGGATTTATCAATGTTATTGGTACGTGATAAGATGTCGCAAACTGCTTACAACACAATAGTATGTAAAGCGATTCGTACGGTAAACATATGAATGGTAATAGCGAGAGCGCCGATGACGCGTTTGCCCTTGGCATTATTAACGGACCGGCCGCTATCAGCCAGCATGACATCACCCAACAAACAGACACACGATCGCATCGGTCACATTTGTATGATAGAAGTAGATATTGGCGAACCGGTGACACGCTTGGTGTCGATCCGAATCTATTATTAGTGCTTTCGTAGGTTGCAAAAGGAAGGAAAGCGCTTCTATTATCATCAAATTATGAATATTTTGGTTTTACTGGTGACTCGAGTCTGATCGCAACTCGGCAAATTAAAATTAGATATAACATTTTACTTTTATTGTATCCAAGTTGAGTTGTGTGAATAGGAGTGATTTTAATCTTCTCGCCTATGGGAATGTTCTTACGGACGCAATTCTCCGCAGTCCGGCATGGACCAACCCGACGAAATAGGTTTAGGGTTGCTTTCCGCCCCCCATAGCCTATAGACACATAATTCACACAATACAAAATTACAAGTATAATAGATGTGTTGTGGGGGAGTTTCTTTCGCCGTTTCATCTCCCCCAGTTATACACATTCCGAAACGGTACTAGATTAGAATAGGAGCAGCTTCACCTGTGAAGTATAGGTAAATAAAAAACTTGCCATTCATGGCGGTTTTCAATTTTTCCCCATGCATCGGTCGAGCCGGGAATGCACCTCAAAGGGGGCGCGTCCCCGAGCTCGCTACCACGGCTGATCGACCCCGCTCCCACGGGGTTGGAAATGTTGGAATGCCTTGACGTCCGTAGTCGCTGTTGAGTTATCTGAGACAACAGCAGTCTTAGCAATAAGAAAAAAATCTTTAATTTACCATCTGGGGTATCAAATTTAGACCAAAATAGTATTTAGGTCTAAGTTATACCTGTATTGTAAAATGTGCTACATAACATTGCAATTTAAATACTTGAATAGGTGCTTCGACAATATTTTAGTGAATATTAAACTTTGAAAACACATTTAAAACCAATACATATTGCTATTTCAGCAGCTGAATCGCCAGTACGCGAAACAATTGTGTGTGTATAATACGTACAACAATTAATTCCAATAACCTTAACATTGACATTATCAAGCCGTTTTATTCACGTCAGAATAATTTTGCTGAGTGGTTTTATTTTGCTATCGATGCGAATCACAATTTCCTTTTAAATGTAATGGAACAATAATAACACATTTTTCGTGGAGGAGATTGGCGATTGCTTTTGATTTTTGTGCGTTTTATCGATCTATTCTTTTATTTGCGATTAAGCGTTTCCTAGTCGTAGTCCTGTATCGTGCTTGTTTTGTATTACTTTTATCATAATTAGTGATCTATTTCCTCATACTAGTACCTTCTCTTCTTCATGCCCTTATCCGACATTTCAACACTCTCCTGTGTTAGTCGTCATCTCAATATTCACACATTCACCAGTACCTTTTGTTATAGGATTTTTATATGATACATACAGATATAATACTGTATTTGTATTTTACATGTTTTATGATTTCGCACCATCCCAATCTCAACAGAAAGTTTTTTATGATTCAATTAAGTAATATGCGATTTTTTAATAATATATTTTAATAAATAGTCGCCAAGGTATACAATATATTAAAGTTATATGTTATAACTTTAAATGCAAGATATTACTTAATTTATTGATAAAGCGACGTGATCTGTCTCTGTTGTTACGAAGATTCGCAAGCGGCATAATATGCGCCTACCTAGTGGGTACTGTACGGGGCAGCACCGATACCTTACCTTCATTATAGTAGACAGCTGCCCGAGTATTATTACATTAAGGCACGAGTATGTGACCTACACATTCATTATTCTATTGTTCTTCATGGAAACAATTAATTTCATTTATACATCTTTTTTTATTTTTATTGTGATGATTGATTTTTATTGTATTTGTGAATGATTATTACATTTTATCTCATTATTCAAAAAGTTTTAAATTTTTATAGGATTTCAATTAGTACTAATATTAGTATTAGTACTAATTGAATACTTAGGTATATCAAACAATTAAATTTCCTTATGCCACAAATGATGTATCATATTTCCTTATACCATTAATAAATCATATAAAATTGATTGATTGTAAACATTGATTAATTGCAATAGGCATGACTACATTAAACATAATCGGTTTCTGGTATATTTTGTAGCACTACATATATTATATCTTTAGCGTACGTAATGGATTGCCTGTCATTAACCTAGCACGGAGTCTACACTATTGATCACGACCATTTAGAATTTTGACCCTATGAAATATATTCAATGAATGAATAATGAAGAATAAATGAATGAACTTACTAATGTGTTGACTTTTTGCGTGATTTTATCTTTTGTGAAAAATAAATGCCTACATTGATTTATTGTGTATATTGTGGTATATTCCTCGTTGAATCTGAAGATGGTACGAAGAAACAAATCTTTTTTTTTGGTCTCGGGGAAAAACCCTCTCTTGACGGGTTCCCACGGCCGTGGGGGACCGAGGGATATATGGGACTCCGGGTAAAATGTTAGGCCATCCAACTACCCACTAAAAACCCCGCTGTTCTCCTATCGACTACGCCTGGACCCACGGATATGTGGGCTGCCGATCTCGTGGCTCGGGCCGGCGCCGGCCCGCCCTTTGTATCAGGGTGGGCCTCTTCCATGTATTTAGCGCCAAGAATTAGCTCTAAAGAGTTAAGGGGGGCCGTGGAACAGCTCGTGGCCCTCACCCTCGCGGTCATAGAGCGGGTAGCGGATCCTCTCCCGAGGGGCCGCCTGCAGCCGCATTCTACGGTGGTCGGAGGTCGTTGGATGCCCTCCAGCGCCGACGACGTGGCCTGCATTGGCGGGAGGGGAGTGTGGTGGTCGACTCCTGCTCCCGCTACGCCGCCTCTGGTGGCAAGGCCCGCGTTGGGGTGCGCAAAATGCTTCTTCCACTCCACTTTACATCAAATTTGCGAGGTGCGGGGCGAGAGCCACGCTCGGCCGCGTCCCGGCGCCACTGGTAGAACAGTGCCAGGACACGAGCCTCGAGGTCCCATGGTGGGGATCCGGCCAGCAGGGAGGCCGCTTCGAAGGACACCGTGCGGTATCCCTCTTATCGCCCTGACTGCCAAGACGCACTGCGGCCTACGTAGCAGCTCCGTCGTTTTGGCCGTCAGGCGATCCGCCTAGATTAGGGCTCCGTGAAGGGCCATCGACCGCACGGCTCACGAAGAAACGAATTTAATTCTTGTTCAATTAACTTATATGGAATAAACTTTTGTTCAACTCACTACACAATGGGGATTTTTTCTTCGTAATTATAAGTAATATCATCACACCTCAAGTAATAAAAGGATCAATAAGTGAAATACCATTTGTTTTTAACTTATTGATTTTATTTATTTTCACAAAATATTTAAATAACATAATTATAAATTAAAGAACTTCAATGTAAAAAAGGAATTTGACGAATTTAAATGATGATTTCGTAGTATGATGTTCCAAATTACCATGATAATGCCCATTGCGTTACTGTAGTATTTAGTGTATGACGAAATATTTCGTCATATCCGGTTAACAGGTTAATATAGTACAAATTTAAAAGAAATCTAGTTAGTTTTGTTGCGATTGATTTTATATTGTAATCAGCACACGAAAATTTTGGATTCGATCCAGTTGATGTCCGGATGTGGAACGACGGTTCCATGTTCCTGAAACCCAGATCAGTGGCCCGTGTCGGAAGTTTTGTTGGCGCCGTAGCGTTGCCAATTACACGGTTGCAATCGTAATTTGCAATATTGGTTTGGATTCTGAGAATCAACGTGACGATGGTACTTCTTGAATGTATCAATTTGTTTGCCGTTAAGTAGTTCGAATATTGTTTGGGGTTTCGTTTTACTTTTTTCAAGACTACATTTTTCATGATGTGTACAACAGTATTCCATGTTTTTTCACAAATACAATTGACGGCGTAAAAAATTGTGTTTAAATTGATCATTACAATATTTTTATATTATATCTCTAGGATAAGATCATGTTTTAATGATAAATCCGCACACAATCACACGGTACGTTGATAAACTATGTCCTTATGTTCCCAATAACGTAAGGGGTAAATGACAGAGCTGAGTTGGGAGCTCCTCACCAGGGTTTACCACCCTCGAGGTGCAGCCGGATATCTTTTAGTTCAAGACCTTGACCAGCCTCCACTAAAATTAAGGAGGATTATAACGACTAAGGTAAATCTCAAATTTATAACTCTAGTCAAAAGTTATACCTTTCTGCTTATCTAAGTTTTTTTTATTGCTGTAGGACAGCAGACAGGCTGACGGCCCACTTGGAATTTAGCGGTTACAGTCGTCTATGGGTGTTTGTAACGTCAGTGGCATCGCATACACGCTGCTGTCCCATAAGGGTACAGAAACTTCGGTCACTAATGCCAGAACATAACACAAAGTTATTATTGCGGTATACTTAAGACCAAAGGTGGTCGTCATCCAGACGGACTTGGGGCCCTACCTCGTAGCTATAAAGTGGGTTGTTTTGTTGCCTTTAACGACAGGCCGACCCCGGCCACAGAGGTCAGTATTCTTTCTCCGCCCCTGCACAGATATAGTTAAATTGTTATTTGAAAATGAGGTATGAGGTATTATTCGGCAGTGATATTTGCAGCATGATCATGAATTTGTGTTAATGATGATAATAAAACGAATGATGATCTATGATGTTATTAGTGTATTCTGCTGGATTGATTGTTGTCATACAACCCTGAATACAATATGTCGTGTACAAACATAGATGTTACGCAACGACCGTGCCATTCATTCATGCCATTGTGCGGACAATACAGTTATATCAGCCAAACAAATTAGCGAGGACGATGGTCCACTTTGATAACATTGAATAATTGAGATTTGTTATACATTTACATCATGTCTATTCTACATTAACATCATGTACAGATTTTTGTTTACTATTTTTATTGTGCAAAGTTTACGATGCGTCGAGCAATCGAATATAATAGTCAATAACATCTTTACACACTAGTGAAGGTACATTTTTAAAGTATTGACTTAAAATAAATTATTGATGATAATTTTTCTATGAATTATGAGACAACCGATAAAGAACGCTGGTTGTACGAAGTTATAAATAAAAATATGAAAATGAAGCCATTATGAAATAAACAGAGCGTAATGCAAAATAAGAATTTTTTTATTGATATATTATATAGTTTATTTTATAATTAGAATATATTTGTTTTCTTGAAGACCGATGAAGCCGAGGTGTGGATATGCCTGGCTTAATCCTAAGTTTAGAGCGCAGTGAGCTGTGCTCGGAATCTCGAAAAGATGTAAATGAAGAGATACGAAAGTGAACACTTAAACGTAACGGTCTCTTGGGAGTGATCTTGCAAAAATAAGTGCTGAAGAGGCGATGGGCTGGATGCGTGTGTCGTGCGAGTGTTAACCGTTGTAGTAAATTAGTCCCGGAGACATTTTGATAAACGTAGTGTATCCTACACCAGATTGACAGATGACATTAAAAATATAGCTTGTAATGGCCGATGCGAAAAGGGGAGGATTAAGTGTTTTGACGTGATCTTGGAGACGCCTATATCCAGCAGTGGGTAACATAAAGCTTTTGTTGATGTCAATGATAACATTCAATACAATTTTATATATTCGTTATATTGCAGGTAACTATTAGATGGATAGTGATTATTGACAATTTTTTATCAGAATAGATGATAATTATATTCTGATACCATGCTTTAAGAATTTTCATTACGGCAATAATTTGGTATTTGTCAATCGTAATAGCTATATTATAGATTCGATTACGACTTTATGGCCTGAGAGCATACAAATTGGTTACTAATAAGATACGTATTAGAAATTTTACTGTCTTACCAGAATGTTTAATAGAGGGTATTCACATTTTAAAATATATTTCCAAACATATCGACACATGTTAAACTCTAGTTGAGATTAGATTAATTATATAACTAACATTGATACTGTAGTCTATTATTAAATCTACTTTAGTGCTGAGTGTGTTTCTTTTGATCATTGTTAAAATTTTCGTCAATTTTCAATACCAGTTTTAATCAACTTATACCGAAGAAATTCTTACGTCTTGTTGATTTACTTTATGAATGTATAGTCCGAATACCTAGTCAGGTCATAAGTATTGTCACACAGTAAAAACTTTTCTTTTAGAATGCTGGCCACAAAAAAGTTTATTGAATTCTAATTTCGAATGCGATATGCGATATTGACATGGACCTCGTTCGTGCTGCGATAGACGACTGGCCGCTCAGATTGAAGGCCTGTATTCAAAATCACGGAGGTCATTTTGAATAAACTTTAATGTCATAAGAATCTATGTTTTGTTAAGTTCATTTTGGTATATGAATGGTTACATAATTAATAAACTTGTTACAATTATTTTACATTAAACATGTGACAGAATTTATGACCTGACTAGGTACTTTGCTAGAATTATAGGACGTCTTGCTCCCTGTCAATAGTATATTCACATAGCAAGCGGTACAAACCTGTAAATTTGTTTACAACCGTAACATCTAAATACATACATTGCATAGTCAGATTACGCTCTTCGGTAGTTCAGTCAGAGGATATTACGAAATAGTTTGTTTATTATTTTGATTAAATAACAATTAATGTTATGTTTATGTTATTAAAATAATCAGCTGATTGATTTATTCATATTGCAGGTCTGTTTCATGACAAAAATTGCGCATATTTGCTTGGGTTAATCATTTTATTCGTAAAATTGTCATCAGAACTCTTTTAAACATTTTCACTCTTTTTCTGATAATACCTGCAAATTTGTCCATTTCTGCAAAAAATTATTCTGTAAGACAATCACCTCGGTTTATATTGTTTTCTTTCCTGTACAATATGTCCTCTATTTTAAAGCATAAAAAACTTGCTTTGTTTCCGTTCAGATACTTATTATCTTGTAGAAGAATATGACAGAAGATGGACACTTCTAAGCCTCTCACCATATGGGAGTGACATCATATATTTGGTGAACAAACACTTTTATTTCCTAACGTCTTATTGTCTAGTGTTTCTGACCTTGATAGTTCCCAACCAGTCTCAGAGATCTTGATGATTAAACGCACTATCTGGTGCAAATTTATTCAGATGATGTTACTGTTTTCGTATGTTTGTACTTGTGGTTGTTTTAAGACTCATAAGGATTCCATATAGCTTGAACTGTAATTAGATTTTTTAGCCTTTACATTTTCTTTTATTAGATCTCAAATTTCACGCCTTTATAGCCATATCATCTATCACGTAGTCGTAGATTCTTTTGGTCTATTCCTTTTTCTGTATCAATTCCTCGTTTCCAGTCTGAGTTTTTTTGATTATATCAAAACATATTTTGAATCATTAGATTGAAAATGTACATATATAGATATATAAAGAGATTGCACGGTTTGTATACTAGTAATGCTACTAGGCTACTACCTAGTCAGGTCATAAGTATTGTCACACAGTAAAAACTTTTCTTTTAGAATGCTGGCCACAAAAAAGTTTATTGAATTCGAATGTCGAATTGTTCATGAAAATAAAAATGTATACTTTTAGAATTTTACTCATTTTTAAATATGGAGTGGACGCTTAAAGAAGACCGTGTTGCAGTTATTGCGTTGCATCGTTGCGGTTACGCGCCAATTCAAATTTTTAACATACTGAAAAATTTGAATATAACCAAAAGATTCGTTTATCGTACCATCAAACGATACAATGAAGACTCTAGTGTAGATGACAGGTCAAGAAGTGGTCGCCCTCGGTCTGTTAGGACTCCAGCAGTGATAAAAGCTGTGAAGGCACGAATTCAAAGAAATTCCAAACGTAAGCAGAAACTGTTGGCCCTTCAGATGGGGTTAAGCAGAACCACAGTGAAAAGGGTGTTAAATGAAGACGAAGGGTGTTAAATAGGGCTTCGGGCATATCGAAGAAAAACAGGACATCGTTTGAATGCTCGTCTAATGGACCTGAGACTGAAGAGATGCCGCGCTTTGTTGAAGCGGTACGCGGGAAAAAAATATCGGGAAATTCTTTTTTCGGATGAAAAAATGTTTACCGTAGAAGAGAGCTACAACAAACAAAATGATAAGGTGTACGCACACAGTAGTGAAGAAGCGAGAAACCGTATTCCGCGTGTCCAACGAGGTCATTTTCCATCCTCGCTCATGGTATGGTTGGGAGTTTCTTATTGGGGCTTAACAGAGGTACATTTTTGTGAGAAAGGTGTAAAAACGAATGCTGTTGTGTATCAAAATACAGTCCTGACGAACCTTGTGGAACCTGTTTCTCATATCATGTTCAATAACAGGCACTGGGTATTCCAACAAGATTCGGCGCCAGCTCATAGAGCGAAGAGCACACAAGACTGGCTGGCGGCGCGTGAAATCGACTTCATCCGGCACGAAGACTGGCCCTCCTCCAGTCCAGATTTGAATCCGTTAGATTACAAGATATGGCAACACTTGGAGGAAAAGGCGTGCTCAAAGCCTCATCGCAATTTGGAGTCACTCAAGACATCCTTGATTAAGGCAGCCGCCGATATTGACATGGACCTCGTTCGTGCTGCGATAGACGACTGGCCGCGCAGATTGAAGGCTTGTATTCAAAATCACGGAGGTCATTTTGAATAAACTTTAATGTCATAAGAATCTATGTTTTGTTAAGTTCATTTTGGTATATGAATGGTTACATAATGAATAAACTTGTTACAATTATTTTACATTAAACATGTGACAGAATTTATGACCTGACTAGGTATATTATACTAAACACAAATTATCTGTATGATCTACATGTGGTTTGTATCAAAGTGTATGTATTCGTCTGTATAAAGCATGTAACTAGCTTTCTGGGACAATTTATTATTAATATAATAAATAATTTTATGGTAGATAATTATTTTTAGATAATATTATTAGAGACTCCACGTATTCCTTCCTCATCATGCATCTTTATTAGTATGTATGTAATAATGTATGTACTTGTTTCCGTTATATCGAATTCCTAGTTTATTTTTACCCTATATAGCCTTGTGCAGTATATGAAGAGTCTTAACCAAGGTTAAAGAGGTTCAAGACAACCTTTCCTATCAGCTGGTGCATCTTTGTGAACAAAAAACATAGCTTTAACACTTTCATTACCAGCGCCGTATATATATGGCTTCCACTGGATGCCCCGTGTGTACCAGCACCGAATTTACACGGTACCAGGACTTATATTGCATTGAGATATATCAGATTAATTCTTCTGAGAGTGCAATTAATTTAGTTATTGAAGGTGCACATTTTGCGACGCGCATCACTTCGGCGGAACGATTAATGTAGTTTTTCTTTTAGGCTTAAGGGTTTGACAAAATAAGCGCACTATTTACGAATACTCAGCTCTGTATTAAAATTCAAGAATTGTATTAAGTCTACAGTAAGCTGTAGTTATTGGAATCATGTTGATGGTAACATTATGTAGATCACTAATCCAGCTAGGTTAAATTCCAATTGGTATTTTAATTAAACTACTATATTATGCATTGTACGCCTGTGTCGGTGCGGCCGCGGTTACATCATCTTGTTTACATTCAGAATCTCATCTGCACATAATGCTGGACTAATCGTGTTTGTTTTCCATCGGAGCATAATATTTATATGTAAATTGCGTGCTAATGGAATGCCTTTCTTTGTTGTCAGGTAAGACTGGAGGTATTTCAATAGTATAGGGAAAATTAAACAAATACTTCTCACTATATTCTATTATTTTAATATATAAAATTATCAGCAATAAAAAAAAACTTATACCCAGTACCACAATGCCATACCCCCAATAATTAAGATGTTTGTAATTACCATTAGAGTAATGACAAGAAGGCAATACACCGCAGGTAATACAAGGAAAGCATTTGTAATTTGAGCGCAGTGAAAGCTGGTACTAATGAAAGGTCGCTCAAATTGCATGTAACGCGTGTCGGTATTTTGACTTTCAATTTTTTTACGCGCTGGTCAATTCATTTGTGTCATCAGCGTATGATTGCATGTAGGAGATCTTGTATATTACTCATTTATATATAGTTGATTGAAATTTTACAGTGTTATATTGCAATTTTTAAAAAAAGCTTCACAACTTCATTTGATTAACACTCGTATAACAGCATTTTAAGCCGGTAGCAAGGTTATTAACTATTCTGGATGGCAACCACCTAACCACTGACTATAAATTAGGCCATCATAATGACCTCGTGGCCACAAGAGCGACAGTGAGTTAGCGGTACCCCTGGCGTTGCAGATAATCATAGGCTACAATAACTGCTTATCATTAAGTAGATCTGTCTACCTGACTGCCGTTTCGCAGCAAGCCAGAAGTTAAATAAATGTATTTTATATAAAAGAAAGATGTAAATAATGTGTTTATACAATGCTCCTTTTACCTCTCGTTTACACAAATTACATCGTGTTTTTTGTCGTTGTTTTTAAACAACCGTAATCCGCCGCCGGACGCACACGACGGTATAGTTAATGAAGAAGAAAAATTAAGTGAAATTACAAGTGTTAACTTCTCCAGCATTTTGAGTGAGACAAAATAATTTAATAATTTCCGTACAACAGTTGTGAATATGTATATCTAAAGCTCTGTTTAACACGTTCACGGCGTTGCGTGCCGCCGGAGGCTCACAGATGATTGCCTCGTCGAGCGGCGCGTACCACCGTATACACTCAACACAATAACAATAGCGCTGAAAGAATAAAACACGATAATCGCTATCCTTCCGGGATCTTTCGTTGAAACCTTCAGTTCAGGCCCGTCATCAGGCGGCTACGCTTAAAGCTTTTCGCTATTGATATAGCGAAAAGCTTTAAGCGTAGCCGCCCATGCGCGAAAAACATGAATTACAGCGTCCGCGTCAGCGTGAACGTGTTAAATTAGCGTTACGTCTAAGTAGCAATCATTTTCTGACAAGTAATCAAGTCATGCATTCAATAAGGACCGGACATCACAATTATTTCTTAGAGCATTCATAATTACCTCTTCGAGCTTTCTAACGCTTTCTAACTACATTCTTACACGTTTAATTGAGTTTTGGTCTGGACGTCCGTCTATCAGATTCAAAGAAGCTTTTGGCACATTACCTTCTGCTGTACCTTTTGTGCTGGCACTTCAACAAATTCTATTTTACTTCTGTTTATACTTTTCAATCATCCAAAAATTCCCGATACAATATTTGGTAAATATATACACAGTACAATTCACACAGCGTTAAAGTGAGCATCAGAGCGCATGTTTTATGGATACTATACCTACTAGACAACTGATTGCTATTTGTGTCTTTCTTTTATAAATAAATACATACTGCACACAATCGACATTTTCACATACACACACAATTGGATTTTTAAATATCAATAAAAAATTAAGTAATTCACAGTCTTCAATTTCGGATAGCTGAATCGAGAGAGCGGTTGGAACAAATTACAAATAGTCGATATTTCTTTTATACATTGATTCCCTAAATAAAAAAATAAATCCCTAGGCTTTTAATAATGAATGACAATATTTTATTTTTAATTATTAAAAACACATCCGCCTGCTTGCGTAGAAGCGAAACTAATTCCACCAGCGAACGCTGCAGGATGAGAATAATTTGAAATCGTCCCCGACCTCGCTCCCACATTTATAATGCACGGAGCAGTAATGAGCACACCTTGCGCCTTTGCCACACGGTCGAACTTCATCACACCTACTATCAAAATGCATCAGTCTAGTTTCAATCAAATCGTAGTGTCATGACGTCGATATTGCGACGTACACATGTGAAGAGTTTTAATAAAATATTTAAATTTGCGGTTCGTTCTTTTATCCCGGCATTCGTTACAAATAAAATTATACTTATATGTTATTATTTCTTTTTATAAAATTTAAAATCTTGCTTCGTGCTGGGGTGGAGTAAGAATTCAAGTAAGAACAAAACCCTGCGGCCTGGTTCGGCCTGTTGTAAAAGGCTACAAAACAACATTCCCAGTTACGTGGTATCGCCCTAAGTCCATCTAGCCTTAAGTCCATCATAATAACCTTGCGTTGCTTTCTGGCTTTAGTGACCCAGGTCTCTGCACCTATATGCAGCAGCGACGGTATAGGCGACGGTAACCGCTTACTATTGGGCCATACTATAATAAGTTGAGCCATCCGCCTGTCTGCTGTTGCAATAAAAAAAATTACGATATACATGTTTGACAATTAGAAATAATTAATATACTTATTACATTTACTGGTTAACATATCTCAATCAGTCGAAATAGTTTTGTTCTTCACAGTCGTGAAAATAATTGTTAACAGAAGCATAAAATTTATATTGCTTTGCTTCGAATTTATATACATATTGCTTACAATGAACTAGATGTTAAAATTGATTTATTTACCTAATTTCGTGGCAACGCGTTTCGCATTTCATTGATAATATGAGTGTGTATTTATTTATAAGACTATAACAGTTGTTTAGTATCAATAACACAAACGTACTACAGCATAATTTGCGGCTAGATGAAGACGCTATGTGAACTGTCCCAATATATTAATTGAATACGACAGTGTGAGGAATCGTTTGATAGTGTATACTGCCTTTTGTACCTACTATTGTAACATCTATTTGCGGCACTAAAGTGAAGAATGATTAACACGTCTTAATTCGAAATAAACTAAGGCCGACTTGTACAACCAATCACTAAACCGATTTAGCGCTAAACTTATTTAAATCGTCATTCTGTCCTTGTCACATTGACAACATTTGACAGGGACAGAATGACGATTTAAATAAGTTTAGCGCTAAATCGGTTTAGTGATTGGTTGTACAAGTCGGCCTAAGAGTACTAAGTCCAGTCATCAGATGGGAAATGAATCACGTATTCATTATTCTACATTTGCACATGAATACATTTTGTTTACTAGGGTCTAACAGGCCTTGTCGGTGTAAGCTAGTCAGGAGTGCTGGAGGGCCTCACCGACGAAGCCAGCTGTGCGGGGGGTGTCCCTACTTGGACCTATCACTTGGTTGGGGAATTGTCAACAGGGGCTTTCCCGTTAGAGACTCGAGAGCTAGGGACATCGCAGAGCAATGACCAAGAGTCGATATTGTAATATTTCCACGTAAGGCTTTGGGTGGCGATCGGGGTTTTAGTCGGTATGCTGCCACCGCTGGCCATAACATTTAGGCCAGTATCGCAAAGGTGGCTGCTGTAGGGTTTGAACGGTGAAGTTCCTGTGTGATATTGGTCATTAGGTTTCTCCGGTATACAA